>KZ309230.1:734737-745071 GCA_000376725.2 Ladona fulva | reverse complement strand
CTGAACTGGATACCAAGAGACGTGAAGAGACCAAGAAGAAGACCAAGGGACCGATGGAACAGAGACATCATTCAGTATTTAGGGGTAACATGGCAACGAGAGGCTCAGAATAGAGAGAATTGGAAAGCACTTGGAGAGGCCTACATCCGACGTCGGATTGAAAATGGCTGATGATGATGATGATGATATATATATATAAACACATATATATATACACATACATACATGCAGGTCATCCTTGCTTTTGTCTCTGCAGAAGTTACAGCCAAAGTAGTTGATTTTAATTTTTAAGTTTTAAACCGCAATTTTGCCATTGTTTAAAGTGATCATAAGCATGGAAGATATATTATCTGCCATATTTTGATACGTAACATTATAATGTTTTGTTTTATACTTACTTTGTATTTTCACAAAATGTATCCATCTTTTTCCTTTTTAAAGTTTTAAAAATACCCAACCCTCTAATTTAAAAATCTTTGAAATTTACTCTCATATCCTCTAATTTAAGAAAAACCCTGGAGATGTAATGGCGTGCCATTGGATGTTGGTTACTCCCCATTCACTCATCGTACGAGTAGATTCCAACCTCTCCACATCTGCGTCCAGATGTGTCGCTATCTTCCTGCGTAGTACCAAGATGACGCAAGAAATAGAAAAAATGACATACCTCGTAGAAAAGCCAGCCATTGTAAGACACTTGGAAAACGTTATAGAAGAAAAGGAATCTGCGGAGATCATACGGCTTTCTCTTCTCCATGAACTTTGGTCCGGCGTATTTGACGATCCACACATATGTGAGGCACATGAAGATAGTGGGGAAGGGACTTCCCATCAGGAACCAATTCTTCACCCTCACATCTGAAAAAGACGGAATGAATAGGTTAATCTTTGGCTTTGCTGAAAGACAAAGGAAGTACGCTCCGCAAAGATATGAAACGTATATATGCATATACGAGTGAAAGTAGCCTGCATACTGCAAGCTTAATGTAAGATAGATTAACTAAGGCATTATACACCATTTGCAACACTCCGCCTGCGATACACCGACTGCCATCCACCAACTGTAATACCCTAAACGAATTCCTGAAAATACGTCCATACGAATTGTCCTACCAATGAACCTGGGTCTACTAAAACAAAAAGCTTTACGACATAGGATAGAAATGTATATCTTCTGTTGTTATTGCTAATATCAACGTTCTCTTAGCGGAAAATACCCTAACGAATTTTTGAACATTTGGTCATACAAATAGTCCTGGCAACGAACCTAGGTCAGTAGGGAAAAAGTCTTTACAGCATACGATAAACATCTATCTTTTCTCACAAATCCGTGAATTGCAACTTTCTATTTGAACGCAAAATACCCAAAACGAATTATTGAACTTCGGACATACGAATTTCCCTAGCATCGAACCTGGTACTTGTAGTACAACATTCTTTACGGCATACGATAGATATATATGTCATCTGTAGATGCCGGGAATTTTAACGTTCTATCTTACCGGGAAATACCCTAAATGAATTTTTGAAAAATAGGACTTACTAATTGACCTAGCATCGAACCAGGGGCCATTAGGGATAAGGTTCGTCCGCTATAGGGAAGAAAAACATACCTACGTTCTAACGACAACGCGTTGCCATGTTACCCCTAAATACTGAATGATGTTTCTGTTCCATCGGTCCCTTGGTCTTCTTCTTGGTCTCTTCACATCTCTTGGTATCCAGTTCAGAACTGCTGATGTCNCCTAAGGATAAATAAGCGATACTCTGTTCAGATCATCCAAGTTTATGCACCAACAGCGGCAAGCAGCGAAGAGGAAATTGAAAATTTCCACCATACTCTCGGCACGGAGCATGACAAGGAAGACAACTATTATTTTTATTATATTTATATTTTTGAGAAACGGATAGCAGGGAGCTCACGTGCGAAATGACCTTAGCTGTCGAAGCACTTTTAACAAAATCTACTACTACAACAGATAGTCATTTTTTACTTCGTTAACGACACGTTGCCGTTGCGCATTTTTAATTTGATGCACTTTTAACTGTGTATATTTAGATATAGTTAATAGATGAAATAACTCATGGAATATGGTCATTGGTTCTAAGCCAGACAGCTTCATTTTCTCCATGAAAATTACTTTGAGGTGATCTACTGAACTAATTTAAACAGTCCACTTGACAAGAGACACAGGACATTGCAACACGGTATGAAGAGAAAAGAGATCTTTAATAAATGTACAGCCATCGCAAAAAATCAAAAGTGACCTTGCTTTCTACTCTCAGTCGCTCTAAATGCTCTGTAATTATAAATCATATGGAAGTCATCCGAGATGCTCAATCTTTCGTTGGCAACCTGAATGTTTACTTGCGGCCCATGTGAACTTTAACAGTTTTTTTGCTATTTATGTTCATTTTAGGGCATCGGGGACATTGAAATTCCACTTTAGGTAAATCTATCATGTTAGTAGTAGAAGCATTGTTAAAAGTGCTTCGACTGCTTTGGTCATTTCGCACGTAGGCCCCCACTGGGAATCGAACCCGGGACCGCTTTCGCCGATGTCAAACGGGTTGCCCACTTGGCTATCCGGGAGCCCTCTATCATGTTAAATAGTACAGGTTTGAAATATAGGCTTTTGAAACAACATGGATGCTTACTCTAATGGCTCTATCTCGATTTTATCGAGTCTTCATTGCGAAAGGTCAGAAGTTGGGACCTAAATAAGCTAAATAGGTTACTTGAACGCTATCTTTACACCCTCTGCCACACACCGAAAGGCAGGGTAACTATATAGATATATAGTATTATGTAAACATTATTATGATATCAATGAATACAAAAACATAATAATGATTTTGAAATATTATCCTGTTGAAAGAGTCGTTTGGTTTCTCTCTTCATAAATTGCTCACTGCTTCACTCGTTATGCTCATACATTTAATGTGTATCAGGTTAAGACATCGGCTTTAATGAGACACCACCTTATTTTGCATATGGATGCCATAAACAACTGATACTGAGAGATAACAGAGTAGTAATTTCCTTGATCTTCTCATAGGCCGATAATAATCATTTTGCCCACGTGATCATTAAATTGACTGGAGCGAGTTTTCCGTCTCAAAATGGGACCAGGGGTCGTAACGAGGTCCTCTAACATTCTGCGGCCACTCGCCTTTGACGCAAACTTGTTTCGCAACGATTTTGCTCCTTTTCAGCAGACTTTCTTTGGAAAACATCCTTTGGAAAAGTTAGTGCACTATTGCTCTGAGAATTCTGTTAAAACACGCTAATTAAGACTTTAAAATTCGCCAATCAGAGGTTTGAACGCGGTGTGTTATTTCAAATGTCTCTTACTGTCCAGTTTCACAGTAAAGGGTATTCTCATGAGTTTTATTCCAAGGCGTTTTGTTTCCCGCGATTTCGTGCTTCCGTATTCATTTTTTAGATTTATGATTGCATTAGACTTCTTTAGACTATTTAACTTCCTTAAACGAACACTCAAGATTTCTCTCCAGTTGATTTCTTGCTCCTATGTGCTCGTGAATGTTAGACGAAGGATTAACAAAGGATAAATCTACATAATAAATTTAGAGAAAGCACGTTCACAGATTATTTAGCTGACATAGTGCGTCCCCCATGTTATATAGGCCGTTCTGATACTGCGAGAAAAATCATAGAAATAGATGCTAGAACAAGTCGTTTCAAGAATTCATTTATTTCCGCGAACGATACGCGAAAGCAATCGATAATTGAAGTAGAATCATGGTGCTTCTTGCACCCCCTGCCACACGCCGAAAGGCGGCTTGCAGGGTACTTATGTAGATGTAGATGAAGGATATTTTCCCTCTAATGAAAAATATGCTAATGAAATATTTTGGTGAATAAAATCAGTATGATTAGGCGCGAGAGACATTTATAATTAAGTAACTGCACTTTCCACCGATTCTTATTGGGAGAGTATTTTCTACGCGCTAACAAAACCTGTCGCCTAATTAAAGTATCTCAAAGTTTAAAATTTGATTGATTTTAAGTTGAATTATTTCCTAGGATTGGATCGTCGTGTCTTTGGGAAGAATGGAAAGATATGAAACTCTCAAAATAGCCTAATTGACGCGAAACTAAACAAATCTGTCCGCTGGTTAATCGCATGGAAAACGGATTTCGTGAGAAAGCCAAGAAATGATATAAATCAACGGTATCACCTTTCGCTAAGGCAATAATTTCAGTCATTAAAGCAAAGGCATCAAATTGTAAACTTCTTGGCATTTCATCGTAATCGCTAACAACGGTGGAAAAGAACGGGAGCAAAAAATTATATCGAATACATCCCAAGGGAAACAGGAAATATCGGATGAATCATTATCTCCTAAGTGACAGCTAAGAACTCAGAATTTATTCAGCGATGAGAGCCTGAATTATCTTGCATTCTTTAAAATCATAAGCTATACTTAATTCATGAATCATAATCGAGAAGTTCCTAGTTGGCTCGCCCTTCTTCGAAACTTGGTTATTAAGTAAAATTGAATCGCAATCGACCTCGTTTGGCGTAAAGGTCCCCATAAATATATAATTAAAATATCCGCATATTCGAATCTAATTAATTAATTCTAATCATATTCCCATCTAATTCCGTCCCGTAATCGGAATTCTGAGTTAGGGCATAGCATCCTCGAAGTGACATTTCTTTAAATTGACTTTTAATGATATTATTTGACTTTTTTATCAATGCAGAGCATACATAATGGAGCTTAAAATAGTGAAAAGCGATACAATATTTCAGAATGCTTTTCCGATTACCTTCATTAGGTCAGTGACACTAATAGTCCATGCTCATTGATATCGACTTATTAATAGACAGCTTCAATGATTTCGTTACATGTATATCATCACAACTTCATCATACTTTATTTGAACAGAGAAATGGCTATAATACACCTGGCTGGCTTAAATAGTAGTAATGTTCGAAAGTTCTTCGACATCTGAGGTCATTTCCACATTCGCCCCAACCGGGAATCGATCTCGGAACCACAATCGAACGCGTTCACCGCATGGCTATCTGAAGGCCCAAACTGACTTAAGTAACGTAAGTGATAATCATGTTTAATTTAGTTTTTAATTAAGAAATTACCTCAAAGTTAAATATAGAACACTGGGCTGGAATACTGCATTAAATAGAAGAACTCAAGTTACATACAATCCATGTAATGTGTATCTTTCTCATCAACTGGAAAGATTTCGAAGAATTATTCCCAGAAGGATTTTAAGCAATCTATGACTCTAACCATCTGTTGTCCATTAGTTAAAATCAATTAAGCTAATATTGATTAGTTATCAATATGGAATAAAAAGTACTTTTTTTGATTACAAATGAAAAAACATGAAGAATTATTGGCAAGCAAAACTCGAGCTTCAACCATTACAGTTGTGTACACTATTCGGAATTTCCCGAGCCTCTAACATTTTCCGAACCGATTAAAAGGTAAACAATGGCGACAACTGAGTCATCGAGTTACGCCCACGGAGGAAGGTACACTCTTTCTCATTCTGAAAGAAATTGGCAGAGATATGTTTCTGAGACAAGGGGTAAAGACAAGAATTTCTCCTTCGTACAAAGCCGACAATCCCTCATTATCCATTTTATGGAAAATCCCTTCTTTCACTTTGGTTATACTAACCTCTGTTTGAAATCAACGATCATCGTTAATGAACCTGTTCACAAGTCGTGACGAGCAAAAAAAATCCCCAAATTGAAATCCCAAGTCCCACGGCAGTTTCGTTTTGGTTATAAAAAACGAAAACTTCGGAAAATCGATTTCTCTTTCTTACTAACGAGATAGCAATACACGAGCATCGCCTTTAATGAGCAATTTCCTTTTATACAAATTTTTATTTTAATTAAACTCCTTAATTTCTCACCATTTCTACTAAATATCTTCTTCTAAATAATTTGCAGATTGGAAACGGGAGTCATATCACCGATGGCATCAGAATCTATTCGTATTCTAGTAAATTGCTTTTCATTGTAAGTTATTCATGTTAAATTAAACAGCTCTCTTTGGGAGTTAGATCGAACTCCGGGACGAGGCTCTTCTAATGAATCACGACACTCCAATTTAGCTACCTTAATTTAAAGACAAGTTTAGATCGCTAAGTAGAGTAACTAAAACAATCTCAAACAGGGCGACGAATTAAGGATGGGAGGGAACTTGGATAGTTGAACAATATTAGTGCAGTCAGTGCGAGTAAGAGAATGTTGAGGGTGAAATGGGAGCGATCCACGAACGGCTTTCAAAGCGGAATCAGTGGAGGAAGTGAAGGAATGAAAAACTGGAAAAGGAACTGAAAGAGAGAAAGAGTTTATTACTTTTATCGGAAAATTAGATGGTTAAAAGTGAGAGTCGTCAGGAAGAAATGAATTGGATGGAGGGAAGGCGTTGTCCGGCCCTGCGGCAGACTGTTGAGTAACTTTGGTGACCCAGTAAAAGGGGACTCGATATAGAAGAGGTGGAGAAAGGCAGGGAGTCGTAAAAATATTAGCCAATTTTTAACAGTTTCGTGGGATGACATTCGAAAAGAAAGTTTAAGAAAAGTATAATTTTGAGGCGGGGATAAAAAGGAGTCTCTTTGTGTCACTGGGAGTGGTCCCATTGACTAACTGCATTTCAGGAAGTGTTTCTCGCCGAGAGCATCCATCAAATACGGTCTTGGATGAAATATTAAAGGCGATTAAGCGCGATGATAGCCCAGTTTTATAACCTTATCGATTTGGCGATATTTTACGAAAAAACTTGATTTGACGCCTAGATCTTTAGTGACTGTCATCGGCTGTTGTCTAAGAAAGAGCGAATGACCGAGTTCGGAGCAGCAGATGTATTGCTTTGATAGATCACGACGGACAGTTGAGATATTTTTCCTGAGGGAGAAGACATCGAATCATCCCAAAGTGACATCTCTGCCTCATCGGTATCCAAGTCAGATCCAAAAATTAGGTCAATCGAAAAATAATTAAAAATTCTCTAATTCAGGAAAACGGGTGATTTGCCGGGATAGCTCAGCGGACAGAGCACCCCACCGGCAATTGGGAGACCCGGGTTCGATTCCCGGTCCCGTCAGACTCTTTTCAAGTCCATTCTTCCTTGGGAATTCTCTAATTAACTAAGTCTCTCTTTGCAATCTATACTATCCTCATTTGGAAGCAATCGCAATAATCTTGCGGTGAAAGAAGAGATGTTTAAAATAAATATTATTATAGAAGACGAATTTTCCTGAAACTAAGATGTATGTTTGCATGTAAATATATGTTTGTGTCAGCGAAATATATTTACATAAATGCTTACACGCTTGTAGTTCTCTAAATATGGAAGCACGCATGTACAAATACACGATCAATCATGCATATCTCTCTTGGACGCGTAATTTTTTTATTCGCGGTAGAATCTCACGTCAGATTAGATTCCTCTTGGGACAAGACACCGTTAATCCCCGCATACAACATAGTTTTCCAATTCGTGTTCCTTCAGGTTTTATTCCCGTCGCCGTAGTAAGGATTTCTCCGTGCACAACGAGTTCACTCGGTCTTAATTTTCCTCGAAAAACTCCCGGAGATCCCTTAAAATCGTGTCACTTGAGTATTTGTCCTCTAGGGCAAGACTGCACGCCTCGCAAACATGTACCCCGAGGCAAAACAAAAAATGGGTAAAGATCTTAGGTCGTGCGAATTGTGTATTTTGAGCGACTCCTTCCTGAGATTCGTCGACCAACGAACGAAAAAGAATTTTCCGCCGAACAAATAACGATGGGGAGAATCCATTCGTAATACCGCACGCAATCCTGCGCATCACATTTTGCGACTCGGTCTCTATATTTTCGCAAGCAAAGAGAAAATCCACACGAATCACACCGCACTGGCGTTGGGCCGCAACTGCACCGCGCACTCACCACTCTGGTTGTCCATGAGGTCCCGGTATCCCCGTAGAATCCCCGCAGCCATGTTGGTGGCCATGGTTGCGCGCAAAACAAGCCTCAGGTCACGCGACTGAGGGGGCATTTATATAGGGTGCCCCGACTCGCCCTTGGCGGGAAAGCGATTCGAAGGGGGGGGGGGAAGACCGGTTTCATTGTCACTTTCTTCAGACCACTTTCCACTCGAAAATCCGCAGAGGCGCGTAACAGGGACCGGCGAACGTAAATAAAGAGGATTTCTCCATGGAACCGAGTTTTGCGGGAGAATTATGCCATCCGCAGGGCGCCATATTTGCAGGCAAATTCACGAATTTAACGATAAATCCGACCGATTTTCTATGGGCGACATTCTATTGGCAATATAAGCAATATTTTCGTTTTACTTCTGATTTTTCCTAAATATCCATTTGCCGCTAAACATCTTTCCTTTTGCTCTCTATCTAGTTACTATTAATACACTGATAATTTATTACATCCATGATCATGACAACGTAACATACAACTGGGGAATAGAATGTGTTTAGAAAACGCTTTTACTCGGTCGTAACTTTTTCAATGCGAATTGTTAATGATAACAGCAAATATTAGAACTGACCAATTCGGTTCTATTTCATGAATAGTGAATCAGTGAAATTAAGTTTTGAAGTATTTGGAGGACTCAAATCTTAACAAGTATCCTCTCATACACTCTAACCTTGAACCGCGCACATAATTATAATTTATAAAAAGATCTTTTCCGATAAAATTTTAGCAGTTTTTTATAGTTTAAATGTGCACGTCCTGTTTTATTCCGAAAGAATAAGATCAAAAACTTCGATTTCTTAACTCCGGAAAAATTGCGGCATAAAAGTATCGCACTCCTCCAACCAGTACTGCATACCCCAGAAGATCACGAAAGCTAAATCGAAATTTGAGAGAATGTCTTTAAATCGAAACCGAAACTCTCAGATGAGGTTTAATGATGATTTATTTCGGTTGCAGTTTCTTCTTCGTCCTGTGCTTAAGCTTGTTCTTCTCAGTACTTGTTCCGGCTCCACTTCTCACATTTCTCTTTCATTTGCGGGCCCCCGAATAGCCAAATGGGTAACGCGTTCGAATTCGGTGGAAGCGGTCCCGGGTTCGAGTCCCAGTGGGGGCCTACGTGCGAAATGACCTCAGCTGTCGAAGCACTTTTAACAATACAAGTACTCTTTCTTTTGCCTAATGGTTTATATTCTTTAGCCTGGAATATCTCCTTCGACATTCGTAGAACATGCTCTTTCCGACTATTCTTATACTCTACTAATTTATCTTTTATCGTCTTAACACCTAGTTAATGTCCTAAATTGGGTTCTTTATTTTGTCTATTCCTCTACACCTTCTTGCACGTCAATGGTAGGAATGCTATTCAGCATTGTCCTTAATGCTTTGTATTTACTTGAGCCTGTATTCTACCCTGCAACTTTTCCTACCGCCAAGTTTTAAGAATCTTTCTTAATGCGGCCAATATGTTCATCTCTGCGTCTTAGGATGCATTTCCCAAAGCATATTATCTAATCAATCGAATCTTCGAAATTTCGCTGTTATACCACACCTCTAACTATTTAAACATTTTCCTTTCGTGCGTCTCCACCGTCTTGCATCCACGAAATGCGATTCATTTGGGCTTTTTTTCCAGGATTCGTTCGGTAGCGAAAATGTTCAAGGAATCGGAGGCATGACGAAAATCAGCGAAATGTGAATGACAACTCACAGGTGATAAAACACATATCTGAGTAAAATTATGATTGAATGTCCTGAAAAGTCAGCGAGATTGATTTAATCGAAAATCGGAAAATTTTAAAACAGCGAATGAATCAAAGCGGAGTATTTGAAATCGATTTCATGAGTTATCCCATATAAATGCACGGGGATAATCAGTTAGTATACTTTCCCATTAGAAATGTACGTAAAATAGGTTTTCGTTGCCTGCAGAGGTCGATTCTTTTACTAAATTAAATCAGAAACAATAGTCCTACGAAATTGAGACAAGTGTCACAAGAAAGGAAAATGATCATATATTCTTATTTTAGTCGTTAAATATTGATATTGATCCAAACTTTCGAGGATTTTGATAAAACACACGGAAATTTCGTAAAATTTTTCGGAAATAAATAACCCATCCCTTTGACGACTAAGGCCATTGTTGAATGTTGACTTCATGAATTATCCCATATAAGTGCACAGGGATAATCAGTTCTTATAATTTTTATATGAAATTTACGTAAAGTATGCTTCCATGACTCGAAAACAGTAGAATAAATATTATAAATAATGGTAAGAAATATATTGAGTTATTATGATCTTACCGCAGAACTTTTTTGTGCTTAGGAGGACCAGATATATACGATAA
>KZ309230.1:624959-721745 GCA_000376725.2 Ladona fulva | reverse complement strand
TTCGCAGATGATATAGTACTCTTCGCAACCAACGGTGAAGATCTAGCATCAAGACTTCAAGAACTGAACGCGGCTGGGCAGAAAATAGGACTCAGGATAAACTTATCGAAAACTAAGGTTATGTATAATTCTTTTGCAGCACAAGTACCAATCCTACTACAAGAGGTACCTCTCAGGCTATCTGTCTTCTCGGAAGGTGACCCAAATATATTATTAAAAAGCCGCCCCGTGAATATTAGATAGATGAAATCTACGTAAATAGTCCTAGCATCGAATAAATGGTAATTTAGGGTATATCTACTAAAACTGTTACAGAAAATCAACTTTTGAAAATCCGCGCAATGTATAAAATCGCGAAAAGTGCCGTATTTTTAAAATCGCGAAACGTACTTTATTTAGGGCCTTCTGACTTCGAACCCACGATACCAAGGAGTAATGTCTCATTTTTTCCCGTTTCATGATCGAGTTCTTTACGAAGAAAACCGCCGCGTCAATGATGCTTAACGTCAATGCAACGCATGATGCCTCAGAATGTGTCCCTATGTTAACGGAATATGCAAAATGAAATTTTTGAAAATACTTGTAATGTACGAACACGATAGGTACCCTTTTTGGGGCCTTCTGAGATCGAACCCAGAATTGTCTTAATTATTCCATTGTCGAGCATTGTCTAATTATTCCATTGTCAGATGGTCGATTTCTTCAAGAAAAAAATCACTAACTTTAATTCAGGTTTCAAGGCAAAATCGTAATGGAAAGTACCTAAAAATATCCGAGTTTCCTGTGAATCTGTTTTGGAGGAATAATTAACGTAATCAAAATCGCACCACTGAGCTTTAAATCTGCTTTAATTAAATACTGGATGAATCAACTCTGTGACACAATGGTTTCGAAGGATCACGATTACATTTCATATAGTGCCCTACGAGCCGCCATATGGCAAGTGGAATGATGTGTGGAAACATCAAACTCCCTGTATCTCAAAATTATTCGAGCGTTGTATCGTATTCCCGATAAAGAGTCCAAAGTTACTGAAAACCCTGCACTCTGTTTTGTTTTCGTTTCGGCGGACCCTCTACGATCAGTAATACTGTCATTAGAGTTAGAGTTATGGACGTTACCGATATCAATCCCCATCATTAGTTATCACAATACCTTTCAACGACAAACGATCATTAATACTGTCAGTATGTCTCATCAGTACTGCTGCTGTCGCCAATGAAGCGCGTTCGTTATGTATCAGATTGAGCTGCAATAATTAGCACTAATCATGAAATGCAGTGTTGTACTTCGTCGGTGGATAGAGAAGCCAAACAACGAGAGCAGTATTTCAACATCGTCTTGTTGCGACCACTATTCTGCTTTTACAATATACGTTTGTTGCTATTTTATCGAATCTTCGACGAGAGGCACGTGAATATTTCTTTCAAGGAATCTCGTCTTCAACGTGTTTAAATATTCTTCAAATTCTCGCTGCTCTAATATGTTTCAGCAGATAATCCTCGTCTTTATAGCATGTATATTTTTATTTCTGAGTGAATAAAAACTACTGAATATCTGTGAAGCTTTTACTCGACCTCAAATACTACGATTCTTTTCTCCAAAATATTTGGATAACATATACAAAATCATCTCGATGACAACTGATGATATTTACGAACTGCGTACAAATAAAATTACTGGAAATCGCAAGGAAATAAAAATATACTTAAACATTGTATCAAATACGTGAGCTGTCCAAAAATTATTCCTCCCTCAGCCACATTCTTGAGAATGTTCAAGTGAACGATATAGTACTCAAAAATCCTTCCATTCGATGTGATCACATCGAATGTGATTTGCTCATCGGAATTATAAATATATATTTAAATATCACGCCATATTTCGCGCCACCTCATTAGGAATAAAATCGTCAAAGAAGCCCTCTGTAAAATAAAAGAGAGATAAAACAACTCTTTCAAGATGAACTTCCTTTTGTCGGCTGAACGACTCCCCCTCACGAACTGTGTAATGACGCAGTCACGATTCGTGCACCTGTTTAGTATTCCCTCAGGATTGATGAAATAAAAAAGTCCCGATTTGCATCAGAACCGTCCTTTGATACCTTTTTGGAGGCCTCGCACGATTAACATAACTAGTGTACGTCAAGTGCAACTTAAATTAATTATATAATATATCTGTTATTATAAACATCTGGTCCAGCGAAGCCAGAAAGTGTCCGTCGTAAAACCGTATTAACTCAACAAATACCGGTGGATGGTTTATTTAATTCTGGATACATTTCCAATAAACTTGCTAATAATTAAATGATTGTAGGGAATATTTTGCCAATTATAACTATGAAATTATAAACATTTGCGATTTTAAATTTTCATCCATAACATCTGTTAGAAAAAATCTATCATCCTATGGCTGTTAATACTCCTTTTAAATATATCGGGTACCTTGAACTCCCCATTCAAGCTTGAAGGAACCCAATGTAAATTGAATTGTAAGTGTATGGTAACTGAATACACAACCCATTCATACCCTAAAGTAAAAAGTAAATACTAATCAGTATAGCTTTTAAACTAACAATGTTAGCAGGATTCCGAAAAATTAAATACTTGACTTCTACGAACAACATGCTTTACATAAGATTTATAGAAACTCACAGCTTTAAAAGCTCGTTTGCGTTGATGTTTCATTCTACTCCCATCAATCTTCCCTTTCTTCGTCATAATATTTTATGACGATAATATTTTTCAATATTGATCGCGACAAAAATCGGATAAGTGTTCTCAAGTAAATCGAGTTGATTAAGAAATACTCCTTTGTGGCCCTTTTTTAGCCCCTGCGACTTGCATATTGTACTTTGCCTTTGCTGCAATCTCAGAAAACTGCCCACTGTTTATAAATGTTATTAGTTCCTACCGCTAACTCTATACGATCTTATATCCCCGTGTATTTATATGGGATACTGCATGAGCTCGAATTCAACAATCGCCGTGATCGTCAAGGGGATAGGATAGGTTGTTTACATTTTCCGTGTATGTTACCTAATGTCTCGTAATTTTGGATCCATATCAATGTTTCACGACTAAAATAAAAATCTGTAATAATTTTTCTTTCTTTTGGCACTTATCACAATTTGTAGGACCATTACTTCTAATTCAATTTTGCAAAAGAAACGTATTCTGTCATGAAAACGAACTTTACGTACATCTCTTATGGGAACGTGTAATGCACTTCTGGGTTCGAACCCGAGTCTTCTGAGAGATGTGGATAGTTTTTTGTGCCTTTTAACCTCGTAGGAACATAATGCAGAAAATATGCATTTTCAGGTTGAAGCGAAAATGTACTTTTCGTACGTGTTCGACATACGAATAATCGCTTTCGATTGGAAAAGTCAAGGATGTAAGCAGGAATCCTGACCGGATGAGAAACAACGAAAAAAGAATCCATTCGACGCAAACAATTACAAGGTCAAAATGAGACCTTTCTCCAACACTCACCAACTTGTTTTCAGAGAGAAAAAAAAGTGGAGGAAGTTTCTAGAGTTTTCGTATCCTTATCGGGTACAATTCGCGGGAGCGCTCCATTCAGAAATTATTCAAGATCGTAATGATATCACCTCGATGTAGCTTTTCCTGATTCGTTTAACAAAATTTACGGTAAGAACTTCAGTTTATGTCAGCCGTACCAAAATAAATACATGTGGCCTCTATTTGTACATAATCCATGGTTTAAAGTAAGCTTTCTCGAATGTCATCGAAAAAGATTAAAAGAAAATACATTCCAAGTGCGACGAAAAATATATTTGTGAATGGCTTAACAAAGGGAACACTGACACATACCTCATCGACTTTTGACACCAACAATCCTTTGTTTATGCAAAATTGACATTTGAAAATCGTAGTTATGCAACCACGCAATGCACGTACAATACCCTGGCTATCGCGAAATTTCCCAAATAGAAAATATTTTCTCTCAATTTTTTTGACGAATTACTCATATTGTCGCCATTATGTTTCAACTTCTAACCTTCGAGATATTATTAACCGTTTTCGTTAAGATTTATTCAAATATAAGTTGGATAAGTACTCCGTAATCTATTTTGTGTAGTCGACACTCAATTACACAGCACATTGTCGTCCTAAACCACTTGCGTCATTTGACTTGGCCCTTTTTATGTCGTATGGGCTCCAACAGAGAATTCCTAGGAAAAGTGCAATTTCGATCCCAGCTATTATAGGGTCGATTCTAGAACTCCCCATTTTCTCCTTAAGAATGCATTTTGTGGATTTTTATGTGTATTTTTAGAGCACTTCCCGGGACGGTAGAGAAATTAGAATCGAGATACTGTTAATAGTTAGGCTTTTCTAAAATAAAGCAAAGCGATTGTATTTCTTACGATATGGTCTTGAGATCGACGCCAGGCCGATACGAAATTCTCCCATACGTAATGTATTGCGGAGAATTTAAGAAATTTTTAAAAGCTGTTTCGGATATGATAGAAGTTTGTTACTTGATATGACGATTGCGTTAAGCAAAGTGGTTACCCGTTAGCCCCCAATACTCGTAAATACTGGAGTGATAACAGTGGAGTGGTGCTTTCCTGGCGTATCAAATGAAAGAAGAGCTCTCGGTATTCCAGCAGCGTGAGTTCATCCACGACGGTCGACGTTTCGGTCTCTTCCATTAAGGACATCTTCAGGACACTTCTGTCCTGGAGATGGCCTCTATGGAAAGAGAAGTTGAAACTTAATGGCCGAAATATGAGTAATTTGTCAAAATATGTGCGAGAAAATATCCTACACGTAAAAGTTCGCGATATCCATGACACTGTACGTGTGTTGCCTAACTCCAATTTTCAAATGCCCCTTTTGCATAAACAAAGGATTACTGGTGTCAACAGTCGATTGGATATATGTTATTTTGGAACAAGGAACATACCCTGAAAGTCTCCAGCGAATCTCCCTGTTACGCATCTCTGGTGTTCTCTTGTAAGTTGTGACTGGCATAGAACGATTTTTGGATTCTGGTTTTTATTGAGAATAGATTAGCACAATTGTGATAGTCAAGAGTACTATGGATCTACTCTCGATTGATGACATTCTGTATTTCCCTATATTGCGTAAGACGCAATTTTTCTTATAAAATTCGGGTCTAAAAACGTGTCTTATCCAGTTGTCGCGGTGGACGAAAGTAAGGGCGGCGACCAATTTTCGGGTCCCAAAATCAAAGTGCGTCTAATACGTAAAGACGAAGTTTGCCAAAAAAAATTTTTATGCACCCATATATTCTATCTCACTTGCATTCAATTCCAAATATTATACTCGCATGAACGTAAGCTGCTTATAAGTAAATCAAAGAAACAAAATTCCTTCGTCAATATACGGAAGCATGAAACAATATCACGTTACTTAAAAGGTTTCCGCTGTGGTTAGAAGATGAGACCCACGAGTCAAAGCGTAACATTGTTTAGAGTTACTGTTCTATGGCTATTCCTGACGTCAAAAAAAGTTTTCACACTATGCCCATATGACGCAGGCCAATTTTAGTTTAATTTTCGCGGGAAAAAGTGCGTCTTTTGTGCCTGGAAAAACGGTAAGACGTATGAGAGAAGTACTCCGTAGTTAGTAACAGGGCCTTTCACAGGACTCCATTTGCTTCAGTTCTACCTTAATGGAATAAAGTTCTGCCGTGTAGATTCTGAATCTTTTTCAGCCATGTAACTCCAGAGATGGGAGAGACGACTGCATCTGCCACATCCAAGCCAATCTATCAGTGAAAATAACAGAATAAGGTCGCAATAATCTGACAGGATCTTGGCAAAAACTTGCTGGTATAACTGTTGTTGCTTTTGGTAATCCAGATAATTCGGTTAGGGTTTCGGGAGAAGCACGTGCCAAGGTAAGTATCTCGGAGGTCTATTAGAGTACACAGGTGGTCACTGCGATGCCATCTAAAGGTTGTTACAAACGGATTGGCAGGGGTTTAGTTGCCCGTGGTCTGTTATTGAAATGTGCTAAAAATTGAGGGTTTAAAATAATTTCGTAGCCGAGGTGAGTTTTTAAAGAGATGATCTTACTAATATAATTACACATTGGTGTCTCTCTCCTTATTTCTAGTGATGGCTCTCCTGAATCTGAGGCTGAGAATTGGGCTTGTCCGGGAGGCAGCTATTGCTAGCCGCATTGCAGCTATTGAGGACGGAGGCTTTAGATGCGAGCTGATTATTAGCAGATCTTCGACCTTATTAAGACTCCATATATTCCTATCATTGAGGCTCGGTCTGCGCCCCAGGAATGGTTGGTGCCGCAGAATTTTCAAAAGTTTGGAGCATCTGTCTTTTAAATTATTGATATGGTTCCCCCAATTAAGCCTTCTATCCATACTCAGGAAGCGTATTGTTTCAGTAAATGGTGGACTCCATTCACCTCTCCAGGCCGTTGCGGCGAGATGTGGCACTGCCTTCATGGTAAGTTTCTGTAACGTTTACCTTCCGGAGTAGGCATCAGTCACTCGAACAAGCCTTGAGGGTCTCAGTCGAGAGCTACCCTTGGTGCTCCTGCGGGACTTAAATGCCCACAACACCTTGTGGTGAGACAACATGAATGGCACCAATTGACGAGGCCGCCTTATAGAGAATATTTTAAATAATTTTCATCTGATTCTGCCTAAGAATTTGGAGGAGACACGTTTTAACTCTTTCAATCGCGAATCCTCTGTGATCATTGATCTAGTTCTGTGTTCCAGTTCCATTGCAACATCTTTTAACTTATCTATTCACTCTGACCTATGTGGTAGTGACCACTACTCTTTACTCTTCGAAAAGCCAGGAAACATACTAGATTATTTTACTGGTTCAGACAGTTGGCTAGTACGTAAACAAACTGGCTTAACTTTAAAACTATCTT
Source organism: Ladona fulva (assembly GCA_000376725.2). Lineage (NCBI taxonomy): Eukaryota > Metazoa > Arthropoda > Insecta > Odonata > Libellulidae > Ladona > Ladona fulva. Next base: position 714,843 of record KZ309230.1, on the reverse strand, counting down.
TAACTGTGTTGAGAATTCAGGAACGTACTCACTTCAAAATATAGAAATTTTTACTGCAGCTCTAGTCAATGCTGCTAGTGTCTGCATACCGAAGCCATCAGGCCGATCACTTCGCCGCTCTGTTCCACGGTGGAATTAGGAGTGCGCAGAGGCCATCCGGACGAGAAATAGAGCACTACATATCTTTCAAAGATATCCTACCACCAGGAATCTTGCTTCCTTCTGCAGGCTGAATGTAAGGGCACACAGTGAAAGCGGCAATTAACGCTTCTTCAGTTGAGTACGTATCAACAATCACACACAGAGCTCCCGTTGCAGAAGTCTGGAGGGAATTTAAAATTATGCTAGAACCCATCGCAATTCTCCCATCACCTGTCTCGCAGTTGACAACCAAACACTGACCTCCTTATACGGCATCAGTAATGCATTACTCAAAAATTAGCAGTCATGATGACTACGATATCTTCTTCCGCCATATCAAAGACAGAGCGGTGAGTGTACCTATTGACCACCAAATGGGAAATTCCTTCGCTCCCAAAATGATCACTTCAGCTTGTGGAAATTATCTACTGCCATAGGAAGCACTAAGGATACCTGCCCTGGTAGTGACCAGGTACGTAATGCATTCCTAAGGAACTTTCCTCTCTTCCTCAGGTATGGAGCAGCTTCTGGAGATCGTAAATCGAATCTGGTGTGAAGGTATGTTTCCAGAATCGTGGCGGAAATCTGTTATTATTCCGATCCCAAATCAGGGCAAAAACCAACGCCTACTCGCCTGCTACCGGCCATTATCCCTAACTAGCTGCCTCTGCTTGGTGATGGAAAGGATGGTGGACCGCCGACTAATTTGGTACCTTGAAAAGCACAAGCTGCTATCGGAAATCCAATGTGGGTTTCGGCAGGGAAGATCCATGATATATCACTTGTTTAAGGTGGAAATTTTTTTCCAGGAAGCATTTCTCCTTCGACAACATGTTGTTAGTATCTTTTTTGACATGGAAGGGGCCCACGGCTGTGCATGGCGACACACGATTTTACTTGTTAGATTACGCGACTGGGGTATCAGGGGCAATTTGCTAACTTATATTAAAAACTTTTTTTTTAAACCTTTATGCAGGTTGGGAATCCTTAAAGGATAGGAGACTAGAAGCTAGATTGCGATTGCTCGATAAATTTAGGGAAAGTACATTTGCGGAAGATATAGTAGATATTATGAGACCTCCCTGTTACCTTGGACGATCCGACAATGAGCGCAAAATAAGAGAAATAGATGCTAGGACGAGTCGTTTTAAGAATTCATTCTTTCCGCGAACTATACATGATAATAATAGGCTAAAAAAATAGTCCGAACGCCCGGTGTTTTCACCCCCTGCCACACGCCGTAAGGCGGCTTGCAGGGTATTTATGTAGATGTAGATGAAAAACGGCCGAGTATACAATGTGAAGATAGGTAAACATTTTTCTAGATCCTTTACACAAGAGTATGCCGCAGGGGTTAGTACTGAGTGCGAACCTTTTCGCAATAGCGATAAATGACGTAGCTGTGTGCATTAGACGTCCAGTTATTGAATGATATATACGATAAATTGAAGTTTTCAGCCCATCTTTCCGTCCATTGTAGATTTGGTCACGTGGAATACGACGCCTAAACAATCCAGAACTATTTCTGTTGTGTTACTTCTGACCACTAATTCCTTCGTGAACGATAATCATTGCGTAGCTAAATTTACTAGCAGTTCTTCGTCTTTTAGCACGTACAGATGCTTTTCAGAATAAATATTACAGTCGATCTATCCGTTTACTTCGATTCACACTAGACACTTCTCCTAGCCCTCTATTGTTCAATTTCCAATCCATAGAAGAAAAACGAGAGTGTAATTTATGATAAAAAACATTGAAAACAGATCGATGACAGGAGAGCAATTTCTCTTGCGAAGGTGGTGGACGTAACACAGTATCGCTATTCTATTTCTGAGAAATTTAACAGACGCGAATTAGAAATCGTGGGAAGGAATATTGCAACAAAGAAAGATTTTATAAAAAAATAGTTTGTAAATAATCACATCAGTGGTGAAAATTAAGAGAAATTTGCACAACCTCAAGTGCGGAGTGTGCTCAGATATGAATGCAAATCGTGGAGTCGATTAAAAAATTAGAAGAACAGATGAGTGGTTTTGGAGGATGCTTAGATGGAGAAATAAAAGAGAAAAGGTCTGCAGCAGCCGGGAATCGATCCCGGGTCTCCCACTTTCATGGGCGGCTGCTCTGTCCTCTTATCTACCATGACCACCAACTACCAAGACGAGGATGCTAATGACTAGTTGGATGGATAGCCAATTGCTCGGCAAGAAAAGAAAACAGCAAGTTGTGGCTCCAGGGGTTGTTCGAAGGGTGTGAAATTTGATTTATCGTATTATGAATGATCAGCAGAGCATGATATTGCATTCTTTAAACCCACTGCGATTCATTCAAGGTAAACTATTTTAACTTCGTGTTCAAGGCCGACAATTTGGGTGGAGGTGTACAACAACAGCCACTGACGCCATTCGACATGAGCTGGCTTAAAACCATGGAAACAAATCGATGCTTCAATTTTATTTTATGTAATGTTAATGTATCATCACAGGATATCTGATCCACATCATCTGAGGAAATCTGCAGAGATGGGAAAAATGTAAAACTAGTCAGTATATCATTTACTCCTGACTCCTGCCGTTAAAGGGAAGTGAACTGTAATTCATCTTAAGCATCTCTGAGTACTTCTTTAATTTCATCTGTAATTAAATGGTGAATATCTACGGTTAAATGTCCAGAATCAGTCAGCAAGTCTTCTTCAGCTAGTTGTAATTACAAATAACATTAATTGTAATCATTACCAAATCTGTGCTGCGATTAAGAAGACTATAACGGAAAATAGAAAATAGGTTATCGTATGAAATTGCAAATAGATATGAACAAAAACATTTTTTCTATTACTTTGTAACAAATCGTTCAGAAAGAATACCAACGTATTGCTAAAAATTGCAGTCAAATATCACTACTTTAGCGCAGTTTTTACGGAATTTGGGAGAAAACCGTAATACTTTGTGCATTTCCTTTGATGATAAATGAAACTGTGTAAATTATTTCATTTGGAATAAGTCAATACTGGACGTTGAAAAAAGAATCGATTTTTTCCAAAGATCGATCGAACAAATATCGATTAAGTGATTTATATGAGAGTATCCTTTTGAAATCAGCCTTCAGAAGTCATCAGAAGTTCTATCAATTTACAAACGTCATCTGGTAACTAAATGCAGAGCTATTGAAAACCTGGTAATTCATAGTTAAGTAGATTATTATAGAAAGGAATTCTTACATACTCCAGTTTCATAATTATTTCCGTTGAAATCCCGTAGAGGAGGTCAACGCCATTCGCTCTGAATATGGAGAAGGCCATCAGTTACTGCAATGGATAAATGAGTGGCACTATTTTGTTCCGCAGAATCAATTTACCTACCGATCTGACCCGCTTTCTAGCCCCTTTGTGTATCTCTCTTCGCACGCCACCGAATGCGACGGCGAGCAGCAATACGTATGTCGGGACGCTATTCTCGTTCCCAAAACGTATAATTTTCTCATATTACTAACACTAATGATTGCAATGAGCGGTTGAGTTTCAACAGTCACCTACAAATTAGACAGAAAATCTATGCCGCAACAAATAGAGCACATACATCAACATTTACTAAAAGGCATTAATTCTGATTGAATTAAATTTTTGGGTTTCAATACCCCACGGTTGCACAGGAAATCGAGAAAAGGCCAAAATTACATAAATGGTTCTTTTCGAGACCGCAATTTGAAATATGTCCCTCTTCGACTAAACAATGAAACGACCTTTTGAATTTATTTTTGCGCATTAATGTTACAGAGGAAGGAAATTTGATCAAATTTTACGAAAAGTACAGGTCCTCGATATTTCGCGGAATTAGAGGTTCTAGCCCACGAGAGAGGATTCATTGGATGAAATATTAAGCAGTACAGTCGGCCCTTAACATACTTAACTATAATAGAGGCTTACGGATAGCCAATTGGGTCCGCCTTTAGTGAATGCGGACCCGGGTTCGATTCTCGGTGGAACCATATATACGAAATGACCTCAGCTATTCAAGCACTTTAACAATACAATTACTTCATTCCAATGGTATTTATGACCTTGGTGATGCCAGTTCTAGGATAGATGTCCTCATACTTTTATTCTCCGGGATTTTCCTTATATAATTAAAGTATAATCTAAGAGAGGAATATATCTGAATATTCTCTCTCCACCAAGTAATACTCACCATTATCTGCCATTATTACGAGTAATTTCATGTGAGGTTACTTCAAGGTTGGGTGTAATGTCGACGAAATCTGACCTGAATACCGCTTGAATTAGGCTCTCAATAGATCAACTAATCGTTGTTAATATCTTTCAATTATTCCTGTCGTTACATGAAGGAGTTCATGCACATCGTCAGCAATTTTCGAACATTATTTATTAAATGTGTACTCTTATTAAGAGAACGCAAGGGAAATAATTACACCAATCAATTCCATAATGGCCCTCCTTGAACTACTTCTCGATAACATACACCGGTTAAGTTCAATTTTGGAATTTTAGATTCAATTGTGCGTCAATGTCCATCTCGTCCTCACCTCAATGTCATTTTACACCGACTGCTACCTTGCCCATACTTCTTGTGGTCTGTTTTCATAATGATTTTAATCTTAATGAATTTAAATTGGTTCGATAATATTGGGAGTTCTGTGAAATTCTCGAGGAATGTCAACCTTCGTTATCAATTCCCTAAATATATGAAATGTAGGGGGAACCGCACTTATTCCAACTCGTCGAGAACCTCACCCTGATGACTCCGCGAAACAAGCAAATTCCTTGGGCCATGACGACGATATCAAAGTAAAAACTGACAGGTGGGCGTGAGTGGAGTGAGTAGGAAGGCAAGCGCATGACAGGTGGGCGTTGAGACTCACTTATCAGTGGCAAATCAAATCAAATATTTTCTACGCGAGAAAATCAGATGAAAGTTCTTAGTACGTACATACGACATGCAAATAAGTAATAAAGGAAAAATGCTTAACCTTCTGCTGATTCCGATTCCGCTGATCCATCTAAGTTCCGCAACATCCTCATTATTTCCTCATCAAATTTGTGTCCATGGATTTTTTCTCCTTCCTTATTTGAAAGGGCATCGAAAGATCCTTTTTGACCCCATCCCAGGTGTCACAGCGAACGAGGACAGCCCTCAAGCCACAAACATTGCGTTAATACTTACGTTGTATTTTAGTCAGCAAGCTTCTTTGATATTTTCACTCCTGATTTTCACGTTTTTCGTCTATTATAGCAATCATAAATTATGTAAACAGGAATGCCGCAACATTTTACTAGTAGGGGTTGAGGTGCACACTCCCATTAGTTGACCTCTGTGCTAGAGCAGAGTGCTCAAAAAGGTGTGTAGGGAAATTAAAACTTTGCAGTATCTATAGTAATAAAAGGTAAAATAATTTCGCGAATTCCAGTTATCTACTTTCAGAAAAGACTCAATATGAAAGACCTTTACTCTTCCTCATTTATATCAAAGACCTAAGCGACAAAATCGATAGCAATGTGAGGATATTTGCGGATGATTCGGTAATATGTAGAGAAATATCAAGTGACGAAGATAGTGTTTCACTCTCAAACGACTTAGCTCATATACAAATGTGGTGCGAAAAATGGCAACTAGATCTTAATGTAGATAAATGCTCTGTTGTAAATTTCTTCGAAAGGAAACAATTGCGTCAGAACCACCCGTACAAAATTAGTGGAACGAATTTAAATGTAGTCGACTCAGTAGAATATCTTGGAATTGCCCTTACCAATAATTTAAACTGGAGCACACACATTCGAAAAATATGCGGCAAAGCAACTAAAAAGCTCGGTTTTATAAAGCGTATTGTAGGTAGATGCGATGAAAAAGTTAGAGAGCGATGCTATTTCACGTTAGTTAGGCCCCATCCGGAATATGCGGCGAGTATATGGGACCCAGCGGATGAAACGAACTCTCGCGAACTCGAGAAAGTGCAGCGTAAGGCGATACGTTTTGTTAAAAAGTGCTACGATAGAGAAGCAAGTGTAACGCAAATGCTCACAGACGCAGGTTGGGAATCCTTGAAAGAAAGGAGATTAGAAGCTAGGCTGGGATTGTTAGATAAATTCAGAGGAAATTCATTTTCGGAAGACGTAGTTGGTGTTATGCGACCCCCCTGCTACTTCGGCCGATCCGACAGTGAGCGTAAAATAAGAGAAATAGACGCGAGGACAAGTCGTTTGAGGGACTCTTTTTTTCCGCGAACGATACGCGATAATAATAAATTAAAGAAGTAATTCTACTCTTGGTGTTTACACCCACTGCCACACGCTGGAAGGCGGCTTGCAGGGTATTTATGTAGATGTAGATGTTTTTCGAATTCCGATCGATCGAAAAGATTTTGACATATCAAAAAACCACCGTCTACAACACCGTTCTCGTCGAGTGCAATACATTTGAATGCCTCTTGACTAAAAGATATAAATCAGCTGCTTTTCTGTTCGTTATTAATTGATTAAACCTGATTAATTTCGCTTTAATGTAAGTGTACCTTTGTTTCAGTGGTACACCTATGACAATCATAAGTTAAAAACTGATGACTTTGTCTTACAATGTAATTATAACTTTTCAACTTATAAAGAGTAATTCAATTAGAAACGAATTACGTTCACCGTGCCCCCGCGGCCAGCTACTTGAGATTGACAGTGCTACGTGTGTCTTTAAATTTAACAAAAGATTTTGTGTTCCTCTCTCTTGACTGAGTTTGAATGTTAATTGGTGGTCTTTTTCACGAGCAATGCCTGGAAACAGGTGTATTGTCACAGTTTGCTCCGACAGCTTCCATAAAACCAAAGGTTTGGAAGGGAGCAACAGTATTTCATATTTTAGATTCCCGACGGATCCCCGTTTGAGGAAAATTTGGATTGAAGCGTGTCAGAGGAACGACGATTGGCATCCAGGAAATGCTTTTATTTGCTCCCGTCGATTCAATGAACATTATTTTGAAAGAAATTTAATGGCGGAAATGAACTGAAGGAAATGTACCTGGGAGTATTACGACGAATTACATATTAGGCCCCAGTACCAGCCCAAAATGTCCGAGCACTACGTTGTAAGTACAACACTACGTTGTAAGTATATTCTTTTCTTTCAGAGGTCGTGCGTCCGCAAGCGAAGATGCTCGTTTAATGAATGACGATAGATTTGAGTCAATACCCACATAATGTTCGAATTCTTCTATTACGTCTATTTTCAGTCATTAAAAGCAATGCATGAAGGGAAGATGAAAGCCCTGAAAGTAGTGATGAATGAAGTGGAGATACAGTGAAATCTCGGTCTAACGTTCTCGTATCTAACGTTATCCCAGCTTTTAAGTTGAAATTTTGAGATTCCAGCAACGACAACATCAATTTCTATTATATATTCCGTTTTTAAGCTTTTCGCTTTTGGCGTTTCCCTGTATCTTAATTCTCGTGTTTTAAGTCCCCGCCTACTATTACTTCCGGTTATAAGGTGTCAACATATGAGAATAAAAGTTACGGAAAGGAACATAAAAGCAACACTATCTCTGTTAAATTTCCGTGTGTTATACATTGAATTCGACTCATTAAAGCCAGTAATTTTTTTTCTTTTGCTTCAAATATGTCCCACTAAGTTACAATGCATTCCCAGAAAAATGCTGCTATGAGGAGCCCACTAGAATTCACTTTCGTTACAGTTCCTTTCGCCTACTTTAAATATTATGACTTAATTTACACATTTTGACTCCTCATAGGTATTGACAATATAATTATTATATATACATACAATATGGTCAATACCTATGATAAGTCTAAATGTGCAAATTAAGTACTTCGTAGATCCTATTTATAATATATTCCTATTCGTAATATCCTATCAAAATTTGGAGTATTAGCGTATTTTAACCAGCTATTAGCCACTAGGTAATTAATTTACTGTTTATTTAAAAAATACCGAATGAGATAAAGATTTTGAAAATTTCCTGTGATTAAATATAAGAATAGTGATTGCGAAGAGAAAAGATGCGATGAATTGCAACGCATATAAATTAGATTGCTAAGAATAACCACGATGAAATACTTGGAAAAGATGTTGTAGGGAAAGCACCAAATCCTTCACTTGGAAAAGATATTTTTCCTTGAATAAAAACAATCACATGTACCTAAATTTATGGGGCCTTTCAAATACTATTTACGCAAATATCACTAATCGGGCCCATCCTTTTGCTAGAGATTTTTTATTAAAGTATTTACATATTTGTATTGCTTAAGCAAATTGACCGTCCGTTTAGCTCAACTAACTAATTGACAATCTTAAAACTCACAGTCTTTGAAATAAAAAAATAGCGTGATGGCATAAAAATATTTATATAGCGATGGACTGAAGATTATTAATTGTTTTGGAAAAAGTTGTGATTAAATGAATCATTTATTATGTTTGGTAATTCAAAACAACACAATGAAATTATTTATCGTGTGAAGACACATTTCTTAAAATATAAAATAGTCTTTTCTTCGTCGAAATTCAAGCATGTGTATCATGCGTTCCCCCATTGCTTGTATTTGCGTGTAATTTTTTGCAGATATTACATAAACCGTGCGCGCAAATATTTGGGCGGGATCGTTTTAGGCTAGAAGAATAGACTAGCGACGGAAACTATTCGAAAAATTCGTCACTCTAGACCTCGCCGATGAGATACTTGATTTTGTTACTGCAATTAACAACCTCCGAGAGTTGCAAGAGAGAACAAATGTGCGTTACCAGGAAACTATTGTTAGGAATGATAGCTAATTGTAGTCTATTTTCCCGAGGAGCATTAGAGAAGCTAATGTCAGTAATAGGGTTCGGTTTTACACCCCCTGCCACACACCACAAGTTGGAATGAAATGAATATGCTCTTTTGCAAAAACTAATATCAACACACGACAATTCACTAACATTTAATAATGAAATATTTTATTCAAACTATTATATAATAATCTATTGTGGATTTCTTTCCATTTGTGATTATTCTGGCAAAATGCGCATTATCTTCATTTTATGCGTCTCTTATGAGAGAATAAAATCAACTAAACGGTAAAGAATTAAGTAAATGGTTGTATAATCAGCAAATCGCAAACAAAACAAAGGGTTTGGAGATGGCCATAATGGAGAAGAAAAAAGCGTAATCGTATCGCTGCTCATCTCCGCTAACCAAGTGTGTGGAGGAACCAGAATGTCGATTTTTGGCATTCGTCACTCCGAATACTCGAACTTGGGTCCCCCGCTAGAGCGGTGGAACTCTCCCCGCACGCGTGCGTCATTTCGCAAGCCGTGAGGAAATCTCCATATGACATTCCCACGGCTGCTTTCTCTCCCATTGGGAGACGACTCCCACTAAACGCATTAAATGGCGCTGACCTACTTCCGTCCACTATGTGTTTTCCGTTTCATTACTCCCACAGACATTCCGCTCCTGATTACAATTTCCATTTTCTTATCCTTGACTCCCATTGGAGAGAGGCAATCAAAATGCAAATTGCGTGCGGATGAGAATACCTCTGCATTAAAAGTCTTCGGATCAGAGCAGTGCTGTCCAACCTTTTAGTGGGGCCGCATTGCAAATTTTCTCAGGAGCGCGGGGAAAGGACCCCTTGATTTAGGCAACCCTTACATTAAGATATAAGAAAACAAAACCTTTGTAATTCTACACTGTAGAAGAATATGCAATATATTATTTTTCCACNTGCTGTCCAACCTTTTAGTGGGGCCGCATTGCAAATTTTCTCAGGAGCGCGGGGAAAGGACCCCTTGATTTAGGCAACCCTTACATTAAGATATAAGAAAACAAAACCTTTGTAATTCTACACTGTAGAAGAATATGCAATATATTATTTTTCCACAGTGTAACCCAACAGATAACCTTATTAAAAAACGTTTATACTTCAAACAAAAGAACAAAATGTGTTTAATGTGAACTCTCAGCCTCTTTTTTCGATACCAGTGCTTATATATCTGGTTTGAAGGAGGTTGTTGAGATGTGAAGATCATTTTCAATACACTCATCTGAAATTTTTGTTCTAATTTTACTTTTGGTATACTTCGTACGGGAAAAACTCCCCAACGGAGACGTCATAAACAGGGCATGTTCTCAGGGCATATTTTTCTTTAGGCAAGTACAACTTATAAAATTCCAATACAGTGACTTGAATGCCCGGAAGATAATTAAGCTGGCGGTAAATAGGATGTCCAAAACACTTGGGTTTTGAACTACCCGGATGACCGTGTAATTTTTTTAAGAAATATCAGGGTAATTGTTTTAAGAAATACAATTTTCATAATTATATGCATAATAAAATGGATATATGCTTTAAAGAGCTCTTTTTCTAACAGAAAATATTTTGAAAAATTTAACAACTTTTTAGCAAGAACTACTCGGATGTCTTCCCCAACTTGCGGAGTCTCATCGAGGTTATCCGTCTCAAAATTCAAATTCTCATCGACCAGGAATCCACCTTCGTGACATTTTCCGAAAAACTGGGCTTATTTAAAATAATTATATCATAAATATGAAAAAGCCTCACTTTTTGAGGTGAATAGATCTTTCCAGCAGAGAAAAACTTCTATCTCTAAAATATGGCCTTAATTAAAGGAGTTTTAAGGGTAAAAACGTAATTAATTTGTCACTGTAATTTATAGAAACATTGCATGATTAATATATTTTCTTAATATTAAAATCTGCGGGCACCTGGCCGAATTAGAACTTTTGTGCCCTTTTAAAAAGTTGCGCTTCTTATGAAGAGAATCACTGGCTTGAAATTCCCTACCTGTGATTTTGCAACGTTCGTTACTTTTCCGGCTACGCGACGCACGAATGGGTTTTGAGGGCCGCGGGTTGGACACATCTTGATTACAGGATGCTTGGGGAAAATTATTTTAATCTTTTTATTTTGTTTCGATGAAAATTTTCACGGATTCAAAAAGTTATTTCCGATTTAAAAATCATCTGCGTGTGCAAATATGAGGGAGGACTAAAACTAGACATTCTTGAGGCGATGCAGTGTCTCCATAATTTAATCTCGCGAACTGCGATCCCATAATTAATCCTCACCAATTGCGAGTGATGCAGTCTATTCCATTTCCCATATTTTCTTCTCCTTCAAAAAGCTTTTGACGTTATTTTGTTTATTATATATCGTACATAGTTTGATGGTATAATGTTTGAAGCTTCAAATGAGTTTTCGGTTAAATAAAGTGAAGCGGAATCCTTCATTTTCGGTTATCTTTTCTCCAGAGGAGATAAAAAGTAAAAACGCATGGTTCGCATGCTTAATTTGAGGAACTGAAGGAGAAAATCCTGTATGATAAGATCTGTAGGCGGAAGTTAATTAAGGTTATAAAAAGAAGAGATTTGTTTCTAATTGTAGCTGTGTAGAAACTGTAACATTACTGAATAGGTTCTTCAATAGAGTTTGGATGTAAAGATCCTTATTAAATCCTCTCTCTTATAAATGCAGGGACGGGTTTAGGGTCGGACGGCGAGCCCTGGCATCATCCATCCTAAGGATTTTTGGGCGCCAAATTTTGCTCCTAGTCTAACAGTTACGTATATTCAAAACTCAGAAAGTCGTATCTTAACATTTCTTAACAAAGTGGAAGGCCTTTTCTCCGTATTTAGTCTAGAACAGACGTGTCCAACCCGAGGCCCTCACAGTCCATTCGTGCGTCCCGCGCAGCGTATTAATAATCACGAAAAGTTTCTATAAATTATATCAACAAATTTATGGCGTTTTATCCCTTTAGATTGGCGTTTTTTAGAGATAGAAAATTATCGTAACTGGAATGGTCTATTCACTTCAAAATGTTAAGCCTTTTTCATATTTATAATGTGATTATTTTTAATAAGCCCAGTTTTTGGGAATTGTCACGCTGCACATGCTGCAATCCTAGTTGATGTTAATTTGGATTTTGAGAGAACATCGATGAGATTCCGCAAGTTGGTAAAGACATCCACGTAGTTCTTGCGAAGGCAGAAAAGGTTGTTATAATTTTCAAAATACTTTTGTTAGAAACAGTTATCTTTAAAAGCAAGTATCCATTTTTATCCACATAATTATGAAAGTTCTACAAAAAATTTTCAATTTTAAAAAGTATTTTTGGGAGGAATCGAGTGCGCGGGTAATTCTTAAAAAACAACCCGATTACCCAAGTAGCTCAAAAACCCGAATATTTTGGAGTTCCGTTTCACAGGCCAGATTAATTATCTTTCCGGTCCATTTCATGCGTTTGCGACGTAACGTGAGCACGTGGAAGTTGTTTAGTATCAAATATACTCAGCTCGTGTGCTCTTGATAGCAGTTAATGTTTTTATGCAATTGGCAATCAAAAAAGACAGTACCTAATTTTTTACCTCATGTTATTAACACGTATTTGTTTTATTTGATAAATAGATAGTAAATCGGAAACACTGTCTGAAAAATGCCGTGTAAACAACGAAAAATATGCGGTATTAATCGCTTCTTTGTAACAGGAATTTGAGATTAGATTTTAAGAGTTCAGAAAACAGCAATTGCATTTCAGAACTCCATTCACTGTTGACATTAACGGCGAACTTGTAATTAGAATGTGTAGAGTTTTAGTCAGATACGCAACTTCGAAAAAAAATTACTCAAGTGACTATATTGGACTTTTATAAGTTGTACTTGGCTAAAGAAAGCTATCCAGCACTTAACGAACATACCCTGAGAATGACGTCTCTGTTAGGAAGTACGTACATTTTCGAGCAACTTTTTTCCCGTAGGAATACCAAAAATAAAATTAGAGCAAATATTTCAGATGAGCATCTTGAAAATGCACTTCGCATCTCAATTACCCAAAACAGATATGCACTGGTATCGAAAACAGGCTCAGTGTTCACATTAAAGTTTTTTGTTCTTTTGTTCGAAAAACGACTGTTGTTTTCTCCGCTCATTCGTACATTGTGAATAAATATTACATTCCATATTCTTCTACACTGTGGAAGAGTTACGAAGGTTTTTTTCTTTAGTTTCGTTAATATAAGGGTTGCCTAAATCAAGGTTCCTCGCTGCCCCGCGCTCCTTAGAAAGTTTGTGATGAGGCACCAAAAGGTTGGGCTCCCCTGGTCTAAAATTTCCAAGTTCTGTCACACCAACATCCTTCCGTATTTAACTGAATCGAGGGAATCGCAGCCAAAATCGCCGAGCAAATGAAAGCGACTTATTTTGACATTTTTTACTATTGAACATAAAAACTTTTCCTGTGACAGACATTTTCCTCTGCGCCGAAGGTGATTTCTCCGCGTTTAGATATTTAAATTTAATGTGAGATCTTGAGTTTTATTCCATAAGTACGACAAAATGTTCTTATTTTTAATTCTTCTTTGGCGAATTCTTAGGCTCTGAGAAAGCGTGCTTTAGAAACGTTTGGAATGCACAATTCCCATAGGAAATACAAATAATTTCTATACCGAATCCTTGGAATCAAGGAGCAAAACGAATTTTATCGCAAAATCACAAATAAATATCCCAATTATTAAATAAGTGATATTATATTCCCCTTTTTATGCTGATTGTAGAAAATGAATTCTTTTCACATTATTTTTTATTANTAAAAATATATTATGTTTTTTCTTAATCGTTTGATATTTTTTGTAGCTAAATTAAAGTTATTGTTATTGTAAATTTTTAAGAGTAACTGTCATAGCGCTTTAAAAACACCGAATGAAAATCATGCAGTAAAAGTTTCGAAAATAAATTAAATCAAATCATATCCATATCAATAAATAAACCTTTATTTCTCATTTCTTAGAAGTAAAGTTCCATTTTGATCACACTTTATTTTAAATATTATTGAAATAATCCATCAAAGAATGCTAAAACTCGTTATTTTAGTCGTTTATGCCCATAAATTGTCTATCAAAATAGAAACTGTTGGTATTGTTACGAGTGTGATTTGTCAAAAAGCAACAAATCTTTATTTTAAGGATTTTCGTTGGTTTCTATTAATCACTTTGAGGGCGTCGATAAAATAAATATCTCTTTCCTATTACGTTTTCCGTAACCTTTCTTTCGGTAACGTTGAGGGCAGCATCTTATGGAAAATATTCGAAGCGCTTTCCCGTCGGAATCGTTTCTCCTTTCTTTCTCTGACACGCCCTTTCTTTTCACATTTTCGATTGGTTCACTACCGCACTCTGTAACACGGTCAATGGCTTCACTGATATTCTATCGCCTCGGCCACTGTTCTGTGTTTACGATGATTTGACGGTTCGTTCCGCAAATTGAGTCAACAAACGAGCCTCGATGTAAATACGATGACTTGCTTTCGTAAGGTCGCGTTCATTCTCCTCGCTGAACATACATACAAAACTTTCAAGGCGATTCCTTCCGCGACACAGTAGACTGTGAAGATGGATTTTTGTGCCGTTAAACGCTTAGGGTTTTAATTATTCCCCATTGTATTAATTTTATTCCTATCTGTATGTCTATTTTCATTTGGGATTAATTTTATCTTAGTTTATGATTTCTATCTCGCAAGTGTTAGACTAACGTGTCCTAACCTTTAAGTGATTTCTTAGCAACAAAACAAACAAACTGCTACCCGAGGAGTGCCAAGTGACATTTTTATAATATACTAATCTTCTTACTAATATATTTGCCGCAGTAACTTCAACCATAGTTTACTTTGAGTGGAATATCAATTTTCGCGATAATTTCCTTCATACCACACATTCCAAACTTCGTTTATTACTTATTTTATATGGTAGTGATAAGGAATTTCAAACAGTGTTCGTGGCGATATAGAAGAGATTGTTGGAGCGCCTTAGTGCAGGGCCCTCATACATTCCTTTTTATTTTTCTTTCGAACTAAATCCGTTATTTCTCTTTAGGATTTACCAAATCCAAACAATTTTTTCGAGTTTTCTGTCCCTTCAATTTTTTCGCTCTCATTTTATTCACAGTAATTCATAAGTACCTGTATTTCGCGTTTATAATTTAGTTGCTTTTTCTTCTTCTCGTCCCAAAAATGCTTGAGCAAATCAGACGTCTTCTTCAAACTTCCGTCAACTGAAAGACGTGCCGCTGAAAATAATTCAGCTTTGCAGCTTATTGATCGCGACGTTTCGCAATGTTCCAAATAAGTTGGTACCTTCAATGTTTATCTTCATACGTATCCTAAGAGACGTCTTCGGCGTGCACCATTATATTCATATTTGCGTATCGTTCGCAAAGAAATTGATTCTCGAAGTAACCAGTCCTTGCATCCGTTTCTCTGATTTTCCTCGCATTATCCGATCGGCCACCGGAATGTTCGTTATTGACTCAACTCTTCTTTCGCAGATTCGGCAGCCATTGAATTCATCGACAGTAGATGGAAGACGAACATTCATTTCCTAAGCATACGAAATGAAGGAACAACCTGCGGGCATTTAGAGAGATTGTTGGGAAAAGTGGTGGTTTGGCTGTCGATCAGGTTTTAGCGGAAATCGTAGTTTCTTCTTCCTGTTCTGTTGATCTATGGGTGGCGAAAATAGATTCTAATGTTAAATTTAAGTCGATTTATCAATAACGCTATTGAAATAAAGTGACTGTCGTAAAAGCAAAAGAATTCAAAACGTCTGCGGTTTGTTCTCAGCAGAGAAAAGTGAGCATTCGATGGACGTAGCCAATCCGTTTCGACCATTCTAAAAAAAAAGAAAAAAAATGACGAAAACATTCAATCGTCCGCTATTGATGGCGAAGATTTTTTCTAAATGAGCTAATGAAAACTTTCACTGGCAATATTTTTTAATGAAATGCTCCCGCAAAAGGAATTATTTGTTAGCAGCAAAAGGATTTATTTTGTTAATTTCAGGGAATCTCTTCTCGCGCGAGCTGTTTCATCCCTTACTTCTTGCGATTGGACTTCAGTATTCTTTCTCACGCTGTTATCTCGTTTTGGAGCGACCTTATTACTTGAAGAAACTGAATAAATGAATTAACCGAAAAAAATCATTCAAATTCCATTCAATGCAATTCATCATTCAAGTTCAAACTGTACCCGGGAGTAAACCCTAACTAGAATGGTAAATTAAAATCAAAAACATGACTTGCTTATTGCAGCTTAGGTTCCCATAATTTTTATTTCATTGATTTCTAACTCTTATCCATTACTCTGAAGTTTGAATCTAAATCGGCACTTAGACGAATTATATCTCACAGTGAAGATTTATCCCTCTAAGGGGTAGAAAGTACGTATCTCCTATGGAGAAATCTTTCATATATATCAAGGAATAATGAAATATTTAGACGAATGCAGTTTCAACAGAGATAATAATCTACGGTTTCGGACAGTTCAAATCACCCTCAAGAATTTTAAATATCTTTTTTCATTTATTATTATATTTCTTATTGTATTTTAAGCTAAATTTGTGTTTCAGTGAAATGTAAAACATTCAGGGAAGCTTAGTTAGTTTCAAAGTAACGATTAGAGTGAATCGGAATTATAGCTCACACCACGTAAGGCGGATAGCATCATATTTCGAAACATTTACAAAAACGGTATAAATCAGAATTTAGAAGTCCTCGAGAAGGCGTTGCGATCAATAATAACTTTCGCGATCCTCTCTTTCGAGATTGACGCTCACCTCTTCACTTGAAAGACGCGCTTAGCATGATCCAGAAAATGATCCGTAAACTCGAGTTGGTGGTGCTTTAGGCTTCTGCACACTTCTGCAGCGATACATTTACTTTCATTAGAAATACTTTGAAGGGAGTAGATTTGAGACCAGACTGCAGTTTTTAAGCCTATTTAGTGAAAGCTGGTTTACGGAAGATACATTTGGTGGCTGATTCGAGGGATGGGCGTCCTGCAGACTGTTGATGCGGCACCACGATTAGGCGTCAAATTAACGATGTTGATGTGCAAATTAATCAACATTTTTCGTTAAGAATTAACTGTTACTTTATAAACCGAAGAAAATTCCAAAATATACCCTTCTCAGGACGTAAAAAGATATTTCAATCTCTATAGTAACCCCGATTATAGGACACACCGAAAGGATTGCAGGATTGCTTAGATTATTATTCTATTATTTTTTGTTATACGCAGTCAGTGGGTCTGCATTTTATTACATTTATTTATTTCCTCGAACTAAACTGAGTACGAATTCAATTTCGCTCTTTTTGTTAACGCTTTCAAAAGATTGCTTCATGACGAAGTCGTTTTTTACTTTTAAGTTTTATCGCCTCGACCGGATTGAGTCATTCTATTTGAAGGGAAGAAGGGGGTCATTGAATACAATTTGAAGGGCATGAACGAGAGAGAAGCGATCAAGGTTCTTGAATTTGGGACTTTCGGATGGCCTAACGTTATTCCTTAGCACCTTTTTATTTGAGGCTTATTTTTTCAGTTGATATAACCACTGTCTGTTTTTGTTATTTCTTGGCGTCACTGTAGTGTTCTCCTCCAGTACCGGTCTTTGGAAGTATTCCACAACAGTCGTTGGCTCTATCGTTCTTTCTACACTTGAAAGAAAACAATTTTGGAACACAGCTGTTAATGAATTAGAGGTTTAAAAACATTCCGTAAGCAGTATGTCGGCTGGCGGAAGTCGCGTTCAGAGACAAACGGGAAGCTCAGGATTAAGATACATGATCATACTACACAAAATCACCTTAAAAACAAGAAGCTTTGGCAAAAATTATACTCCTTAAAATTTTTGAAAACCATGTCCTATTCCATAAATACATTACACGATATAGTTAACCTCTCAATGGAAATCTTAAACAAAAACGAAGTCACACTCCTATCTAAAGGCCTAAAATATACTCTTCCTTACAAAATCCTACTTACACAAGAAACTGTTGCAAAAATAGAATTATCAATTAAGTTTCTACCACAAAAAAAAAGACGGTTATGCTTTCAACGGATTCGTGAAAATTTAGAGGAAAATAATGGAAAGTACACCAACACAATTAACTTAGGCAATGAGCAACACAACGTTGTAAAAATATTAACGGGAAAGATTGCTTTTACCTTACAGCAAATAAAAGAAACAGAGTAGTTATCATTGAAAAGGGACAGTATTTTGGTTAAAGATTTGTTACTTAGACCCTTAGCAATCAATTCCCAAACATCCCCTCAAAGAAATGATCACTTCCACAAAGGAAACAATGCAGAAACTCATCTTCTAAACTCCACATTTCCAACCCAACAGTACCTAAGATGTATTGTCTCCCTAAAATACACAAAAAAGATATCCCCTCAGACAGATCATATCTTCAATAAACTCTCCCACGTATAATTTATCTAAATGAATCGAATCAAAAATTCATACAATGGCCTATTTGTAATCAGTCTAACTTTAAAAACATACATTATCTAATTGGCATCTTTAAAAACGTGTCTGCACATGTAAACGACACCCTGGTTTCCTTCGATGTTAAGTCTCCTTTTCCCAGTATCCCTTATAAATTACAAGGAATAACAAGTGTGAAAAATAGCGGCATGACTGGGACTCGAACCCAGGTCTCCCACTTTCCGGGAATGTATTCTAACCACAGAACTACCATTTCGCGTCTCTTCCACTCTGTTAAGGGAATGCTTTTGTGAGAAAGGCGAACAGCCTCCACATTTAGTGGCACGAATTGCCGCCAGAGGTCCTCACTGAGGCAGCCAACTCACAAAGCAGTCAGCTGGCGATGCAGAATTGTCTATCTCCGCTCCTCTCCGACTTATTCATGACTTATTTTGAAAAACTTTGCAAATAAAACTTCCAAAAATTTGGTACAGATACGTAGACGACATATTTGCCATATTTGACTCATTGAGCAGTACCACTGCCGATTTCTTTCATTTATTCAGATTCTCTTTTTAAAACTTCTTTGTCTTATATTATACTATTTTGGTTCGTTAGTTTGTTTGGAAAGTTTGGAGGGAACAAATTTGTTGATGAGGTCGCGCATTGTCCTTACAAAGAGAATCCAAGTGACCTCGGTATTTAAACAAATTGCGCGCATTTCGTACAATGGAAAATGGGAAACGAGAATTGGCTTAGTGAAGAAATAGAGAAAAGTGAGATTTTTTCCTCCTAATTATTCCGCGTATCGTAAGGATAAAGAAGGCAGGTCATGATGTGGAGTATTTATCGCTGTAAGAAATTGTTTAAACAGTCAATTAGAATACCTTCAAGGTCAGAAGAACTGTGAGATGATATGGCGTTCAGTGTCCGATAAGCATAGTAAGAAAACGTATTTCTGATCTTTTTAACGTATCTTCCGATGATGACGACGAATCCATAGAGGATCTCTACGGGACATTCTTAAAATTTACAAGAGTAAACCCGACGCTAACGTTTTCGCAGGAGGCGATTTTAATCTCCCCGATATAAACTGGATAAACATATTCGTCACAAGCAACTGTCAAGATAAATATACCTCGAAGAATTTGATCGATTTATTTTCTGTCTTCGCTCTCGGACAAGTAAATAAATAAGCGACTCGAATGACTGCGCTCGGAAAAGGCAATATTCTAGATCTCCTTGCCACTAGAAAGTCGAAAGGACAGATTTATAGCATGACATTATATTTTACCTGATGATTTTCCTCATTTGGATTTAGCATCAGCTTGAAGTTGAAGAATTTCGCAAAAAATATAAGACGCATTTTTCGGAAATCTTTGTCAAGTTTGACCCCCTGTATCATTGTTGTGCGTAAGAGTTAACGTAAATGACTTGGATAGTCGTATGCAATATATATTCTAGAGTAGCCACGCGACGTTTCAAAGTCCTCACTCAAAAAAAAAAACATTTTTCTCTATCTGGCCACCATTTTTTGATTCTAGCCCATTGTGCGATGTCCTGAAATCTTCCAAAAATAAGAGGCAAGTCGACGCGGTATTTTCAGATTTTCGGAAGGCATTCGATAAGGTCCCTCATCATAAATTATTGTACAAATTAAAAGTTGCAGGAATCAACGCAGAGGTATTAAATTGGTTAGAGGAATTTCTCTCTGATGCAGAGCAACGCGTAGTACTGGACGGAATTAGTTCTAAGGTGGTTAAGGTGACCTCGGGTGTCCCACAGGGTGGTGTAATCGGACAGTTACTGTTTTTAGTATACATCGACCACCTTAGCAATTTCATTGATAATAAAGTTAGGATAATTGCGGACGACACAGTAATTTACAGGGAAATAGGGAGTAGAGTATATAGGTTAACCCTGTCGAATGGTTTAGATAAAATTGTAAAATGGCGCGATGATTGACAATTAGAGCTAAATGTAGAAAAATGTCTCCCTCTCACCCCCTTTCCCCTAATACCCCCTCCCTCCAGTCTACTTATATACATACTCGGTTCTGTAAAGTGTCTTTACCTGAGGATGACCTAACGGGTTGAAACCGTGGCTGTTTAATTAAAATATTCTGTGGTAAACGTAGAAGTAATTTTTCTATTTGTCTTCAACGTTTATGATGCTTAAAGGATGTTGCTCATGCCGAAATCCTTAGGAGAAGAGATTGAAGGTAGGCAGTTTCAGGATGCTGACGTAAGCTATTAATCTCCTGGCAGTCACCTACATTAAGATTACTCAAATGGACAAATGGAAATAGTTATTTATAAGGCAGAGGGGGTGGAGGGAGGGCTATGTTACTTATGAATACGAATAGGCAGAGTAATGGGTATCAAACAAATGAGTGCCTGAAATTCAGCGAGTGGTGGTAGTGACTACAGCTTACTGCTGGGAAAGATTAGGCTAAATATTCTAAATAAGGAGATAAAGGAAAAATGAAAAGAACCTAAAATGAACAGAAAGTCTCTGTGGAACGATTCTGTAAAAACCCAATCTCAGAATAGGTTGAAGGAAAAGATAGACGGAAATCATTTACCGACGGAGAAGATGTTGGTACCAACTGATAGAGATTGTAAAGTAACGTTATTGAGGCATCAGTTGAAGCACATGGCACACGTATCAAAAACAGATCGAGCAAGAGACCCAATAAGACACCCTTGGAGTGATGAAAGAGAAATGCGAGGAAAAGAAGAACATCTACTTATTGTATATTGAGCAGATCCATTGAGCAATATACTCTTAAGGTGAGTCGTAATGAGACAAAAACACTTGTAAGTAAAATGAGGAATAGATATGGGAAATCTTCTCCGACAGAATGGACAGTGACTTTTATGGTCTTCGGAAACAAATATGGCGGCTAATTAGGACATAAATAAAAGAAATCAATGAACTAATAGTCGGCAGGTATATATCTAAGGAAAAATGGGTAAGATATTGTGGTAATTGGCGATGGCGAACACTCAACGCCTCAGGGCCACCGCCTTCCCTCTGTGCATTTGCGTCGCTTAGGTAATTTATAAACAAGACAATTAGAATAACATCAATACAAGACCTAAGGACAGACAAGCACAGAGGAATAGGGAAAATGTCTAATAGAGACAGTAGAGGGTGCTCGCTCCGCCAAAGTATATAAGATATGTTTTTCCAATGAAGAGGCATCATTTTTCATCATCATTTGCACGGATCATTTTCATGATCATCATCCTCACGAATCTTTTGTCACGATATGTTTCTAGTATAAAGATTCGAGCATCACTACTATAACAACTTACAGACCTTGGCATTAAAGATAATATTATTGTTGAAAGTTACGATGCACCAGAAACAACTTCCAACCCCAACGTAAAGATAAACATCCGATAACACTCCGATAACTGAAGAGGCAACATTCCGAACGAACTTGTGCAGGAGAATGTGTAAGGAGAGCCTCTCACTCAACAGCCAACAAAACTGATCAATGCATTTTTCGGCCACCTTCGGATGAATGGAGAGCGAGTATCACTATTCTTCTGTTTCGGAAAGATGTCATGAAAATGCCAGAAAATTGCATAAACTTACTCTGCACAACCTTGGAACTAACCACTAAATCCGTAACAAATAAAATAAACCGTATCACAGATGACCCTTGCTGTTCATTTGTGATCAGGTCATGAAGATCTTGTACTGGTGGGATCTTTGTTATATGGCAGATAAAATCTATCGAATACAATAAAATGGCATACATGTGCCTTATCGATTTAGAAGAGGCATTCAATCGGGTTCAGTTGAGTGATGTTTTACACCTACTTAATAGCAGGCAAATACCACAGAACCTGGTTAAGGTGATAGAAAATATATACTTTGCTAATAATATTCATGCAAAAATCGAAATGGAAATGTAACTAACGAAATTCCAGTAGAAAAGATGAGTGANGTCTACTTCCCATTTGTCACTTGGTTCAATGCTAGGGCCCGTAAACGTCGGAATTCGCTTTTCGGAACGAAACCTGTGCGAAACTAGAATTGGAAAAATCTATCACATGCAGGCGACTTTTACTCGTGTATATATACGAGTACAGAACAGAAAGAAGATTTTTACAAGTATTTAGATTTAAACAGAATTTTACAAGTATTTAGAACATTCATTCCAGTAATTATAAGTAGGTATACAGCTGTTTTATACATAGAAATGAGATAACCAAGAATAATATACAACATAAGGATAAGGTAAACCAAACACAAAATTATAGTGAAGTAACACTGAAATTAATGGAAGAAAAATACAAATTAAGGTAGGGAAAAGAAAGGGGAGGAAATATATGAATGGCAAATTAAAGTAAACTTAACAGAATTGTTTAAATGGAAGTAAACAGTAGCGAACGATAAGCAAACCCAAGAGCATGAGTGAAGCGATGAAATATCTGAAGGTATCTTCAATATCTGAAATATCTTCTACAAGTAACACCGGCGACGCGTAGCAGAATAGATAGAGGATAGATGGAGGCTATGCTGGGGGCAAATTCAGGAGAAAAATGCAATCAAATACACACGTGAAATTCTCGGCCTGTGTTGTCCGGGATTATAGCAGTATCCTAAAGAATGACGTAAGCGTTAAGTCTAGACGGTGAGAAGAATGGCAGTTTGTTTTCTATGTAAATGAGTGCGTTGCTATGACTTTCACCATCGTTGTTAGCGTTCCACCAATGGGTGCCATGGGAATGGGCGAATGAGGAAACGAAATCGTGTGGTCGACTCTGAGGCTATTTTGGCGCTTTTCCGTCTCAATCCTGACGAGTTTCTGCGTCGATACATAACTTTGGACGAAACATGGATACACTACAACATTTTTGAGACAAAGGAACAGTCTAAACATTGGGTTATTTAATGCGAACAGGCTCCAAAGAAGGCGAAGGCGGTGAAATCGGCTGGTAAAGTGATGGCCACGGCTTTTGGGTAGCACGCGGAATCATCTACAACGATATTTTGGAAAGAGGTCAAACGATAGCTGGAGAGTATTATGCGTCGTTCTTGCATCGGTTGAGCGAAGAAATCAAGGAAAAACGTCATCGTTTGAGAAAGATCCTCTAACATCAAGACCTGCGCAATTTCATCTACATCTACATAAGTTCCCTGCAAGCCGCCTGCAAGGGGGGGAGTTCCAATGGCCAAAATTAAGGAATTTCAGTTCGAATTATTACCACATCCACTGTATTCGCCGGATTTGGCCTCCAGTGGCTTCTTTTTACTTCCAAAGTTGAGAAAATGGTGGACAACGATTCACGTCGAACGAGGAGGTCATCGTATATACAAACCGATGCCTATTTTGAGGACCTTCCGAAATCGTACTTATTGGACGGTTTAAAAAAGTTGAAGAAACGCTTGGAAAAGTGCATAGAGTTCGAGGGATATTATGTTGAAAAATAATATATATAATTTGTTTTTCTATCTTGTTCTAAGGGCAATATCAGCCTCAAAACAAAATGCATGACAACAGCTAAAACACCTGTAAGGTGCAAGCTAATGGTAGACCGAAAATGTATCAGCAGGTAATGAAATTTATATACCTAGGCAGAGAACTGTCTGGGTATGATGATTTTGAAACTGAAGTAAGACAACAAAAGCTCTAAGGGTTGCCGGATGTTTTAGTGATACTGACGGTGTGTTGGTGATATAGAAAAACAAACAAGGGTGTAAAAACTAAGTCTCGAGTAAAAAACTACTATAAGAACATAAATGACGTATATGGTGGAAACTCGACCAGACACAACGAGAATATAACTGGGAACTGGCGAAATGGAAATGCTACGGAAAATAACGGGCAATACGTTACGGGACAGAGAATGAAAACATAAGAAAAACATGCAAAATATGAACGAGTGGATAAAATACGAATGGAATGAACACATTAATCGCTTGAATGTAGAACGGATAGTGAAAGTAGGACTAGACAAGTTACTGGAAGGTAAAAGTAGTATAGGAAGACCTAAAAATGGATAACATTACGACAGGATAAATATGAAAGGCGGAGTGACGAAGTAAGAATATTTAAATTGTCTACCATAAAGAAGGAAGAATATACGAATGCTTTGAGTTTCATTTGAATCATAGCTTCGGTTTTAGATATTCTCGCGAGTGTTCCACTTATTTAACACATTTATTTCTCTCACCTAATAATTGTCATATTTAAACATGATGTCACACCGTTTAATTTCGAAGGATTCTTAAAAACATCGTTTATTTCCAGAGTAAATTGATCAAGATTGGCACACGCATCCTTTGAATTCCTAAATATGAGTATGCCCTGTGTCTATACCTCAAATACGAAACCATTTGAAATATAACATGCAATGATGTGATTTTGAAAATGAAGTTCCGCCAAATATCGCTTATTAGGATTAATTTCGTTCGAGTAATGCCAGTTTTCTTATATTTTATTGAAGACATGAAACCGTAGATAACGGTAATGAATGTTTATGTAACAATATTCCCTCTATTGGTTTTTCGCAAATCAATTTGAGTAAAATTACTCGTGCATCCGTTTTGCGAAGAACTCCGAGAAAATATTACTCGAGTACCCAAACGGCGTGAAATCTACAATTTGCAAGCAGAAAATATTGTGAAATTATTGGTAGCTCATGACGCAAAAGTAAGGGAGAGAGGAATTTTACAGGGTTTACCTGAAGATGACCCGAAGGGTCGAAACCATGGTCGTAAAATAAATAATTCTGTGGTAATGGTAAAAGTGTTTATTCTGCATCTTTATGTAATAAGAACATTAATAAGACATTTAATAGCCAATCTGATGCAGTATTATTAGAGCATATATTAGAAAGGCTCATGATTCGGCATAAATTAGAAATGAAGCCTACCTGACTTTCCTTTGACAGCTTCTGACTTTAAATTTTTTAAATGAGAGATTCTCGTACGCTTACGTTTTCGCATAAAACGAATTTATATTTCTCAGGAAAATAAATTAGAACTATAAGATATGGGATCCAAGGAGAAGAACCGTTAGAAAAGAATATACTTTGCTAATAATATTCATGCAAAAATCGAAATGGAAATGTAACTAACGAAATTCCAGTAGAAAAGATGAGTGACTCATTAAGCCTCCTCATGTTTAACGTCATAATGGATGAGATGATAAATCAAATGCATAATCTTAATGGGTATAAAATAAAAGAGAGCGAAACATAGTTCCATGTCATGCCGACGATGCTGCACTCAAAACAGAACGTGAAGACGACTTCCGGTGAGTGCTAAATTGTAGACTACTATCCGGTGGTCGATCAATAACACTTTAGAAAATTCAACAGATGGCACTTGTAGCATCATAGTTGGTTTCTTTATTTTATTTAGTACGTATTTTTTTACTGTTCCTATTAAGTAAGTATTTTAAGCATCATTACTCGCTAGATAGCTGATAAAGTCTCAGTTATACTATCCATCAGATGGTGTCATTTTTACTGCCGTTTGAAGCAAAAAAACTTTTGTTTATTTAGAAAAAAGTGAGCCTCTAGCGGTAATTAAGCACATATACTCAAAAGACTTAACACTGAAATATATCAAAGCTGAGTTGGACGAGGTTCATGGCACATCTGCCTCTGTGTTTGCAAATATTCACAATTAAGTAAATGAGTTTAAACGTGGCTGTACATNAAAATTTTATTTAAATATTTAAACTTCTGAAAATATAAGAGAAACCGTTCTTATACAGTCAGTAAAATGTCCCATTTAATGCGTGCTGCAGACGTTTCGTTATTCTTTAATCAACGCTATAAGGGTAAATTATTTTCTTCCTAAAGCTTTTCAGACTGAAATTCTCTTCTCTTGACCGTATATCTCCCTTCGATATCTCCTTCAACGATGAGCCTGCGTCTCGCTCATTTGATATTTGGCAGAAATAATCGAATCTAAAGAAAGGCTGTGAGTATTGTTAATGATTCCATGAAGATGAGTCAAAATGAAACTACTGACGATGAATCTCGCTCGAGTGCCGCTAATGCGTACAACTAGAAATGGAATACATTGCGATATGAGTACTATTCCAGGATGAGCAATACTTCTGTTTAGGGTTTACGCAGCACATCATCTAAACATGTCCACAAAACAAACTAAAATTTAGATCAAACCTGCCACACGCCGAAAGGCGGCTTGCAGGATTATTTATGTATATGTTGGTATGCATTATTACAGTAATTGCTGTTAGAGTTTACTAGTTGGACTAGCTAGCAGACGCACATTCTCCTGTAATGTGCAGTTTCAGTATATGAATCCCATTATAAAATACAACCATGATTTCTGATGAAAAATCATCCCTCGATTACTTGTAATAGTATTTTAGTCAGACCACAACCCCAATGTCGCGGTGTATGATATCAAATCATATTGAACTCAATAATCACATTGTTGCGTAAAATTTAATTTTATTCCTCTGAAATTGGTAAAATTTTGTAAAATCTAATGAAACATAACTCATAAAACCTAATTATAAATTGAAATTTTGAGATTTATCCTAACTTTATGTCATTTCGAGTTTTTTTCTGGCCAGTCAAACACAAACTTCTCCGAATTATGAATAAAATCAAATAAGCGAGCAATAACAGTTTGTGGCATCTTTTCACCGATTCGAGGAAGATATCGATGTAAAATCCGATTTGAGTGAAGCGAAAAGTGGTGATCCGAAAAGTAGCCGTAGGAGGTTGGAAAAAGGTCAGGGCCGGTGGCTTGAGGAGGTGGCGAATCCACTCAACCTCTTCGAGGAGTAGACTTAGGATATTGAGGTCAGTAGCTCTGTTCCAAGATATTACGTTTATAAGTGGACAAAACAAGTACTGCAGCTTGTTGTTTGCTTATAATTGTATTGTTATAACCACTCAGTTTGATTTATCCCAATTTGCGGAGTGATGTACATTTTGGGCGTCATCTTCTCCTCGTATCGACAATCAAAGTTAACTCCATTCCCTATTCTTGACATCAGCCGTCCACTTAATTACAATACATTGTATTGCATATCGTACATCGACACATTCACGCGTTAAGTAAATAAATCAATAAATAACACTCTTTGACTTCACATACTCCTTAACTTAATTCCAAACAATTTCATAAATATTAATATTCACTCAAGATACAATAATTAAAGCGTAAAATTATACATGCTTTTTCGAAGTAGTCTTACTAAATATGAGGTTATCAGACCATTTGAAAATGTGCGTCCATTTCTTCGTAAATTTTCCCGATAGGCCTTGATATAACAGCTGTCCTACATATTCACTTCTTATATTTCGTCCACAGCAAGCTCACCGCTTTTATAACCCTTTAATGAGCCTGTTTCATATTTTATTGTTGGATTAGGAAATGAGAACATAAACTAGATTTCTATCCTATATTTTTGTTTTAACACTTTCCATTTAATACGTATGTACAGGCATGGGCGAAAATAACTCAAAAATTGCAGGGTAACATAAGATTCGGGATACTCGTGAAAACTCCTTCAGCAGAACATGTTGCAATACTGTAAGGAGTACCTCCCTTGGATAACGGTACTTATTCGCGAAGGGTGGGTGAGATACGGCTTAAAGGAACAGTCGGAGCATCGGAGCCACGGAGCGGCTACCGATGATAAGAGATGCACCCTGAAACAATCTACACATATTACTGAAAACGTCATCAGCACCGTATAATAACATAATCACTAATAACATTAAGGAAGTCATTAGCTTCCTGTTTCATTACTTTCAATACCTAAATCCACTTACGCAACATTACAAAGGCTAATTTAAATAGAAATATTATTACTAAAGATCCATGTGAAATATCCGAGATAAGGTTCGCTATCACTTTTTGGAACAGTTTTCTGGGATTAAATATCGGGCATATTTGAGATAATGTTGGTGACAGTAAGCAAGAAAAACTGATGGTTCGATGCACCTGTTCTCTTTCCGTTAGAGAATCAGCGATCGATGGTCCATAACGTTGATTTTGCGGTAAAAAGACGTAATCGACTTGATTGACGATTCTAAATTGCGAATTCATTCAATCTGCACTGTCTATAACTCATACATTTTGAGCTGCCATCGCGTATATGCAACGTTTCCATCAATGTCTTTCTTACAATTAGGTCCGTCCTTCTAAATGGGCGTTAGCCACGGAGCCAATACTGATGCTCCGACTGTTCCTTTAAGACGTATCTCACCCACCCTTCGCGAATAAGTACCGTTATCCAAGGGAGGTACTCCTTCAGTATTGCAACATGTTCTGCTGAAGGAGTTTTCACGAGTATCCCGAATCTTATGTTACCCTGCAATTTTTGAGTTATTTTCGCTCATGCCTGTACGCGCCTACCTAAAAATCATTCCTCGCTCATTTTGCCCCTTCTAATACGAAGCAAACCCCATCAATACTAAAAAGTAAATAGATAATCTTTTCTCACCTCAAAGCTTTTGGAGTTTCGTTATTTAGGTTATCATATTAAGCTTTCGCAATCTATCACTTCCCTCGAATTCGTTGTAGAAATGACTTCTTTGCTTTATACGGTCAACATACGAGTTTTATTTTATTTATTTATGAATACGAAACATACAAATACATATGTAATGCATTCGCGCGCGACCAAAGTCCTAAATTTTCAGTTCAGGACATTTTAAATTTTTTCACTTCTATGAAGATTCCCATCACCAACCGCGTCGTTTAATATTTATAGAGAAGTGTTTTATTTTGGCTCAAATTCTCTATCTCTATTGAATTGCACGTCTCTGCTTTAAAGAGAGTCATTAGTATTCACATTGTAGAAAATAGACGTAAGAAGAGACTGCTAAGCCTCAGTTTCACCCTTAAATAAAGACGTAATATTCTTATAAGGTTATCTTAAACGCATTCTCAGCAAAATTTTGTGAGGCAGGTGTAACGATAAACTATCTCTTAAAGAAATCACAATATGATTATCTATGAATTTTGTTATAGCTCTTTGAAACTTTTCTTGACTTTATTCGTTGCCTAACTCAAATTAACCCTGTCTTTTGGTTATTTCGTCGTATTGCTTTCGAGATCCGGAAGAAAGACGGCGGTGTTAATGTTGTGTGGATGAAAGAAGTTACAATGATAAAAATTGGAAAATTGATGAATATACACGCGAGATGTCAGGAACCTCGGTTTCGAGCGGTTTATTGTATGACTGTCGTCTTGAATGATATTAGCTTACCAGCTGCGAGCCTTTCACATGTTTCCCCATCTAATCGCACGGAGAAGAATTTTTTTAATTCCATTATTATGATCTTCGTTCTATTATTTACGATATTTCTCAATAATGAGTGATTTTCCAAGAATACACATCCATTTTTTAAGGATTAGAAATTGAAATGGCGAAATGAGTGAGTTTCCAAGAGAGTGAACTTTTACTAAAAACGTTTACTACTTACTAGTAAAAGTTCACTCTCATGGAGCGTTTTAATAATTATCACAATGTTACCCTTGACTCTGTATCGTTTAAACGAGTGAGTGTTTTAAGGATAGATTCGATCCTTTGTTTTACCTTTAAATCCCTAAGTAATATTTGGGTTTTCAAGATGCAAATTCCTTTACTTTAAAAGCTGTGAATTTCTTACCCAAATATTTCAATTCCCTTTTTATAAGATAATGCACGTTATTAATAATCTCACACCACGCTGCCCGTATTCCTTCAAAGTACATTGCCTCATCGGGGTGGAGGGGTATTAAGGTTTTGAGGCGATGTATAGCTCAGGTTCAACCATACTAACAAGGCTTTAACAACACCCCCGGCCAAATAGTGAGAGTAGCACTCACTGACCGTCAGTAAGGCAATCTGGAAAATTACTTCGTCCTTACTTCGACGTCCTTCATCCCCCAATCACAATTACTACTTATCATAACGAGCTTCTGTAATGGAAGTCTATCCGTACGTAAAAGCACCACGCATTCGGATGCCCCGGAGGTGGTGGCATTACAGAAGTCCATCATGAATAACAGAACTACCACTCTACACTTCACAACCTACAACTGTCGCAGCTTAAAGAGCGATAACACTCAAGGAAGGTAATTTATTCATAGGAGTGCAAAGGATGGAAGACTTGGAGGCGTTGGCTTCTTAATCAACAATAAGTGGGAAAATAATGTGGAGAAAATAGAAATAGTATCTGACAGAATATGCAAGCTAACACTTATGATAAACAAGCGTTACTCTATTCAGATCATACAAGGATACACTCCTACAGCGACGAGTAGCGAAGATGAAATTAGGAACTTCTATCAGACTCTCGGACATGATAAGGAGGCCCATAGAGTCATTATGGGCGATTCTAACGCTCGAGAAGTTAAGCAAGAAAAAGATGTCGCTGTTACTCGAAAATGTGGAGTAGGCCAGAGAAACGAACTAGGTCACCGCTTCGTAGAGTTTGCATAATGTACAATATGCATACTGCAAACGCATAAAACATTAAGAAGGATCCTAATAGGAAAAAGATACGGAGAGAACCTATTGGAATAAAAAAGTGAAACAGACCACATTGGTAATTAAACTCTAGACAGTAACAATTCCCTAAGTTTTCAACAACTTCAGTTATGGAAGTAGCCATAGAATTGCAAGATGTAGAATGAAAATTAACCTCCGAATGGAACGTAAAAAGTTATCTTGTGTGTCCTAATGCAAGAAGCATGAAATAAAGGAAACGAGAAAAAAATTACAATAGAGGACCACCTGGAACTAAGGAATACATTACACAATAATAAATTATAATAATCCCTGTAATAATAGTACTTCTGGTCGTTCTTTCCGAATAGAATCAGAGAATGTAATAGGGTAGATTGTGCAAGGTGCTAATACACCCCTGCCATACTCCACTAGTGGTTTGCAGGGTACAAATCTAAATTATACCGGCCCCTGTATGATAAGCCCTTGTTGCGCTATTGCCACTCGTTCTTTACTTTGCTCAATTCTTTAACTCTGAACCAGTTCTTCTCACCTTTCTGGTTCAGCGATCCTCTGAATGAGATAATGAGATTTCCATTGGATTTGAGATTAACCTCCAGAAAATGGAACTTCACCCGTTTATTTATCGATTCATTGACGAAATTTGGTTTAGACACAAGTCTGGTGACAGCTTAATCAAATAACATACAATTATTTAAATATATAAATACACAATAGATCATCACTAATATATGTTACACCCTTTACATTACATTGAATCTAAATTTAAACAACATAATTACACAATTTACATTTCTATATCTTAATATAATGTACATCTTTTTTTAAACTCCTTTTTATTCTTAGTTAAGGGTATGAAGACCTCTTCACGCAAACTGATCTACTCTTTAATCCCTCTAATTATGAATTAATACTTTGCTAAATCTATTCTTTGTTTTTTCCGCTTTGACTTCTGCTTATGACCCCCTCGATCAATATAAATCGGTTCTTCTATTCTGCTTCTCCACTCATTCCAAGCCTCGCCACCGTTTCTTACCCGAAAGATGCCTACCAATCGATTTCCCTATGCCTTTTTTCTAATTTTTCCCAACCAAGATTTTCGAACATTTTCGTCACGCGATCTTTTTTCTTGTGTCTCCGTTTATTTGGACTCATTCAAAATATTTGACCAGAAACACATTTTAATTCCTGAATATGAGAGTTGTTTCTGTTGAATGTAAGATAATTTCCATTATAGCGAATGGAAAACGGCATATGGGTCTGGTAAACTACTATAAATTCTACTTTTTGAGTAGTGCTCAAGACTGTACGCTATGAGAGTGCTCATCGGAAGGTGCCCTCAGCTATAAGAAGCATGAGGTAAGCCTCAAGTCATTAACAACAAAACAATAAATACATTTAGTAAATCTAGTAACATTGGTAGTGAAGAGGTGAATATTTCCTAGCAAAATCTACAAAAACAGCGAAGTGAGTCTTTAACTTTAACAGTATAATGGCGAAATATAGCAGCTCCACTGAATTGTCCCTCAGTCGGACTCGGCCGAGTCTCTTTCCTGCAGGTGAATGGAAACAGTCTCTTTAGATTCATATTCGGAAATCATAGATATAAACGTGGTATTAGAGACTAAATATTTGGCGCCTTTATCCCTTATTTTTATGTCATTTGGCGCCTTTACGCCTTAACTTTATGTCATTTTCGAAGGAACTATTGGTTCTACGAGGGTCACTTTGAATTCAAATGAAAGCTTAATAAATTTACTACAAATTTATTTCTTATAAATTTCCTCGGAATGAGTATTTCTCCCGATATTTGGCAAGATACACCACCGAAACGAAAATTTCGTTTTTGGAAAAGATGGCCAATATTTGAAGAGCCATGCCTCGGAAATTTCTGGACGTATGGATTTGAA
Organism: Ladona fulva; assembly: GCA_000376725.2. NCBI lineage: Eukaryota > Metazoa > Arthropoda > Insecta > Odonata > Libellulidae > Ladona > Ladona fulva. Next base: position 682,047 of record KZ309230.1, on the reverse strand, counting down.
TTTGGACCTAAAATGTAGGAAATTTTATGTACGTTAATACATAATTGATTTACTTTTTCTATAGAACCTATACGTAGGAGATATTGAGCAAAAACAGAAATAAACTGCAAAATAAAGTTGCTTTTTTGGAATAGCGCAGCTCGCACGGGTCTTTCGAAGCTGCAAAATCGGTATCCTACCATCCAAATAGGTCCTAACAACACATTTAAAAATTAGAACTACATGACCTTTTGCAAGGTCGGATGTATAAATTGACTGGACTACCATGAAAGATTAAGAAATACACAAAATACTGCATCGTCATTGTCTCCAAAAGCATCTTTCTAAAACCTCCAACAAGGGGAACACCAAACTTGCGTAACAGGGATTTGCTTGAGACTTTCAGGGTAGGTTTCCTGCTCTAAAATAATATATACTTCATCGGCTTTTGACACCATCAATCCTTTGTTTATGCAAAATTAGCATCTGAAAATCGGAGTTAGGCAATCTTGCAATACAATAAGAAAATATTTTCTCTCAATTTTTTTGACAAATAACTCATATTTTCGCCATTAAATTTCAACTTCTAACCTTCGAGATATTATTAACCGTTTTCGTTAACATCTATTCCAATATAAACTAGATAAGTACTCCGTAATCTATTATACATAGTCGGCTGGTTCTCAGCTAAGCTTATTTTCTATGTGGAAAATTTCGCGATAGCCATGGTAATGTACGTATATTGCAAGGTTGCCTGACTCCGATTTTCAGATGCTAATTTTGCATAAACAAAGGATTGATGGTGTCAAAAGTCGACGAAGTGTGTGTTATTTTAGAGCGGGGAACCTACCCTGAAAGCAAATCCCTGTTACTCAAGTGTTCCCCTTATAAGTAGTAGCAAAAATTTCTCAGAAAATCCGAGAGAATAGTTTTCCGTAAAAATTGGCCATATTTGAGAACCTGCATCTTTTTGACGCGTACAGATGTTGAAAATGAAACATAAAAAACGAATAAAATCAGTTTGTTTTCTTCATCTACATCTACATGCAAGCCGCCTTTCGGCATGTGGCAGGGGGTGCTAGCACCATGAATCTACTTCACAAATCGATTACTTTCGCGTATCTTTCGCGGAAAGAATGAATTTTTGAAACGACTTGTTCTAGCATCTATTTCTCTGATTTTCCTCGCAATATCAGAACGGCATACATAACATGGGGGACGCACTATGTCAGCTACATCGTCTGTGAACGTGCTTTCTTTGACTTTATTAAGTAGATTTATCCTTTGTTTAAGCTTTCAATCTTCTAAAGATTCCCATCCCGCGCCCTAAAGCATTTGCGTAACTCTCACTGACTTGTCGTAACAATTCTTTACAAAACGTATCGCCTTCCGTTGCTCTTTTTCTATTTCCCGAATACAACACTTCTCTGCAGGGTCCCATACACTACACGCATGTTCTGAGTGAGGCCTGACCAACGCAACGTAACATCGCAACTCACGGACTTTTCTTCGCTCCTACTGTCAATCTTCTTCACAAATCCGAGTTTCTTAAGCGCACATTCACATATATTACGGATGTGGGCACCCCATGTTAAGTAATTGGTGAGGGTTACTCCAAGGTGTTTCTCCGTTTCTACTGTTGATAAAGTTTTCTCTCGGAGCTTGTACGAATAATCATTGGCATTATTTTTCCTTTGGAAGAAGTTGATTACTGAACATTTATCTGTATTGAGCTCTAATTGCCAATCATCGCACCATTTCATAATTTTATCTAAATCACACGATAGGGTTAATCTATCCTCTGAGCTTCCTATTTCCCTATAAATTATCGTGTCGTCAGCAATGAATTTAAGTTTCTTTTGAAGAATAAGAAACATGCATAACCTAAAATAAACGTAGAAAGAAAGAAAATTGGTTGAAACTAAAATAAGAAATGAAATGAGGAACAAAGAAGTGTGGGGAGAAAAATGTGGAAGTCTAAAGCTGTACGAACTCGCCATAGATAAATAGTAATTTACAAGTGATTCAATTTTCTTCATTCCTAATAATTCCTGGTTAGAAATGGTTTCATTAAGGAATGGTTTATCAAGGGTTATGAACCGAGAATGCAAGAACGAAGAGTGTGTGCATGAATTATATAAAGGATGAAAGGAAACGGAAACGTAGGGTTGAAAATTGGGCATCGAAAAGGAAAGGATATGAGAAGTCCTTGAGGAAGGAGGAAAAGTTGGAAGGATTCTGACCGTTGGTGAAGGTGAGGATGTAAATTTTTAAAACCTGTTCTTAAGATTACTTACTCATGCGCATAACCAATGTATGGAATCTAAAGTTACTTGCAATAGTCTGGGGGTACGTTTTTACGGTGCTCTAGCGGCTAAAAATTTGACAAAATTTCTGTTGCCACTACGTAATTTGCAGGTAAAGAGGAAAAAGTGATGGGGGTGTATGTTTTAGGCCTTAAGGAGATGAAGGGGGGAAAAGGTATTAATAAGGAATTTCAATGGACGGGAATCAAATATGGACATCTCCTCGCAACGATGTAATGTTTAGAATGTTCGTATGGTCTGCGACTGAGATAGTTCCAATTCTTCGTACCGTTCGTCCAGGTCGCCCAGAAATATGATGTGTCTTCCGTATTTTGAATTTTCCTGTACATAAGTGTCGTCCGCGAAGAGCCTAACACCATATGTTTCCTTCCGAAGAAATTAACTATAGAGCTTATACTTACCTTACCTATTTCTATACAGATTAAAGTTTGGTGTACAAAGTTTTGGGGTGATGGAAAATCAAAGGAAATAAACCAGAAAACAAGGAAAACGGGTAAGGGTGACTTTGCGCAAGATGGTGCGCACCCAGGAAAAATCCCAAGGAAGAATGGACTTGAAAAAAGTCTGACGGGACCGGGAATCGAATCGAATTGCCGGTCGGGTGCTCTGTCCGTTGAGCTATCCCGGCAGAACATTTCTCCAAGCCATTCGGGAGACTTTGTGGGCAAGGACTTTTGCGATATCGTCCGCATGGCGGCATCGTTCGCAAGTCCTTGCCCACAAAGTCTCCCGAATGGCTTGGAGAAATGTTCTGCCGGGATAGCTCAACGGACAGAGCACCCGACCGGCAATTGGGAGACCCGGGTTCGATTCCCGGTCCCGTCAGACTTTTTTCAAGTCCATTCTTCCTTGGGATTTAAACCAGAAAAATTGTTTCATTGTGGTTTTGATACGAGGGTCGTTCGATAGGTCCTCAGGGAAAGATAGAAAAACGAATTATTTTACGTATTTTTTTTATTTTTCAACATAATCTCCCTGTAACTCTGTACAGTTTTCCAAGCGTTTCTCTAACTCTTTCTAAGCCGTCCAAATAGTAGGATTTCGGAAGGTCCTCAAATAGGCATCTTTTTGTACGATGACCTCCTCGTTCGACGTGAACCGTTGTCCGCCATTTTCTCAACTTTGGAAATAAAAAGAAGCCACTGGAGGCCAAATCCGGTGAATACAGTGGATATGGTAATAATTCGAACTGAAATTCCTTAATTTTGGCCATTGGAACTCTCCCCCTGCCACACGCCGAATGGCGGATTGCAGGGTACTTATGTAGATGTAGATGAAATTGCGCAGGTCTTGATGTTAGAGGATCTTTCTCAAACGAGGACGTTTTTTCTTGATTCGCTCAACAGATGCAATAACGACGCATAATATTCTCCAGCTATCGTTTGACCTCTTTCCAAAATATCGTTGTAGATGATTCCGCGTGCTTCCCAAAAGCCGTGGCCATCACTTTACCAGCCGATTTCACCGCCTTCGCCTTCTTTGGAGCCTGTTCGCATTAAATAACCCAATGTTTAGACTGTTCCTTTGTCTCTAAAATGTTGTAGTGTATCCATGTTTCGTCCAAAGTTATGTATCGACGCAGAAACTCGTCAGGATTGAGACGGAAAAGCGCCAAAATAGCCTCAGAGTCGACCACACGATTTCGTTTCCTCATTCGCCCATTCCCATGGCACCCATTGGTGGAACGCTAACAACGATGGTGAAAGTCATAGCAACGCACTCATTTACATAGAAAACAAACTGCCATTCTTCTCACCGTCTAGACTTAACGCTTACGTCATTCTTTAGGATACTGCTATAATCCCGGACAACACAGGCCGAGAATTTCACGTGTGTATTTGATTGCATTTTTCTCCTGAATTTGCCCCCAGCATAGCCTCCATCTATCCTCTATCTATTCTGCTACGCGTCGCCGGTGTTACTTGTAGAAGATATTTCAGATATTGAAGATACCTTCAGATATTTCATCGCTTCACTCATGCTCTTGGGTTTGCTTATCGTTCGCTACTGTTTACTTCCATTTAAACAATTCTGTTAAGTTTACTTTAATTTGCCATTCATATATTTCCTCCCCTTTCTTTTCCCTACCTTAATTTGTATTTTTCTTCCATTAATTTCAGTGTTACTTCACTATAATTTTGTGTTTGGTTTACCTTATCCTTATGTTGTATATTATTCTTGGTTATCTCATTTCTATGTATAAAACAGCTGTATACCTACTTATAATTACTGGAATGAATGTTCTAAATACTTGTAAAATTCTGTTTAAATCTAAATACTTGTAAAAATCTTCTTTCTGTTCTGTACTCGTATATATACACGAGTAAAAGTCGCCTGCATGTGATAGATTTTTCCAATTCTAGTTTCGCACAGGTTTCGTTCCGAAAAGCGAATTCCGACGTTTACGGGCCCTAGCATTGAACCAAGTGACAAATGGGAAGTAGACTATCTAAAATAGTCTCATAGCCACAGACACTCTCCATATGTCAAGTTATATCTAATTATCTCTACGGGAAATGCGGCAGAAAGTAGATTAAAGAGCCGCTTTCAACGCGTGAAATTTGAACCGTCCTAGAACCGAACCCAGGATTTATGGTAGTTGTCCGGTTAATATTACTATTCAAAATCTCTTCCATCGCTCGGGATTCAAAGCGAAATCACACCGGGAAGTAGCTAAGTATATGATTCGAGTTTCTTGTAGAATTTAGATGGAGGAATATTTAACCTGCCCTGGAATCGAACTATGGACCAATACGGAGGCGGAAAACCTCGAGTACGAAACATAGTCACGAATGTAATTCACATGCCAAATTACACATATCTGGTGACTCGAATAAGTTATAAAAAAGCCGCCAAGTGTAAATTAAATACACGTCGTCCTGGGCGAATTCCAAGCATCCAACGCGGAGTAACTTAGGAAATATGTACTAAAATGCAGAACTTTTTTCAGAACAGAATAAACTCCATCAACCATTGCATCAGAAAAGCTTATAGATTAGGTAGGTAAGGTATTAATTCGCCCTCTGCGAGATGCCACTGACTGCTTACAGCGACTTACAAATATAAATCTATCTGTTGGGTGTCAAGACGACACAATGTTGGGAGGAACCATGTAGGATGAATTACGTAAGATATTAATACGCCCCTTGACTTACGTCACTGAATTTGCGGTAGATGGCCATTCATTTTACGGTTTAGATGCTCCTCTAATAACTAACACTCAGGTATCAAGGCGAATATCGTATCAGAAAGTAGTTAAAAATATTATCTGAGTTTCCAGTAGATTTCTTATGGAATAAAAATCAACGTGCCCCCGCATCGAACCAAGGATCAATAAAGAAGTTCATAAGCTTGAGTACAAACTATACCCATTAGTCCTATTCATTTTCCGATTTTTTTTTCTATTTGGCCTTTCGGAAAGTGTCCCGAAATAAAACTTTAAAAAGACTTCCTATCTAAATCTTACGGGCGTAATTTGATCCATCCTAGCATCGAAACAAGGATATTTGCGTTAAAAGTCAATTTTAATTACGGTTTAGAAGCTCCTCCAGTAACTATCCCTCAGGATTGATGGAGAAAACGTATCAGGATGTACCTCAAAATAGGTATCGAATTTCCTGTATATATATTAGGGAGGAATATTTAATCCGCCATGGCATCGAACCAAGGATCGATTTAGGAGTCCTTAAGCTTGGCTATAAAATACACCCACGAATAATATTCACATGCAAAGTTTTAGTTATTTCCCTTTACGGTAAGTGCCCCGAAAAAAGAATTTTAAAGGCGCACTATGTATCTCTTATACGCGGAATTTGATGCGTCCTAGCGAACCTTTGGCCACTGAGGAAAAATTGTTTACGACATGCGATAGAGAACTTTATCTTCCAACGATGTCGTGAATTTAAAAATTCTATAAAATTCTATCTTAACGGAAAATGCACTAAACGAATTTTTTAAAATTCGCTGAATGTTTTTAAATAGGAAATGTACAAAAACAGGAAACGCTCAATAAATACAATCCACAAAACATGAAATTGCGTCCACGAAATGTTTAAATTAAAAATTCGTAAAGTAACTTTTTATTCCCTTATATTTCAGATTTTAAAATTATTAATCTATTGATACAGGAAGACTATTAAGTATAGAGACCTCTAAAGCTTAATCTTAGGTATTACGTCGGTCCTGATGTACGTAATAATTGTGGTATAATTTCAATACATCAGGGATGCGAAAGTCATACCAAAGAGAAGAAGAGTTTTCCCATCAGAAGAATTTTCTAAATTCTAAATCAGGCTCTTTCTTAGTATGAAAGCTTTCCAACATATCTTCCGTAAAGTGTCCATCCTCTCGTGTGCTTTCTGAGGTACATACTTAACTTAACAAAGCGACTGTTTTATTGCTGGCGGGTGAGCCAGCGGCATTGCCAGATTGTGAACTCTCTGTCCCAACGGCTACATAAGATCACGGGGCAGAAATATATACCCGTTCGACATTTTAGTTATTCATTGTACCTTTTAAGTTTAATATAGGATAGATTAGGATACACCCTCTGCCATACACCAGTGGCTACTTGCGACGAATTACAATTCGAAATCCATGTTTTGGGTTTGAAGGTGACACCATATTGGGAAGTACCAAATAGGGTAGATAAGGTAAGACTTAATTACACCCCCTGTCATATGCCACAGGCAGTTTGCGGCGACATACAAATCTAAATCTATACCTTGGGTTTCAAGAGTATACCATTTCGGAAAAACCATATAGGGTAGATTAGGTAAGGAATAAAGACACCCCCAGCCATACACCACTGGTATTGCGGCGACATACAAATCTAAATATATCCCTTGAGTTTCAAGAACACAACTTATAGGGATACAAAATATGGTAGATTAGGTAATGTATTAATGCACCCCCTGCCATGTGCCACTGGCTGTTTGCGGCGACTTATAAATCCTAATCTATCCGTTGGGTTTTTAAGACGACACCATATACGGAAATACTATATAGGGTATCTTAGGTAAGATATTAGCTTGGGAAGAATTGATGGCTAGCAAACCGAACTCGAGGGTTTGTAAGTGATCCATAACGCAATGTATATTAAGAAATTTTGATCAATGCAGCATGAAATGCATTGGAAACCCCTTAGCATGCGAACAAATGATAGCTTGCAAATCAGACTCGAGGGGGACGATTCTCTGATAAACGCTAAGTTATATGCAATCAGAGAAGAAGATCACAGAAAAACTTGCAAAGTCGCGTAAAAACGCGATTGAGGCCGAAAATTACAGCGATACGCCAATGAGTAATAAGGCATGAAAAACATTTATACTCAAAAAACCAAACCAAACCAACCCAACCACTATTAACTAGCAAACTAGTTATAGATTGAAAAATATACTGGGGGGTGTATGTGTTTTCCGAAACGAAAACTAAATCGCGTATTAATTTTACGAATTTGGTGTGAGTGGCGTTATTTTTCCTCGTTGTAAACATTTCATTTCCTAAGTCTTTAACCTAAAATTTTTGCAGCAATAGAGCATTAAACGCACTTTTTCCAAACGACAATAAGTTGTGAAAAAGTGAAAGAGAATAGGATGTAAGGGCATTTCTTCCATTTTTGAATCGTCTTAGTCAGAGGAGGCTTCCGTTCCTATACATGCCGAATTTAAAAAAGCGATAGAGGCCGAAAATAACAGGGATGCGCCAATGAGTAATAGAGAATTGAAGACATTTTTTACTTAAAAAACCAAAAAAAAAAACCAACCAACCCAACCCAACCAAACCCAACACAACACCTAATAGCTAGCGAAGTAATTATAAATTACAAACCGGACTCGAGGGTGAATGTGTTTTTCATAACGGAAACTAAGTGGCGTTTCAATTTTATGAAATTTGTCTGTGAGGTGTTTTCTTCCTCGCTGTTGACATTTTATTTCCTATGCATTTAACTAAAAATTCTTGCAGCGGTAGAGCATTAAACACCCCTTTTCCATACTTATAAAAAGGAGAATGAACGTCAAAAAGAAGTGAATAAGTGAAAGAAAATAGAATTTAAGGAACATTTTTTGAACTCTTTTTATCGTCCTACATGTAGGCAGAAAAGGCTTCCGTTCCTAAAAATGCAGACTTTTCCCGATAAATCGGTGTTTACAAACGCCGATATGACCCCAAAACGCCCCCAATTGTACTTAAAAGAGCAATATACGCCATTAGTACCGTCCCACCCTAGCACCCCTGTTTCACTACGAGCGCCCGTAAGATTGCAGGGGTATGGAAATGTCGAATATTCGCTGAAAACGCTTTCTCCCGGTTTGTTCTACACGCGAGAAATTTCCTTGAAATCGCGAACAGACTCCACTCATCGATCGCTGGGGTATCTGGCGACTAAATGGTAGAACTAGAGGCAAATCCATGATGACGGAGAGGGAAATCGGTAGTAGTAGACTTTATATCAGTACCATTACTGCTTTTTCAAAGGAAATTATAAACTAAAAATATATCTTAAATGCGCAAGGTTTACTTCGTATGTGGTTTAAATATTACAAAAATACGAGCATTTCAAGTGGGCGAAAAAAAATAAAGTCTGGTGGACCTCTTTGCAATATTTACCAAGGCTTTTGTCACCACCTGGAGACACTAAATCCTATAGTTGCTGCACTATTGGGGGTTCAGAGGAAACTTACCTATTTTTATTCAAATCATAAAAGGTCGTAGTTTTCATGTAAGGATATGTCACTACTTTTCTCAGAGTTTTCTACAAGGGAACAGAGATTCCCAGAGTTCTGAATTAACCGTTACTGTTTTTCCCATTGCCATCAGCAGTATGTAGAGTGCGTCAAGGCACCTGTGACTTCCTCATTCTTCGTTAATGATGTTGTTATTTTTTGACTCTTATCCAAGTTCCTAATGGCAGAAAGGGTTATGGTGACTCAAATGGATTCTGTTTCTCTGAAAACAATATATACGAACATATTTATAGGTCAAGAGGCCACTTCCCCCCTCCCAATGTAATGTTTGGAAGTAAGCAATTTTCCACTGTAGATTCTTAGGTTGTGCTTGGCTGGAGAATGAATCAGAGGAAACATATTCAAGAATTAAAAGATGAGCCTGTTAAGATATTTATCAGGTTCAAGATGATCGGTTTCAAATGATGCAACTCTTTGTACATAGAATGCAGGTATAAGGTAGCAGGTATCTTCCTTGGACCATTCAGCCCAACCCTCAGTATGTATCGAGAATTTATAGAACCACTTCTATGGGTCGCCTGAATAGGAAATTTTTAAGTAATATAAAATACACATTTTGAAAAAGTTATTTATTTAATTGTGATTAGAATGACAACTACTTTCCTAAAAGTCACTCAATGCATGATGAAGCAGTTTTTATAAGTTGATGAGAACTAATAAATTATTGACTAACATTTTTTATTAGTAATTAATTTAATTGAGACCTTTTAAATCATAGATTATTTCATTGCTAAGCAGTCAAAATTTACTCGACACAGATAAAGGGAAGTATTTTCCATTAAAATCTACCCTTATTTGTGCTAAAAGGTCTTTTTTTTTGTCTAAAATATCCTTTCATTTTGTTTGGTACAACTATGAGAATTTGCGAACTCCATTTACATTTATTTCATAAAATAGTTATATTAATATGGAGACTTTCACTGCAGGTTGTCTAGATTAATCTGGAAGAATTTACCATACAGTGATATTTATAATTATACAAATGCCGCAGTTAATCAAATATACAATGAATTATCTTCTCAAGAAGTATAGTCAATAATTTAAAATAATATGTAGCGATTCACTTCTCATCAGTGGTAGAGAATTGAAGAACTGCATTTGGAGTGCCTGCTCAGACACTCAGGCTAAAGGTATAAACTACAGTAATCCTGAAATAAGAATGTTCATTTGTTTGGACAAAGTAATGTCACAAGCAGACAGAAAGACATTGGGAGAAAGTAAGGTCACTTGCTAACATTGTGCTTTTATTATAACAGTTTATACCTGGAGACCAAAATCATGCTCTCCTAGGTGGTTTGTATTTCATGAGCCACCTCCCCTAAGATAGCAATTATGCATGTATTAAGATTTATTGTTAATTGCGGTGTTATGAGGTTATTCCCCCCAGGAAATCACAAGGATAAAGGAAAGGAAGGTAACTTAGTAGTTCAGTGGTTAGAATACCTGCCCGGAAAGTGGGAGACCTGGGTTCGAGTCCCAGTCGTGTCGCTATTTTTCACACTTGTTATTCCTTTGGGATTTTCGTAGGTTTTACAACCTACTAAGTTACCTTCCTTTCCTTTATCCTTGTGATTTCCTGTGGGGAAATAACCTCATAACACCGCTTTGTGAGCCGGTTGCCTCTGTGAGGACCTCGGACGGCAGGTTGTGCCACTATGTGGAGACTGCCAGTCTTGCTCACAAAGCATTCCCTTAACAGTGTGAGAGAGATGCGGCACGGTAGTTCAGTGGTTAGAATACCTGCCCGGAAAGTGGGAGACTTGGGTTCGAGTCCCAGTCGAGTCGCTATTTTTCATACTTGTTATTCCTTTCGATTAAATTGATTTTCCAATTGTAATTTCTGATCTTAAGTTTTCTATTTCCTTCAGATGAATAATTTTCTCTTCTTATTAGTAGTGATTTGTGGAAAGTCATAGGAGCATCCTTTGGAAAATTTTTATTTCTCTACATATTTAGCCTACCCAAAGAAAAACTAGATTTTCCATCATGTAAAGATGGGAAGAATTCAAATTGAGGAGGAATGATGTAGATAAAAGTGCATGAAGAAAGCCATAAAAATGCCAGCCACTTGGCACAGAGACACTGGTAATTATGCATGAATATAATGATAATTTTTATTCCTTTACATTTATCAAATAGCAAACAAACTATCTTACCTTTAAAGGAATATTATACCCCATTGATGAAAATCACTAGCTTCAGGGTTACAGACTATTCAGGAAATTAAAAAATGCAATAGAAAAATAATGAAAAAAATAACAGAAACTTAAGACCAAGTGTCGTTACAAAAAACAAAACTATACAGGCTTAATATACATATAATATAAAACATTGAGCACATTCACAAAATCTTTTTAAAAAATTCAACATCTTTGTGATTTTGAGGTTATTCTGTAACTGCTTTAATAAAGTTCTTTTCATTAGTGGNAACAGGAATTAGATCTAAGAAAATTAATTTAACATCTATTCAAATCATCTATAATTTACTTTCTTAAATTATGGATAATTTCAATTATATTGAATTGGAAAGAAGTAAGTGTTTTATAGTTAATAATTTCATAGCTCTTAATAACAATCTTATTAGTGGTAGCAGTCTAATATTAGATTTGAATCTAAGATCTTTAAGGAAACATTTTGATGAATTAAAAATATGTATTCATAACTTAAAGGAGAAAAACAATTTGCTAATTCTTGCCCTAACTGAGGCAAATATTCAAGAAGGAGAGGAAGATTGCTTTCTATTAGATGGTTTTTAATCAATATTGTAAGTTGAGACAAAATAAAAGAGGAGGTGGTGTTATTATATATGTTAGCAGTGACATAAATTTTACAGAATTGAAATTCGGTTCTGAGAATTTTGAATCGTTCCTTGTAAAATGTAGTACAATACTTAATAAGGAGCACTTTATTTTAACCTCCTATAGACCTCCTAATATGAGTAAAATAAGATTTATTCATTCCCTTGAAGATCTGCAGAATTGGAAGATAAAAATATAATTATGATGGTAAACATGAATATAGATATACAAATTAAGGAGGATGAAAATGTTATCTCTTATAGGAATCATTTCATTTCTCATTGATTTGATGAAATTATATATGAGAATACCCGTGAGGAAGCAACCATGTGTAACCTTAAAGCATCGTGTCTTGATCACATATGCGTAAGATCACCTAAGGTACTTAAACAAGGCTTTATAGTTAGAACTAGAATATCAGATGATTATTTAGTTGGAGTACATCTATTTCAAAGAATTAATGACAACGCCAGCAATGTAAATGAAGGATGCATGTTATTAAGTCCTTCATAAATGCTTGAGCAAAATTGTAGAAATGCATACTCTGTACTTTTACTTCTTCAGAAACCAAATTGATTGTTGCTAAAAAACTTATGACTGTTTAAGAAACTTAGCAAACGTATTTCCACAATTTATTCAAGCACTTTCGAGATCACACGTACGCAACAGAGATATCAGCCTATAGTTATTTATATCTAACTGATCACTGACTTTCTTAACTATCGGCATTACAATTGTTGCTTTAAGCTGATCTGGGAAAATACCAGTTTGCATACTGAGATTATAGCTATAAAAGCAAATACTTTAATTGGATATTGTAATATTCACTTATTTTCTAGCAAATACAGCTAAATCGTGAACACATTTAAACTTCTTGGATCCCTACTGGGTTATAATGTTACTAACTTCCATTTTCATTTGTTGGAACAAAAAAAAATAAAGATTCTCTCAAAATTTGTTCTGGAAACTATCTGCCTTGATTATCTAAATTGCACCGAAGATAAAATTCATCATTCCATACTTTCTCATAGCTTCTATTAAATATGTATTCACGATCACCTGCATTTCATCCAAGTAATTTCAATTACATGTTCTAAATTTTGTTTATGGGCTCCCGATAGCCAAGTGGGCAACGCGTTCAGCTTCAGTGAAAGCGGTCCCTGGTTCGGTTCCCGGTGGGGGCCTACGTGCGAAATGGCCTAAGCTGTCGAAGCACTTTTATCAATACTACTACTACTACTAATTTTTTTATGCTACTCTCCTTTTTTACCAACAATTATGTTATCTAAAATTCTCCATTTTTCAGCTGAGTTATTGACATTTAAATGAAAAGCGTACATATAATAACTTTCTTTACACCCCTGAATGTCTTTATCCAGCTGCTGTTTGTAAGACTTATAGTGGTGTAATAGTTTTTTATTATAATGTTGTTTACGCATTTTTTATAGATTAAATTCCACCTAGTCACTCGATTGCATAAAGACCTCGTCATCCAAGGTTTTATTGATTTGCAATTGCTACCAGTTTTAGCTATATGGATTGATTGATTAATACAGAACTTCAATTTATTCAAAAAGAGACCATAATACGTATGATCGGTAGCATCGGTAGGATCTCTCCGCGATCCAACAGAAGCTCCGCCCCCTCCGCCCTCTCCCCCTCTCGAAGTACGAGGTAACAGTTGCATAGCGATATAGACGCAGGACTGGACATCCTGGACGTCCTGGACATGCTGTGCGACAAGCGGACACGACAAATGTAAACAAAAACTCCCGAAGAATGGTAGTTACGTGGATTGCTTTGGCTGTAATTCCAACTTTCATTATGGATGTTCCGGATTATCTGAGCAAAATTGGAAATCGAAATCGGCAAGATTGAAAAGAAATTGGAGATGTCAAGCCTGTAGGAGAGAGGAACTTCACGAAACACGTAAGGAAGATAGTGTCGATAATATCGATGGTGATGCGGAGAAAACCAAGTACTGGAAGACACTAATGCGTGATATGAGTGAAGTAAGAAAATCTCTTGAATTTCTGAATGATAAGTTTGAAACCTTTAGAAACGAAAACAAATTCGATCAATCTTTGTTAAAGGAACTTATTGAAACCGTTAAGAGTCTAAAAAACGATCTTCAGAAAAAAGATGTGGAGATAGACAATTTGAATAGGAAAGTATCTCAACTCGAACAGAAAAGTTTGAGAAATGATGTAGAAATAATTGGATTAGATGTTGAGAATGCTTCTCCTGAAAGTTTGAAAAAAGAAGTAATTGATCTAACCAAAAGTTTGGAAATACCGGGTGCCAATATGGATTAATTCGAGGATATTTAAGTTGTAAAAATTAATTCGTCGAAAATTGTTGTAAAACTTGCCAATTCAACTCTAAAGCAAAAACTAATGCTAAAAAAAACTGAATTGCGTAATGGTAAATTCCAAGCAAAATATGGTCGTAGTGTATTTCTGAATGATCATTTGACATAATATTATGCTGACTTATTGTGGAAAACACGTAGCAAATGCAAAAACATGAATTATAAATTCTGTTGGTTCAAAAATTGAGATTGTTGAGAAATTGTTGAGAATTCTCAGATCATTTAAGTAGAACAGGAATTAGATCTAAGAAAATTAATTTAACATCTATTCAAATCATCTATAATTTACTTTCTTAAATTATGGATAATTTCAATTATATTGAATTGGAAAGAAGTAAGTGTTTTATAGTTAATAATTTCATAGCTCTTAATAACAATCTTATTAGTGGTAGCAGTCTAATATTAGATTTGAATCTAAGATCTTTAAGGAAACATTTTGATGAATTAAAAATATGTATTCATAACTTAAAGGAGAAAAACAATTTGCTAATTCTTGCCCTAACTGAGGCAAATATTCAAGAAGGAGAGGAAGATTGCTTTCTATTAGATGGTTTTTAATCAATATTGTAAGTTGAGACAAAATAAAAGAGGAGGTGGTGTTATTATATATGTTAGCAGTGACATAAATTTTACAGAATTGAAATTCGGTTCTGAGAATTTTGAATCGTTCCTTGTAAAATGTAGTACAATACTTAATAAGGAGCACTTTATTTTAACCTCCTATAGACCTCCTAATATGAGTAAAATAAGATTTATTCATTCCCTTGAAGATCTGCAGAATTGGAAGATAAAAATATAATTATGATGGTAAACATGAATATAGATATACAAATTAAGGAGGATGAAAATGTTATCTCTTATAGGAATCATTTCATTTCTCATTGATTTGATGAAATTATATATGAGAATACCCGTGAGGAAGCAACCATGTGTAACCTTAAAGCATCGTGTCTTGATCACATATGCGTAAGATCACCTAAGGTACTTAAACAAGGCTTTATAGTTAGAACTAGAATATCAGATGATTATTTAGTTGGAGTACATCTATTTCAAAGAATTAATGACAACGCCAGCAATGTAAATGAAGGATGCAAAAGTGATTATTAATGAACAAAGGTTATACAATAGTATTACAAATTATGCTTGAGAGAAAATCTTTAATGAATCAGTTCCTAACATTATGTATGATCAATTTTGCCATATCATGAAGGAACTTTACCATGTATCCACAGATATTAAATTCATCACTGAAAGAAAATGTGAAAACAAGGAACGGTTCTCAGAAGAATTACAGGGCAAGATTAAGGCAAGGGATAAAGCCTACAGTAAAATGAGGAACTGCCCCACTAACAACAAATATAGAACATACTACAAGCCTTAAGAAATCAGTTGGTAAAAGACATCAGGAATGCAAAACAAGCTTATTACAAGACTAAGTTTGAGAAAATTAAGGACAATTAATTAAGTTATGGCAGGAAATAAATAAATTAACCGGTAAGGGTAACAAAGAACACATGGATATAAAAATAGTTAACAGTATTGATGATACCAAAGATGTTCAGGGAGTTTGCAATAAACTTAGCATAGTATTTACTGAGGACATTAAAGATTTAAAGTATAATTGTGACAAGAATTTCCAAGTTGGTGAGAATATTCACAGTTCCAAAAGTATGTATTTACCCAAAACAACTCTTTTGGATATTAAAAAAATTAAACAAAAACTAGGAAACAAAGCACCAGACTACGGTATGATATGTATTAAGGATATCAGATGTCATGAGATACTAATGAAATTTTAAACCAAATTAATAAATCTTAGCCTAGAGACAGGCATAATGCCAGACACTCTAAAGATATCAATAGTCAGACCTATACACAAAACTAGATGTTTATCTGACATAAATAATTATAGACCAATATCTTTCTTGTCAGTAGTTGATAAAATATTTGAAAAATATGTAGCAAAGGATCTGATGGATTATGTAATGAAAAATGAATAATAAACAAGTCACAATATGGATTTCAAAAGGGAAAAGGAACAAAAAATATCTCAGAAGATTTTATTGACTCAATAAATCATAGCTTAAATAAAATAATAACATTATAGTTGCTTTGCTAGACTTCAAGAAAGTACCAAGGAAGAATGGACTTGAAAAAAGTCTGACGGGACCGGGAATGGAACTCGGGTCTCCCAATTGCCGGTCGGGTGCTCTGTCCGTTGAGCTATCCCGGCAGAACATTTCTCCAAGGGAGACTTTGTGGCAAGGACTTTTCAAAGTCTCCCAAATGGCTTGGAGAAATGTTCTGCCGGGATAGCTCAACGGACAGAGCACCCGACCGGCAATTGGGAGACCCGAGTTCCATTCCCGGTCCCACCAGACTTTTTTCAAGTCCATATTTCCTTGGGATTTTGAAGATGAAGAGCTTTCCTGATGAGCTTTTGGCTCAGGGGGACCTGATTGTTACTTTTAGCTCAATGACTTTTATGATTTGTATGTTCTATTCTTAATTTTTCTGTGTACACTAGAGTGTAAAAGTATACTGTATGTATATATTTTCTATATGTATACTTGAAATATACCTTTCTTTGTTATTATTAAAAAAATTATTATTACAGTATAGACTTGAAAGTCTAGTTCCAGAAATTTGGAATAAATATAAAAAGATTTACAGTAACGTGAGTCAAAATTCTAAGTGTCACAATATTAAGGTTATCATTAAAAGATGCTTACTGATGTATTTAAAGAGTTTGTAAGTATGTTTTATTTTTACCTTGTCTTTTCTTTTACTTTTTTTCTCTTGTCATGCATTACTTGTATTGTAAACTTATTATAATTAATTATATTGTAAATTGTCATTCTGTCCTGTTGTATTCTGTTCTTATTCAGCACGATTAATGGTTTTTACTATTATGGTGAGCCTAAGCTGGCTTCTCAATTGTTTTTTTTTTCTCTGTATTTTTTTTTCCATTTGCTGTACATACATTCTGTTGACAGAATGTGATTATGCATAATTTTGGTAATTAAAAAAAAAAATTATATCTTTATGCATAATTAACTTATTATATTTAACTTTGAATTCATTTGTACCAACCATTATACTCAAAGAAAAAAATGTTACTCAAATTATAATTTACTAAAATCTTTCATGTTTCTCAGAACAATTACTGGATCCTTTTCTGCCTTCCACATTAGTATTTTACCTCCTCTTTTCCACAAATATGCATAAGTCTTTCTCTTCTTAGTCTCCTGAGCAGCATTGAAGATCCTCCACCTATCAGGACTCAACATCTCCTTCATGTAAATTGGGGCATCAGAGAGTGGAACTCCGTCAAGAGCCAAATGCCGTATAGAAGAATTCCTCTTCACTCTGCACTTAGTCCTCCACAAAAATCCTCCTTCATTCACTGGCAGAGAATTCTCACCTGAATCCCTCCGAGCCATTTGGTTTAGGTGTTGACCTAAAGCAATAGTCAATACAATTTTCAGTTATACTAACACCCAAATCTTCGCCGATTTTGCACACTGCAGACAGAAGGTTATCATTTTGTTGGAAAGGACCACAATATTGATATAATTGATAAATAAAAGCCAAAGAAACAGATTGGATTCTAATTAAGAAAAAAGTTCTTGCTGAGAGATATGTTAGAAGTTATGGTAGAGGGAAGAATGAAGAAGGATCAAAGGAAGGATTTGCAGAATGAAGAGAAAGATAGAATTGGCTGGAAAGGTGACAGCTTTGGATGTGCAAATGCAGACTGCTAAAGATAATGACTCATTAACAGGAAAAAAACAGATTAGCTAGATGATTCATACACTTGAGCTGGCATAGCAGGTGGTGCCAGAATTGTACTGTGTGGTGTACTATCCTCATTCACCTCACTCATTCTACTTTCTAGACCTTGGGGCTATTCTTGAGACAAAGTTTTAGTTTTTCAAATCATACAGTTTCATCTGAATGTATTGTCATGGCTGGGGTTTGTTTTTGGAATCTACTTCTACATAAATACCCTGCAAGCCACCTTTCGCCATGTAGTAGGAGAGTAAACACGAGGCATTTGGGTTACCTCTTTAGCTTACTGTTTTTGCAGATTTTAAACGACTTGTCAACACATCTATTTCTATTATTTTACGCTCATTGTTGGATCGGCTGTAGTAGCAGAAGGGGGGCACAAAATACCATTTATGTCATCCATAAATGTACTTTCTCTGATTTTAGCAAGCAATCTCAGTCTAGTTTCTAATCTCCTTGCTTTAAAGGATTCCTAACCTGCATCTGAGAGCATTTGCATAACACTTCCTTTTCTACTGTATTTTACTTTTTTTACCGATAATGCTGCCTTGAAGTATACCTGAAGACTCTGACCTTATCTGAACTAACACCATCAAGTAACACTTGCTGCTCTCTCTCGTATAGGATATCCTTGATGTAATCAACTAACTCCTTGTACATGCCTGCTAATTTTAATTTGTAGTGAGGGACTTTGTCAAAAGCTTTCTTGAAGTCAAGTTTGATAGTGTCCACTTGCTTTTTGCTCTCAAAAGACTTTCAGATACCATGGACAAATAGAGCTAGTTGAGTTTTGCATGATCTAAATCCATGTTGGTTCTTACTGAGGAAACAATTACTGTCTAAGAACTTCATAAGTTAGCTAACAACAACATATTACTTTTCTGGAAAGTGAAGTTAATGAGATAGGTCTATAATTTAAGGGATTATTTCATATTATTTAATGTAAGGAATTATTTCTTGGTTCCCTCATTCCATTGGTTCCTCATTTCACTTATCACTGTCCACCTTGGTCTTAGGGCTCCATTTGCAAAGTTAAACATCTTTGTTTCTATAATTTAGAATTATCAGTTCTCTATTGATTATGTTACTAAATATTTTCATAAAATATTGTACTACAGTAAAAATTCTATCAGGGATTGATTAATATTTTTGACTCAGGCTAAGCAGGCAATCTTGCTTTGGCAGGAAGAGGCATTCATGTATTTAATTATTAATGACTGCTAGGAGAATAAAACTACATACTTGCTCAGTTTATAAGGCAAGGGAAGTGAATATGGAGAAATTGCAATGCATATTATAAAGATGAAAGAGAGGGATCTTAATATACAAGCAGCCTCCTCGGGTAACATTTATGATTAATGGTAATATAATTAAAGTGTACGTATAATATGAATTTAAAACATGAAATACAATCTTGAAAATCCGAAATATTTAAAAAATAATTAAACTTTTTGATTAAATTTATTTGAAAAAGTGCCAAATTCCTAATGTTTAATTTTTTAACAGGTTTCCTTGTGCAAATTAAAAATAATACTAACAAGGAACACGTCAGGTTTGTGTAACGTGGATTTACACGAAAATTTCAGGAAACATTCCTTGCACAAAACTAACAGACACATGTCTAACCATTCAACTCAATGCGCTTTTGTTTATGCAATATTTGCAACTGAAAATCGAAGGTAGGCAACCATGCGACACACGTGCATTGCCATAGATATAGCGAAATTTTCCATCTACAAAAATATTTATCCTGTTTTTTACAAAAAATTAAATTTTTCTTCTATTTAATTGAATCTTCATACCTCCCAGACATTCTTTACCTTTCTCGTCAACATTTATGCAAATATACGTTTGGTAGGTACTCCAGTATCTATTGTACTGCTACACATAGGTTATGAAGTCTCAACCTTAACTACAAGTGTCTTTGACTTGGCCCTTTTATGTGGTATCAGTACCAACGGGAAACCCCTAAGAAAGGTGAGACATCAATCATATTTCGGAGTTTCAAAAACTTATTTCACAAAACTAAAATCATATCAAATCATCAGCATCGATTAAAGTTTTATTTATGAAAATCATAACATTAAGTAATGTTACATTCATAAGTTTCCACGGTGATCAGTTGATCTCAGCATTCTTTCGGGTTTCACCACGTTGAAGTAACTTCAACGAGGTGTAACCCGAAAGAATGCTGAGATAAAGTAATGTTACGTTCCCTTGACTACATATTTCCAATAGAAATAGTTGATAGACAAGGCTTTAGTAATTTTCCCAAGTCAACCAATTTCAAATTAATATCTGACAAACAAAAATGAAGAAGCGTGAGATAGTAGAGCAACTTAGAAGAGAAACAAGGAAATGGTAAATACTTTTGTAAACCAGAAATTTTATTTTCACCTTTTGTTGACTCTTATCAAGCATTTTAATGTATGAGTTTGAATCAAATTTGGAGTTTCGTCCAATTCTGTAATATTCATTTTTCCACCTATTGCAGATTTATCATTCCAAGGTAGCCATGGGTAGAACTCCTGAGTTTGATTCCCAGTAGAAGTCCAAATTTGCAAAATGACCTCAAAGCATTTTTAACAGTACTGCTATTTTAGGTTTCTGTGATAAACAAATTCTGTCTTAGAAAAATTATTCTTTATTAAAGTAATTAAAGTTAATCACAATGTTCACTCTCATAAAAGAATTCAAGCAATGTTGGGTATGGAAAATCTGAATCAAGTTTAAGTTAAAGACAATTAAACTTCATATTTTCTCCACAGAATATTTAATAAATGATCGGTCCATCATTCAGGATGATGATGCAAGCACACTTTTGAAACTGTTCGTATATTAAATATTCTGTGGAGAAAATGTGAAACTTTTTTGTCTTTTTCATGAAAACGTCATGTCTTTTCACCAAGTCTTGCCTTTCACCATTGATTACATTGTTATAAGTGTTTTTTGGCATTAGATTTATGAGGTTATATTTACATTATAAGCTTTAACAATTGCTACCCCTAAGATTAATACACATAATGCCATACATTTCCTAATTTGCTAGTAAAAATCATTTTAAAAGAATTTAAATATCCCGTGCATTGTGACTTTGTTGCATTGGTGACAAAATATATGCATTAATTAACTATGCATATTCCCTATGCTGTCAATACAGTATAACAAATATTTACTTATTTATTAACAAATATTTATTTATCAAGAGTGCATAATTGCTAGTCCTTCTACAATACCATTGAAAGCAAGTTACTCACATATGTCATTCTCTGTGCTGATGAAAGCTGAATTGCTCAGCCAGTCTTGGCTCATAGATGGACAAGAATTGTTCTTGGTCACTTTAAGTTTCAAAAACAATTTTTCCACAGCAGTAATGTAAATGATTCACTGGAAATGACAGTAAAACACAAATTTCCTTTTCTCATTTTGCACAATCCACAAGTTTTTCCTCTAAATGTTTTGAAAGCTCAAGTTTTAAATCATTCTTAGGTGGTTGCATATACCATACAGAAAACTGATGTCAGCACTGTGCATCTTCATCAGCTCAAATCTTTTGACAAAGAACTGGTTATGCCAGTATCTATAATTTAAAATTCACTTGTATCTTAAAATTATACTCGTGGCTGTGCAATGTTTCATCCTTATGCTTATATTTCAAATATAATTTTTTTGTGACTGGACTGTAGACATCGAGAAAAGTTCTGGTTCTAGGTCAACATCTTCCACCAAATCCATGGCATCAACCATAGGTTGTTTAAATCATTCATCCTTAATAATACTTTTAATAAGTTAGATTTACCAGGGATTTAATAGAAAATTAAATATATATCCTGATTTTGGTAAAATTTTACCAATAAAATTCACTGGGGAAAAACATTACATATATAANATAATAATTATTATTAATAAATTTAAGTGATTTTTATTTTCAGTTTAAATTAATTGGCTTGTTGTCTAGTGTTAGTATCTCGGCTTTCATCAGTTGATAATTCATAAATTTCCCAAATTTTATATCAAATTGGACTACTGGCTTTCACTATGCTTTCCCATCTTGTATCGAATGTAAGTTTGACAATGAAAGCTGGTAAATGCATTTTTACTCCTGATAAAGCACAGAAATTCACACAATGAATTACATAAAAATCCTCTCTGAAATGGGCATTTGTCTCATCTCTAACCAAAGGACCTGTTATCATAAAGGAGATTTTGCCTTCTTTACTTGTAAAAATTATGAACAACTAGTAAAATAAAACATTGATCAACCTCTATTCTTCTTTTTAGTGCCAAGGAAAAATAAAGTGGGAATGGCAGATATTGTACTTCACTATACCACTGATTTTGTCGTGTTTTTATATTGTCAGATTTTTACTACTCATTGTGATGCATATTGACTTCTCAGTAACTGCAACTTGTGGCTATGGATTGTGCAAAAATGATCATAGAAGGCAAGATTTGTAATAAATGCTTGGAAGGGTACTTGTGTTGAGGGTCCAGAGGATAAAAAAAAACAATTGGCTGTGGTTGTTTGATTAGAATAGGAGGGCCATAGTGAACCATCTGTTTTCTCTGATGAATGTAGGAATTGCCGCCATTAAGCCCCCTGTAACACTTCTGTTGCTGCCCTTCAGATGGTGCTGCTTGGACGTGGTGCACTCAATGAGTATAGCTCTGAGCATTGATGTTGAAGAAATTGCCTATGGTAAATTTTGGGAGGATTTTTCTCTCTAATTAAGGCAAACTCTAGACAATTGCAGTACCTCTCAGAACCTGCATTACCTCACTCAAATCATAATATTACTCAACTTTAAAACAATCTTCATAGTATGTGCTTCTGTACTAAACAATAATTCATCCATAAAATGTATTAACTGTTGATAAATTATCAAAAAAATTTATAAATTATCAGCCACAAATACCAGACTGTTCTTCTTTCCAAATTAGTTGACATAAAACAGGCTGAAAAATTGATTTAATCTTCAACTAAAGATTTACCTATCAAATCAAAACCTCAGAACCCAAACTTTTTATACTCGACTTTAAATTGCAATTTGTGTGAATGAAATTCTTCCAAACAACTGAAAAAAGGGAAATTTAATAAGTTTAATTCTGATTGTAAAGTTATTAAATTTTCAGTATCTTGGCCTTGGGAAAATCCTGTGCACAGTTGTGATGCTGCCCAGTCTACCATTCTTACTGCTGCCCTATTTAACTATCTTCCATTTAGCCTTTCCTTTCTTGAAACACTTCTTCTGGAAAGGGCTTCCTCTCCACAATTGATTTGTACGTGGCTTACAATCAACTAGAATCAATAGATGTGACCAAGAGGTTGTTGGCTTAGACTACTCATAGGAGATTTTAGTTCCTAATAGACTCCCATTTGGTACATACAAAACCAGCATATACAGTTTCAAAGAATGGTAGAAAAGGTTTTACAGGGGTTAAACGGATATTAATTTTTTGGATGACATTGTAGTTACTGGAGCAACTAGAGGAGAGCATTTAAAAAATTTGGATGAAGCTTTTGACTACTCTAAATTTAAAACTATATATATGTAAAACTTTTGACTATACACTAAATGTAAAAAAGTAAGAATTCTTCCAACAGAAAATTTAACATTTGGGTATATAATAGACAAGGAAGGTTTGCACAAAGTTCCAGATAAACTTAGTGTTATGCTTGAATTACTAATATCGAATAATGTATCAGAAATGAAGGCATTTATTGGGATGGTTAATTATTACTCAAAATTTATGCCTGGGTTATCGACTGCTTTGGATTCTCTTTACAGATTGCTGAAGGCCAATGCACAAATTAAGTGAGTGGCAGATTGAGATAGGTCCTTTAACATGTTGACTGCCAGCAAATTATCCCTAATTATACTTCCTAACAATTATAATCCATACTAAACCAAGGTATTAGTACCCAACACTTAAGCTAGGCCTCTGTAAAATTTATAGATGAATGAACGAAGTCAGAGCCTCTTACTCTTAAAAGGAAATGAAGGATACTCATGTCCAGTTAACTGAACATTGGCATTAAGGGAGTTAAGTCTATTCTCACTTCTGATCATGTAAGTCTATTTCGAACAGAGTGTCCATGTTAAACTTGTTTGTGATGCATCTAATGTTGGTTAAGGTAGGTCTTACTTCATGTGTAATCTAATAAAAGTGAAAGGCCAATCTGCTTTGAACTTTAAGCCAGACGGAAAGGAGGTACTTGATCATCCATCAGGAAGCTTTAGTCATTATTGGGATGTGAATAAATGCTATCAAGAAAGGATCTGGTGGTCTCCTGGTGTATGTCACGAACGAAGTCTTCTCAGGTTGCCACCCGGGTTGTTTCTTCGATGTCTCTCAACTTTTTGGCTCCTGTCCCTGGAATCATCTTTAAGAATGAAGAAGTGATAGTTATCCAGATTGTCTTCTTTGTTTCTGAAGATGGTTCACAGAAAGGAGCCAAAACGTCAAGAGACATCAAAGAAACAACCTAGCTGACAACCTGAGAACATTTCATTCATATTCTACCAATATTTGATGGGTCGAAAATCCATGCTCTTCTCAGATCATAAACCCCTTCTAGTACTTTTGGTGAGACTGAAGGAAATCAGCAGATGGCAGGCGGTAGATTGCAAAGGTGGGCTTTGTCTCTTAGCAGGTTTGGTTATACCTTCCATCACATTAGCAGAAATATAAAATCTGAATCTGATGGGTTATCCAGATTGGCTTTAAATGTCACTTGCCTCAAAAATGATGATTATGATTATTTGAACTTTTTAGTGGAAGACAAACTGTCCATAACATAAATAGGGATTAGAAACCCACTAAGAAGGGATAAAATTCTGAGGTAATTTTGGATGGTTTTATACTAAATAAATTAATCTTCTCTAGTGAGATTTGGTGGAATTCCGTTGTAAATTAAATAATTTTATAATTATTTCAACTAAAGACATTGTTGGCCTGCGAGAGTTGGTGAAGAGTTAAAGCCGTACTTTAGTTTAAACAAAATTATGCTAGATAATGGTCTTTTAATGCAGGCTTACAGGGTAACAATTCCAGCCAAATTCTGTAAGCAGCTTTTAGAATAAATTCATGGAACACAGTGGATTGCTGAAGGTGAAAATGTTTGCATGTGAACATTTTTGGTCGCCCAGTCTCGATGAGAATATAGAAGACTATGCTAAAAGTCACCCTTACCCATTTTCCTTTGTTGCCATCCTTGTTTGAGGAACTCCAGGGCTGCTAAAATGTCATTTTAATTGAATTTAACCAGCGTAAATATGTGTTTGACTGCAACCACATTGATTTCTTGGGGGATAATTTAGGGAAAATGTATTTGATAATAACCGATGCCTTTTCAAAGTGGTCAGCGATTTATGAAATGGCATAAAACTAATTCACAATCAACTCTTGTTGTAATATTTCTTTTGGATTTGTTTGTAATCTCACTACAGGCGTTTTTCGTTCTTCTTTTGTTTCTTTTTCTTGTGTACCGGAAGTTCCCCGTTAAATAAATTCTCTACGGCTGTTCGCCTGGTTTCTTGCACGTGAGAGGTTGTTTACTTTACCTAGCTCATTAAAATCCCTCGTCATCGTTCTCCACGAGTTGAAATCTTTAACAGGTTATGGGCCCAGGACGACATCCATGAAGCTGTATATTATTCGTTTTTTGTGGTAAATGTTTTTTATTTAGCAAAAATGAGCGAATCACAGGTCACGTCGCAGGAATACGGATTTGAAAAACTCGTGGGCCGGGAGAACTATTATGACTGCCAATATGATAATCTCGTCATGGCAATCACGAGTGGCGGGAGTGTGTTGAGTTTGGATCGCGTGAAAACGATATTACTCGATGAGAGCTACCGGAAGAACATCAGTGCTGGGCAAAATTCTAGTGTTCCTGATTCCAATGCCCTGTACTCGAAGGGCAAAAAGGCCAGTGCTGCATCGTCGGCTATGAATGCCTGGAAATGCTGGAACTGCGATGAAAAGGGGCATCTTAAAACGCAGTGCCCTCAGTTACGGAAGAAGATGATTCCGAACGAGAGCAGAGCCGTGGTTCAGGATGAGAAGAATGCAGAAAATAGGAGAAATAAGAGAAGTCTTCTGTGCGCCTTATCAGTTGTATCGTCTGACTCAGATTGGTTCGTCGATTCCGTTCATCTATGCATATGTCACCCCATGGAAATCGTATGCATGATTATTGCCCTGATACTGTAGGTCACGTAGAAATTACTGTGGGTAATAATAGTCGGCTTGTAAGTAGAGGTGTTGGAACTGTAAGTTTGAGTGTAAGTGATCATATTTCTGAACTCAAAAACGTTTTACATGTTCCTGGCTTGAAAGAGAATGGAGTTGCTGAAAGGTTGAACCTAACTATCCTTGAAAGAATGCGCTGCATGCTTTTCCACTCTGGAAGTCCTAAGCAGATGTGGGCTGAGGCTGCTAACACAGCAGTGTATTCATTGAATAGGAGCCCTCACAGAAGTGTGACTGGTAATGTGCCTGAGGCCTTGTGGACTTTTAGGAAAGTCAGTCACAGTCAGCTCAAGGTTTTTGGCTGTTATGCTTATTCTTTAATCCCCCAGGAAGTTAGAGGGGACAAACTGAATCCTCGGAGTGAAAGAATGATTTTTGTGGGTTACTCTTCAGATACTAAAGGGTATCGTTTGCTTAATCCTAAAAATCCAAATAAAATTGTGATTGCTCGGGATGTTGAGTTTAAAGAAAATTCTTTTACAGCAGTAAAGGCTATTGGTAGAGAGAGGAAAGGTTTTCTGAATGTGCCTGAACCATTAAACTTAGGTAATGATTTTTTATTTCCTAGATTGAATAATATAATTGATGATGATGGTTGTCATAGTGATGAAAATGTTGATGTCAATCATGTTCATGGTATAAAACAGATGTATACTTTTTCCACATAAAAACATTTTTTCTGTGGAAAAATTATACATCTGTTTTATATGATGAATTTCCACAATATCACAGCCTCCTCTGTAGATTATATGTTCATGGTGTTGAAAATCAATCAGTTGTGGGAGAAAATGAGGTACATGTAAATGTCCCTGAAAATAATGTCAGTGAAGGTGAAAGGAGATATCCTATGAGGGATAGACAGAAAAAGGAATTTCCTGACTTTGAATTGTATCTGGCATCTGATGATATGAAAGTGATTGGCAGTTTGCTTTACTTGTCAGTATGCACTAGGCCTGACATATCTTTTGTGACCAATTACCTCAGCCAGTTCAACAATTGTTATGCAAGTGAGCATTGGCAGTGTGTAAAAAGAGTGTTGAGATACCTTAAGGGTACTTGTGACATGGGTATAGAATTTAGAGAGACTGAAGGAGCGAAGGACATCTGTGGTTTTGTTGATGCTTCATTTGCAAATGATGTTGACAGGAAATGTTACAGGGTATATTTTTGTGAATGCTGGTGGACCAATCTGCTGGGAGAGTAAGGGGCAAAGTATTACTGCTCTATCCTCAACTGAGGCAGAATATATTGCCATAGACTCTGCTGGCAGGAAAGCAGTTTACCTGAAGGGGTTAATGTCTGAGCTCTTTGGTAGGGAAGGTCCAATTCATTTACGGAATGATAGAAAAGCAACGAGAAACGCATGGTTCACATGCTTTGAATTTAGATGGAAAAATTGAAAGAGAAAAAGTCTGCCGCAGCCGGGAATCGAACCCTGGTCCCCCACTTTCCGGGCGGGATCAAGACAGAACTTGAAGGAGGGATCGTTCTGTCGTGGTAGCTTAGATGACAGAGCACCCGCCCGGAAAGTGGGGGTTCGATTTCCGGCTGCGGCAGACTTTTTCTCTTTTAATTTCTCCATCTACGGAATGATAGTTCAGAGTGCATTGAAGACAGCCTCTGATAATGTTCTACACGCACGAACTCAACACATAGAGGTAAAGTTTCATCACATCAGGGAACTTATTAAATACAAAAAGGTGGTTCTAAAATATTTAGAATGTGATAAAATGATTGCCAATGCTTTCACAAAGGCACTTGATGTAACTGCTCACCACAAGTGTATCACGCCTTTGGGAATGTGTATTTGTTAAAAGAAAATGCTGTTGATCGATTAAGGGAGAGAGTTGTAATATTTCTTTTGGATTTGTTTGTAATCTCCCTACAGGAGTTTTTCATTCTTCTTTTGTTTCTTGTTCCTGTGTACCGGAAGTTCCCCGTTAAATAAATTCTCTACGGCGTTCGCCTGGTTTCTTGCACGTGAGAGGTTGTTTACTTCGCTCCATAAAATCCCTCGTCATCGTTCTCCACGAGTTGAAATCTTTAAGAACTCTCAACAACTTTAAGGATTGTTTTTCTCGTTTTGGGCTCCCTAAAGTCATAATCTCTGACAACTGCAGTCCATTTACGTTTCTTGTGTTTAAATCTTTTGAGGGTAACAGAATTATACGCAGGACATCCATGCCCTATCACCCACAACAAATGGATCCACCTAGAATACGGTTAAGACTCCCAAGAAGGCTCTAAAAAGATTACTTTGTGATAATAGACAAGTTGGGTTCCCAGCAACATACCACGCTATTTCAACTTTGCGATAGAGTGGCATGTTTTAATTAATTTTAAAGTAATTTTAATTCCTTCTGAATGTCACTACTGTCGGATTGAAAAAGGCATAGACCTGGACTTTGACGCGTTACCCATTGATGATCTGCCATTTTATTGGGAAATGTTATTCAACGTTCGAAAGAACATTTATTTGCCTTTAAAATGATATACACTATGAGTCAATATCGCAGAAATGTGGTTTATAGTCGTGAAGCAATATCCCTGTTTCTGAGATCCGATCGTGATTTATTGACCTTTGATACGCATACGCTTATCAAAGGTCAATAAATCACGATCGGATCTCAGAAACGCGGATTATGCTTCACGAATATATACCACATTTCTGCTAAAGGTTTGGTTTTTCTGTGACCCCTGGACATTGTTCCACAAAGGTGTGAAGATGGCCAAGTCATGGGTTTGAGCGAATTTACCGTGTTTGGATTTGGTTTACGTCGACTCAGATAAAGCAGGAGATCGATATTGACTCTTGATGTATATCATTTTAAAAGCAAATAATTGCTCTGTGGAACGATGTATGACATGTTCCATTATGATGGCAGATCATCATAGGGCAACGCGTCAAATTCCAGGTTTATAGTATTTTCAATCCGACAGTAGATCGCATGAAATACTAACTTGCGTAATTGAGTGTTAAAAAAACGGGGATAAACATGTCACCATCATAACATCTCGGTGTGTAAGAATTAAATCGGCCAATTTATGTCGTCACCGTGTGATTTGCTGAATCTCTGTCGTGGGATGGCAAGGGAAGTTCCAGTGAAACGCTTTGGCAGTTTCTTCGGATGCACACTTGTTGTTGCACTAACATTATTGACAAAGCCACAATTATCGCCACCCGCACTTTCAATGGGGACTGCGAACCTAAATGGAAACCATGGGCATCATAATTGGCCCACACTTATTTGAAACTCATTGGGTCGCAGAATGGATGCCAAGCGGCGGATATAGAAGCTGTCAGTGGTGCACAGAATATCCCAAAGAATCGATAAACTGAAAACGCAACAAAATTTTAAGGAAACTGAGAGATTCCTTTGTGGTTCTGGAATAGCTGATTAACTGCAAGTATCAAGTAGTAAACGTTTAAAACAACGAAAATCAAGCTATAAATATTAAACTCCATTATCTCAAAGCAGCCTTTTTCGAGAAAGAATGGACTTTAAAATGGTCTGAAGGGACCGGGAATCGAACCCTGGCCTCCCAATTGCCGGTCGGGTGCTCTGTCCGTTGAGCTATCCCGGCATTTATTCCATTTTATTCGGGAGACTTTGTGTGCAAAGGACTTGTGGGCAAAGACCCGGGTTCGATTCCGTTCCCGCCAGATTTTTTTCAAGTCCATTCTTGCTTGGGATTTTTCCTTGGTGCGCACCATCTTGCCCCAGATCACCCTTACTCGTTTCCTGTACTATTTTTCGCGCTGGCTGAAGTTTTATAAAAGCAATCTTCAGAATAAGATGTTTGATATTTTCACAAACTGATGAAATGCTTCCACTATGGAGTGGATAAGAGATATAATACCTATAACATTCGGATCCATGATAAAATAAAATCACAAAACTTAGTAAAAATCAAATTTAATTTTTAAAGGCCGCCATTTTGTTAATTTTGATTCAAACTAATTAGTTTGTCTTTTACAGAATCAAATCAGAGCAAATCTAAATAAGAATATAGTTTCGTTTTTTACTTTAAAGGATCACCTGAAATGTGATAATGTGGTAAATATCATTGCATAATTTACTACTGATTCGCGATTTGAACTTGGGTGAGGGAAATCTCGCGAATGTGGGCCTTAAATGTCCGCCTATTTTTATTTTTTTAAACATTTATTACCATTTTTACTGTGTTGAAATATTCACGGTTTGAACTGGCTTTCTCAGTGTTGTCGGAGAAATTTCAGTTAGTACGGCCGTTCGCCGCATTCAGACGCTAAAAAGAGCCTTTGCCTTGATTATTACTGTTATTGCACTGCCGAATTCGTGATTCAAAATTCAGTGTTTTTTAACAATGAAATTGTTTAGAATAATCCCAATAAGGAAATCGTGCGTCATCATTAAGATTAAAGTACTCCCCCTGCCAAAGGCCGAAATGCGGCTTGCCTTAGTGTATGTTATTTATGTAGATGTGCTCAGGTGTCATTTCATCAGAAACGCTTTCATGATCGGTCGAAAAACTTTCAGGTACACTTGTCTCCATTGGAGGCGCAATGTTTCCAATCGAGCTATACATTTTTAGGAAAAAAGAGAGCATTCATGATGAGTAAGTTTGCTGCATCTCTTTGTGATGGGTGATTCCATGTCAAGTGGACCAATTTCAAGGAAATGCCCCGCTCGACCATCACCGATTTCAATTAAATTTTGTGTGAACATAAGTTGATATCTTGTATGAACATTTCCCAAGTTTTACATCCATCGATGAAATATTTGCTGAGATATAGTCATTTGTTTGACCCCCTACCGCAGCCTTCTACAGTTAGACAGCGGTTTTTAGCAAGTTTGAGACACGTTATNGTAAAAAGAATCGAATTCAATCAATCTAAGTCTTGTACTATTTCTCTATTTTTGCACAATCTTTCGTTCGCCACATTGTTTAGGCATTGTTCCTTTCGTAATTCAGCAAATTAACTCTCTCAATCTTGTCGCAAACGTGTGGAAAGTGGCAGGGCCGGCCCGAGGTATATTGGCTTCCTTGTGGAGTGGAGGAAAATTCATCGTTTCAATGATTTGTCTTCTTTTCTTAGGATGTTGTAGAAATAAGTGACAATAGAAAATATAAATATAGCGTGGCTTATTCACTATCATTGCATAAACTGTTTTCATTAAACTCCTAAAAATCAGCAAACTTTATTGGTTAACTACGAGCAAATTCAAAGTAAAGATGTAAAATTAATAAGAATTGCGTTCGATTAATAAATTAGAAATTATATTCGAGAATAATTGAGTTACTTCTATCAAAGTTACCGTTTGTAAGATTCCGATTACAATTAGTTGTCATATCTTGGATTTTTTTGGGCTGAAAATAAATCCTTTCCAAATTTCCTGCGCGTACCGAATCATCTAACAGTGGTCGACAGCCTTCTCTACTCAGGGGTCTGATTTTGTAACTTGTCGATTCTCGATATCGGTCGACACGTCGGCCATCTTTGGATATTTGTCGATGGAAATCACCAAGGTGATTTTGTAAACGAAGTTGTCGATCGATATCCTTGCCTCTTCGATGTCGATAACTTCGTCGATCAAAATTTGGAAATCGGGAACGAACGAATCCATCGACAAACAGAAGTAAACAAACATGGCAGAGCGTTAAGTTCCTTGAGGAAGATATCGAAAGGGGTGAAAATATCACCCGTAGACGCGTTAGGAATCCTTCTGATGTTTTGGCAGAGGAATTCCTGAGAATTCCAACAAGGTAGCTCCCGGTATCCCGAATCCCGGGATCCTGTCCAAAACGGCAATGCCAAAATCCCGGGATTAAGTAGGTACAAATCCCGGGATTTCGGGATTGATATTTTAGCCTTACGCTAACAGATGGCGCCAATGGGTAAGTTGTATTGCGGGTGAAAAAGAATGCAGAATCAGTCTGAATTCATTTAGTAATACATCCTATCTGACTGTATAAAAATTCTTTACGAGCAATTGCTAACTATTCCTCCCACTAGTGTTGAATCAGAAACGGCTTTTTCCATCAGCAGGAATGTTGTGCAATAAGTATAGAACGAGAATGAGTGACGCAACATTAGACACACACTGCCTTTTAAGGGCACTTTTTTAAAATTTGTGAATGTTAACTTTCAGAAGAAAGTTATTTTCGTAAATTAAGAAAATTTTGTCCTGTTTAAGATGCTGTCAACAACTGTTATTAAACTTTATTTGAATTTTTCCAAATGTGATGTTTTATTGCGGTTTTACCTTTTCAAAAAAAAATATTTTGATTAATGGTACTTATTTATTCTATACGTACGTATTTTGGTAAAATTGCCTCGTATATATGATACTGATCCATAACTGCATATGATGCTTAATATAAATTTATTGTTCATAAATAATGAATGTTTTTATTTCACCAAAATAGATTATTTCTCATCAATCCCGGGATTGAGATTATCACAATCCCGTAATCCTGGGATTGAAAAATCCCTCCAGGGTTGCAATCCCTACTCTCATCTACATCTACACAAATACCCTGCAAGCCGCCTTTCGGCGTAAGGCAGGGGGTGTAAACACCAAGAGTAGAATTACATATTTAATTTGTCGTTATCGCGTATCGTTCGTGGAAGAAATGAGTCCCTAAAACGACTTGTCCTCGCATCTATTTCTCTTATTTTACTCTCACTGTCGGATCGGCCTAAGTAGCAGGGGGGTCGCATAATACCAATTACGTCTTCCGAAAATGTATTTCCTCTGAATTTATCTAACAATCGCAGCTTAGCCTCCAATCTCCTTTCTTTCAAGGATTCCCAACAATCTCCTAAGAGCATTTGCGTAATGCTCGTTTGTCTATCGTAGCACTTTTTAACAAAACGTATCGCCTTACGCTGCACTTTCTCGAGTTCACGAGCGTTCGTTTCATCCGCTGGGTTCCATATACTCGCCGCCCATATATTCCAGATGGGGCCAAATAGCATCGCTCTCTAACTTTTTCATCGCATCTACCTACAATACGTACTCTCCACCGATTAATAGTGGATGTCGATGGACGCTGCTCTCGTCGTTAGATAAGTGCTTTAAAATCGAAAAATGAGTGAGAAACCGATCTCGATCGACAAAGAGGGGACCCATCGATAACTCTGAGGTGTCGATCTCGATCGAATCGAGCAAGTTACAAAATCGGACCCCTGAACCCTTACGTCGATTCCTTTTTATCGCACAGATGAGTGCAACCTGCATTTGGAAATCATTTATGGAGTTTAATTTATGATTGATTCCATGGTGTAATTCCATGGTGTAAACATTCCATTTTAAATACTTGACTTTGTTCCCTTCTACACTTAACGTTTCAAACTGTAACTTTTACCCTTGTACTACGTACGCACCACCGTACATACATTTATGCACATGCATCGACGAAATATATAAGTTTCAAAATATATGTTTCATATATGTGGAATAATTGAACATATTTTAAATAAAAACATTTATTGATAACAATTTCAGAATTTAGCGGCGGACCGATTCTTCCCTTTCGCTCATATTATGGTTTTCTTTTAGCCTAAATTATTTTGTGACATTATTTTTCAAAGGTTTAATGACCTTTTTCAGAAGGACAGTGCCGGGATTTCTTTCAAATTCATAAGTTAAAAAAGCTTCATATTTATAATTGCGGTAAAAAGAATCGAATTCAATCAATCTAAGTCTTGTACTATTTCTCTATTTTTGCACAATCTTTCGTTCGCCACATTGTTTAGGCATTGTTCCTTTCGTAATTCAGCAAATTAACTCTCTCAATCTTGTCGCAAACGTGTGGAAAGTGGCAGGGCCGGCCCGAGGTATATTGGCTTCCTTGTGGAGTGGAGGAAAATTCATCGTTTCAATGATTTGTCTTCTTTTCTTAGGATGTTGTAGAAATAAGTGACAATAGAAAATATAAATATAGCGTGGCTTATTCACTATCATTGCATAAACTGTTTTCATTAAACTCCTAAAAATCAGCAAACTTTATTGGTTAACTACGAGCAAATTCAAAGTAAAGATGTAAAATTAATAAGAATTGCGTTCGATTAATAAATTAGAAATTATATTCGAGAATAATTGAGTTACTTCTATCAAAGTTACCGTTTGTAAGATTCCGATTACAATTAGTTGTCATATCTTGGATTTTTTTGGGCTGAAAATAAATCCTTTCCAAATTTCCTGCGCGTACCGAATCATCTAACAGTGGTCGACAGCCTTCTCTACTCAGGGGTCTGATTTTGTAACTTGTCGATTCTCGATATCGGTCGACACGTCGGCCATCTTTGGATATTTGTCGATGGAAATCACCAAGGTGATTTTGTAAACGAAGTTGTCGATCGATATCCTTGCCTCTTCGATGTCGATAACTTCGTCGATCAAAATTTGGAAATCGGGAACGAACGAATCCATCGACAAACAGAAGTAAACAAACATGGCAGAGCGTTAAGTTCCTTGAGGAAGATATCGAAAGGGGTGAAAATATCACCCGTAGACGCGTTAGGAATCCTTCTGATGTTTTGGCAGAGGAATTCCTGAGAATTCCAACAAGGTAGCTCCCGGTATCCCGAATCCCGGGATCCTGTCCAAAACGGCAATGCCAAAATCCCGGGATTAAGTAGGTACAAATCCCGGGATTTCGGGATTGATATTTTAGCCTTACGCTAACAGATGGCGCCAATGGGTAAGTTGTATTGCGGGTGAAAAAGAATGCAGAATCAGTCTGAATTCATTTAGTAATACATCCTATCTGACTGTATAAAAATTCTTTACGAGCAATTGCTAACTATTCCTCCCACTAGTGTTGAATCAGAAACGGCTTTTTCCATCAGCAGGAATGTTGTGCAATAAGTATAGAACGAGAATGAGTGACGCAACATTAGACACACACTGCCTTTTAAGGGCACTTTTTTAAAATTTGTGAATGTTAACTTTCAGAAGAAAGTTATTTTCGTAAATTAAGAAAATTTTGTCCTGTTTAAGATGCTGTCAACAACTGTTATTAAACTTTATTTGAATTTTTCCAAATGTGATGTTTTATTGCGGTTTTACCTTTTCAAAAAAAAATATTTTGATTAATGGTACTTATTTATTCTATACGTACGTATTTTGGTAAAATTGCCTCGTATATATGATACTGATCCATAACTGCATATGATGCTTAATATAAATTTATTGTTCATAAATAATGAATGTTTTTATTTCACCAAAATAGATTATTTCTCATCAATCCCGGGATTGAGATTATCACAATCCCGTAATCCTGGGATTGAAAAATCCCTCCAGGGTTGCAATCCCTACTCTCATCTACATCTACACAAATACCCTGCAAGCCGCCTTTCGGCGTAAGGCAGGGGGTGTAAACACCAAGAGTAGAATTACATATTTAATTTGTCGTTATCGCGTATCGTTCGTGGAAGAAATGAGTCCCTAAAACGACTTGTCCTCGCATCTATTTCTCTTATTTTACTCTCCCTGTTGGATCGGCTTACGTAGCAGGGGGGTCGCATAATACCAATTACGTCTTCCGAAAATGTATTTCCTCTGAATTTATCTAACAATCGCAGCTTAGCCTCCAATCTCCTTTCTTTCAAGGATTCCCAACAATCTCCTAAGAGCATTTGCGTAATGCTCGTTTGTCTATCGTAGCACTTTTTAACAAAACGTATCGCCTTACGCTGCACTTTCTCGAGTTCACGAGCGTTCGTTTCATCCGCTGGGTTCCATATACTCGCCGCCCATATATTCCAGATGGGGCCAAATAGCATCGCTCTCTAACTTTTTCATCGCATCTACCTACAATACGTACTCTCCACCGATTAATAGTGGATGTCGATGGACGCTGCTCTCGTCGTTAGATAAGTGCTTTAAAATCGAAAAATGAGTGAGAAACCGATCTCGATCGACAAAGAGGGGACCCATCGATAACTCTGAGGTGTCGATCTCGATCGAATCGAGCAAGTTACAAAATCGGACCCCTGAACCCTTACGTCGATTCCTTTTTATCGCACAGATGAGTGCAACCTGCATTTGGAAATCATTTATGGAGTTTAATTTATGATTGATTCCATGGTGTAATTCCATGGTGTAAACATTCCATTTTAAATACTTGACTTTGTTCCCTTCTACACTTAACGTTTCAAACTGTAACTTTTACCCTTGTACTACGTACGCACCACCGTACATACATTTATGCACATGCATCGACGAAATATATAAGTTTCAAAATATATGTTTCATATATGTGGAATAATTGAACATATTTTAAATAAAAACATTTATTGATAACAATTTCAGAATTTAGCGGCGGACCGATTCTTCCCTTTCGCTCATATTATGGTTTTCTTTTAGCCTAAATTATTTTGTGACATTATTTTTCAAAGGTTTAATGACCTTTTTCAGAAGGACAGTGCCGGGATTTCTTTCAAATTCATAAGTTAAAAAAGCTTCATATTTATAATTGCGGTAAAAAGAATCGAATTCAATCAATCTAAGTCTTGTACTATTTCTCTATTTTTGCACAATCTTTCGTTCGCCACATTGTTTAGGCATTGTTCCTTTCGTAATTCAGCAAATTAACTCTCTCAATCTTGTCGCAAACGTGTGGAAAGTGGCAGGGCCGGCCCGAGGTATATTGGCTTCCTTGTGGAGTGGAGGAAAATTCATCGTTTCAATGATTTGTCTTCTTTTCTTAGGATGTTGTAGAAATAAGTGACAATAGAAAATATAAATATAGCGTGGCTTATTCACTATCATTGCATAAACTGTTTTCATTAAACTCCTAAAAATCAGCAAACTTTATTGGTTAACTACGAGCAAATTCAAAGTAAAGATGTAAAATTAATAAGAATTGCGTTCGATTAATAAATTAGAAATTATATTCGAGAATAATTGAGTTACTTCTATCAAAGTTACCGTTTGTAAGATTCCGATTACAATTAGTTGTCATATCTTGGATTTTTTTGGGCTGAAAATAAATCCTTTCCAAATTTCCTGCGCGTACCGAATCATCTAACAGTGGTCGACAGCCTTCTCTACTCAGGGGTCTGATTTTGTAACTTGTCGATTCTCGATATCGGTCGACACGTCGGCCATCTTTGGATATTTGTCGATGGAAATCACCAAGGTGATTTTGTAAACGAAGTTGTCGATCGATATCCTTGCCTCTTCGATGTCGATAACTTCGTCGATCAAAATTTGGAAATCGGGAACGAACGAATCCATCGACAAACAGAAGTAAACAAACATGGCAGAGCGTTAAGTTCCTTGAGGAAGATATCGAAAGGGGTGAAAATATCACCCGTAGACGCGTTAGGAATCCTTCTGATGTTTTGGCAGAGGAATTCCTGAGAATTCCAACAAGGTAGCTCCCGGTATCCCGAATCCCGGGATCCTGTCCAAAACGGCAATGCCAAAATCCCGGGATTAAGTAGGTACAAATCCCGGGATTTCGGGATTGATATTTTAGCCTTACGCTAACAGATGGCGCCAATGGGTAAGTTGTATTGCGGGTGAAAAAGAATGCAGAATCAGTCTGAATTCATTTAGTAATACATCCTATCTGACTGTATAAAAATTCTTTACGAGCAATTGCTAACTATTCCTCCCACTAGTGTTGAATCAGAAACGGCTTTTTCCATCAGCAGGAATGTTGTGCAATAAGTATAGAACGAGAATGAGTGACGCAACATTAGACACACACTGCCTTTTAAGGGCACTTTTTTAAAATTTGTGAATGTTAACTTTCAGAAGAAAGTTATTTTCGTAAATTAAGAAAATTTTGTCCTGTTTAAGATGCTATTTTTCCAAATGTGATGTTTTATTGCGGTTTTACCTTTTCAAAAAAAAATATTTTGATTAATGGTACTTATTTATTCTATACGTACGTATTTTGGTAAAATTGCCTCGTATATATGATACTGATCCATAACTGCATATGATGCTTAATATAAATTTATTGTTCATAAATAATGAATGTTTTTATTTCACCAAAATAGATTATTTCTCATCAATCCCGGGATTGAGATTATCACAATCCCGTAATCCTGGGATTGAAAAATCCCTCCAGGGTTGCAATCCCTACTCTCATCTACATCTACACAAATACCCTGCAAGCCGCCTTTCGGCGTAAGGCAGGGGGTGTAAACACCAAGAGTAGAATTACATATTTAATTTGTCGTTATCGCGTATCGTTCGTGGAAGAAATGAGTCCCTAAAACGACTTGTCCTCGCATCTATTTCTCTTATTTTACTCTCACTGTCGGATCGGCCTAAGTAGCAGGGGGGTCGCATAATACCAATTACGTCTTCCGAAAATGTATTTCCTCTGAATTTATCTAACAATCGCAGCTTAGCCTCCAATCTCCTTTCTTTCAAGGATTCCCAACAATCTCCTAAGAGCATTTGCGTAATGCTCGTTTGTCTATCGTAGCACTTTTTAACAAAACGTATCGCCTTACGCTGCACTTTCTCGAGTTCACGAGCGTTCGTTTCATCCGCTGGGTTCCATATACTCGCCGCCCATATATTCCAGATGGGGCCAAATAGCATCGCTCTCTAACTTTTTCATCGCATCTACCTACAATACGTACTCTCCACCGATTAATAGTGGATGTCGATGGACGCTGCTCTCGTCGTTAGATAAGTGCTTTAAAATCGAAAAATGAGTGAGAAACCGATCTCGATCGACAAAGAGGGGACCCATCGATAACTCTGAGGTGTCGATCTCGATCGAATCGAGCAAGTTACAAAATCGGACCCCTGAACCCTTACGTCGATTCCTTTTTATCGCACAGATGAGTGCAACCTGCATTTGGAAATCATTTATGGAGTTTAATTTATGATTGATTCCATGGTGTAATTCCATGGTGTAAACATTCCATTTTAAATACTTGACTTTGTTCCCTTCTACACTTAACGTTTCAAACTGTAACTTTTACCCTTGTACTACGTACGCACCACCGTACATACATTTATGCACATGCATCGACGAAATATATAAGTTTCAAAATATATGTTTCATATATGTGGAATAATTGAACATATTTTAAATAAAAACATTTATTGATAACAATTTCAGAATTTAGCGGCGGACCGATTCTTCCCTTTCGCTCATATTATGGTTTTCTTTTAGCCTAAATTATTTTGTGACATTATTTTTCAAAGGTTTAATGATGAAATTAATTTAGCATAAGTTATTGCTATAATAGCTCATCGCGGACAGAGCCGAAGAAAAAATATTTAGGAATCCTCTTCAGTAGTAACTAACGCTTTAAAAGATGAATTTGGGGCAGTCGATAGGACTCTGAGGCTATGGAACCGTTTTCTCAGGGGCAGTCAATCGAGTGTCAAAGAGGCGGCTAATTTATCGTTCGTCCATTACTTGAGTACCGTTGCGCAGTATGGAATCCGCACGAGGAGGGTCTGATCTCGGAGCTAGAGCGCGTACAACGCAGAGCGGCTCGTTTAATTAAGGGTGATTGTAGTTTCGGTTGCAGTGTATCAGAAACGATCGAAATCCTAGGCTGGGGATCTCTAAAGGATAGAAGAACCGAGTATGGGCACAAGTTATTCGAGAAATTTTAAAGTTCTGATTTGCACGACGAAATACGCGGTATCGCGATTCCCTTACTCAGCGCGCGCGATTTTCGAAACCAGACGACAGATTTCGCGGAGAACGGATAATTACTACTCGTCTGTTATTCCTGATATTTTAGGAATACGAATGAGGCACGACCATGTCGGGATCCAGTGTTTAAATAATAATGACTGTTTTATTCTTCCATAACTTATTACTCGTAACAACTAAAATATTGCAGATTAAATAGTAACATATTAAAAAAACTCAGAAAACGAAAGGTCTCAACACAAAGACATGGGAAATTTAGTCAAGTGTCCTTTACGTGGCTAAAACTCATTTTAATATAAAAGTTACCGCTCTTGATAAGCACAAAGGTCGAAAAAGTGATGCTTAAACCCATCTTTTTCATATATTTTGTAGATAAATATGTTGCAAATTTGCCCTCTGGCAACGCTGGAGTATAACATAAAAATTGATTTTGGTAAAAATTGCCTGCCATTCGCACAAAGACGGGAGGGAAATGCTTCCAAAAGCCTTCCGTTTACGACTCAGCTCAGGTCACTGAAATGACTTTCGTTGGAATTTCTTTTTCTTAAATTAATTT
This sequence comes from Ladona fulva, assembly GCA_000376725.2. NCBI lineage: Eukaryota > Metazoa > Arthropoda > Insecta > Odonata > Libellulidae > Ladona > Ladona fulva. The sequence continues at coordinate 641,587 of KZ309230.1, read as the reverse complement.
GCTAAGGAAACGAATTCAATCGCATAAATATTTTAAAATAAAAAAGCAGCGTGTTGATAGCCGGGTGCGTAAAAACGTGGGTGAAGTTGGGTGCACAAGGGTTAAAACTTTAGATAAACTCTAAATTCAATCGGAAATTTATGTTTGCAATTCAAAACATGTGGAAGCACTGCAGTGAAGTAAATTCCGCTGAAATTAGACATCCATTCGCTGAACTCTCACCTAAACCACTCCCAACAGAGCCATCTGGCGGCCCTCGCGCGCAGCATCTCTCGCGTAGAGATACGTCAGAGGCGCGCCGAGAATTAGTCCCCGACTCTGTCCAAGCGGCGCTGCGATCGAGAGAGAGAGAGAGGTAAGGGAGGGATCCGTGCGAAGTCGAGAGCCTCTTTCGACTGAGTCGAGTGGCGCCAGTGACGTTGGTGTGTTTGGATTTCATCTCTGCCCGTCGCGGCGAGGATTTTGTTTTCAGCGCGGGAAGAAGTGTGTGTATTTGCCATAGATGAGCAACACGGCATCCTTTGCGATGTACTCCCTACGGCTGTTGTTGATCGTCTTCTTGACCTGCACAGGTGAGTCGCCGGGGAGTGTCCTGCCACCTTGCGGACACTAGCATTCGAACGCCGTCAAGGTCGTCTGTGCCTTTGCAACGGTTCCGCGCTCTAAAGGGATGCAATGCTCTCCGAGAATCGATTATTTTGTTGCACAATTACATTCCCCTATTCAATACCTTTCGGCCTTTACACCTGCATCACTTTGCAGCGGCTTTCAGACAAAAGAACTTAATTAAGATCTATGCAAAGACGGTGTGAGTTCCTGCTGAATCGTATTGTTTGGATACTCGTTGCCTTTTATCCTGTGGATAGTAATTTTCGATAAATTTATGGATAAAACTATACAGTCGCATTCGAGTTGGGAATTGCCTGTATTGCAGTATTCCTGCATTGGCATGCAGGAATACGAAGTAAGCCGAAGGAGATTTATTTTCGTTTAATAATCATTTGACGTGATGAATGAAGCTAAGAATGGTATTTAATGTTATTCAGGTTTCTTGAAGAAGTGAAGGTGTAGTATTGAACGCCGTAAAAGGCGGCAGGTTCCTGTCTTCAGATAATGAAACATTACTTCGGAAGTTTTATTTCTGGCATAAGTTTCGTATAAAAATTCAGCTCCTGTATTTTTTTGGCGGAAAAAGATCGTTAAAGGAAGCTCAGCTTCGAATCTCCCTTCGCGCAAGAGCTTTTCATGTTATGCAGATATCAGCAGTTTTAATATTGAGCGTAAGAGGGCGGTTATTGCGCGAATTTACAATCCTAGATTACACCGGAGTTTCTCTTTCATTAGCCCGTAACGTAGGTTTAGAGCTGAGCCGATGGTATCTGTGATGTGAATAGAAGGATCGACGGCAAGCGTGATTCATTCTGCTCTGGAATTTGCGTGTGTGGGTGGTATTCTTCGGATTTATACACGAAGCATTCCGCTGTGCGTTTTTTCAATTTTTTTAATTTTCCGTTTTATGTAACGGAATTTTTCCTCCACTTCTTCGGAGCAACTGAAGATTGAGATTCGGCATGTACGTGGTCAATTATTAAAGCGTCTTATGGAGATTGCCAGCCTGAGCTGATCTTTCCATTGGTTTACTTCAAATTAATTATTTATAATTGTATTCTCCGTTTCCAAGCAACGTCGGATATAGTTTGCGCGATAAAATTGGATATTTATAGGTATGAAAATAAGTACATCCTCTATGTGATTCCCACATTTTGCGTACTACGGAATAAACTGAGTTTGCCTTGGATGGAGAAAAGTGCAGTCGATATCTTTAGAATGGCGCCCGGCTTATCATTTCAGTCGTCTTTATTGTATTTCTGCATTTCATTAAAATTTGGGCGCTCTGCCTGTCTCAATAGTATTTGCCTCTTTCTGATTCAAAAGTTTCCCTGTAACGGAAGCGTCAGCGTTTTCCTTCGAACCGTTCCCGCATTCAGGTAACTGTGGAGGAGATGTGGTTACGGAAGACATCCGGGTGATTTTAATGTGAGATAAGGCAGCACAAATTTAGGATCGCCCTTACACTATTTCCTTCAACTTTGACAAAACGAGAGAGAAAGGCACTTCTTCGAATGTATGTTTAACATCGTTTGGTGATCGTTTTCCCGCGAACTATTTTCTCGATTCGTATGCATCGGTTCCAGCGGATGTTCAGCTTTTGGGAATCACTTAGTGTGCCGCATACTTTCCGTTGCTCCCAAATTTAATGTTGCGTTTTATAGACTACGCCTCGAGTTTTCGAAAATTTGTTATCGAGTGGGAATCAGCGCCGTTATAAATTGACGTTGATTGTTAACACTGCCCATTCCCTACTGATTGTTGTGTTCGCCTCAGAGTGAAATGCATGTTGTGGTGCCTCACAAGTTAATACGTGTTCCAAGGGAAGAAAGGTTGGGGAGCACTGAGTGCCAACGAGGATGTCTAAAGAGTTATCGGTGTTGTTAGGCGAGGCGTGTCCCTCCACCGCTACGCACCTGACGTCTTCACGCCATCTTCAACAAAAGGTCACGCGACCGCTCCTGGCACAGGTGGCCGACGCGCCGAATTTTGCTGCCAATATGGCACTTTTTTCGTCTTACGGTATCGTTGTCGGCGCGTATTGTGTAGTCGTTCAAGACCATATTTATTATGTTATATACACAGTAATACCTCTCGTGTTACGGTTTTCTCGTCCCTCAAATATCCCGTGTTGGTAAAACCGCGCCGAAGACCAGATATTCTGCTTTCAGTTACGCAGAAGGCTGTTTTTTTTGTTACCACTGAACACTGAAATATTAATACGGCTTATCTTCGTTTTATTGCCATTCGAACATTTGTTAGATCTCGTAATGACTTAAGGAAAAATCTACCTGTAACATACGTTAAAATCACCTTTTCAAACTATGTAGTACTCACTGAAATAAGTCGTCATTCCGTTTAGATACGTTGTTATTCTTTTTTTAATTTTAGCAAAGTTTATGTTGAGGAGAGTTGGAGAATTTTCCAGGCTAAATCAGGCATCACTCCGACGGCGGCAAACTTCGTCGCTATTCCACAATATGTTCTCACCATTATGGGGAGACAATTATTCTTGATAGCTGTTTATCACGAGGAAAGCAACCAAGTATATAGTTCATTGCCAAGTATTTCATACGTCGAGGAAATAGCTGTTTCGGCAACGAAACGAGACTACGAAAAAAGCAAAATAAAAGTACGTCTTTATGTAAGGATGAGAATGAGACTTATTAGTCTCTTCTTTGTCATTACAGAGGCAAAGAAAGAGGGAGTTCAGGTAAAGATGAAGCAATAAAAAGAAATCAATATTATATGGGTTGAAATGGCCCAAGTCCGTGGCTGCGAAGGTGGTAGCGGTGGTGATAGCCCATTGAAGTGTCCGTTCTCGAGGGTCCCTCGTCGTTGACGGTGGCGACAGGATCGGCCGCAGGATTGAGGGCGAAACTCTAGTCAACAAGAAGCATCAAGACAACGAAAGAATGGATATTTTAAGCTACTCAAGTCTGTAGTTAGGGCAAAATTAAAACCCTGCAGGAAAACACCGACGGGAAGGTTTAAAACCTGCGAAACTTACTGATAATAGCAAGTAAAATTCGAAGAAAACGGGAAAATAAGTGAAAGGAAGGTCAGCAACACGCCCAAAAAAGAGTAGCCGAAAATGCTCAATTCTCAGAAATAATTTAGATAAGAGCAGATGTTTAATTATAATCGGTAGGATTTGGCGAATCTTTCTTGTGTCGCTGTGCTTGAGCTGCACATAGCCTTACTCTCGCTGTGAAACGGAAGATAACCCTAACCTCTTCTTCAATATACAAGGCAATGAAAAAAAGAACTGAAAGGCTACCCTAAAAACGCGGATGGTAATTATAGTTATTTTGACTTAAGTATTCATACATTTATGATTTTTTTCTTTCTGTTTATCATCTTCTTCGAAACGAGTTCTGCCTGTTACTCAATTTTGTATATTACCCAAAAATATAAATATTTTGATTTTTGGTATCTACTACCTCGGCCTCGAATTTGTGGTAGTTCTCCATTAAAGAAATAAAGGAAAAATGATTCCTATACCTTTACCACAATATTTTATTCCATGGTTTCGACCCTTTCGGTCATCATTATGCGTGGAAACGGTCGAAACCATGGTCTTGGAATAAAGTTTTGTGGTAAAGATGTAAGAATTACTTTCCTTATTCTTTTGATTTTCTATAAAATTCAATTGCTTACGTAGAAAGACCTGCTTTTAATGACCAAAACACAATCCTAAATTTCCAAACAAAAAATTAGGTTTTTAACTCAAAATGAGACACGTCATTCGTATCTTTTCATTGGCAGTGGTGATAAAGTCTTGCGCTAGAAATTGTCGCTCATCAGTTGTGGTGTTAAGTGGACTTCTCTTCCTTTATTATTCCATTTTGCCGGAAAGTCCCGCAAAGGGGCCAAAATTGTACGAATATTAAGTTTTCTGACGAACTGTAAAAGTTTTCGTTAGATTTATTCGCAATTAAGAAAAATGTTTGAAAAATTCTCCGTAAGACAAATTAAAACGACAGAAATGTTCTCGAGATTAAGGAGTGTTATTATTTAATACAGTTGAAGATGAATTATTACTAAATTACGTGTCAGTTCATTAGTCATCCGTGTGGCCGGGTTTTCCTCTTTCTTGGCGTCGTGTGTTGCGCTATCGTTGTATCTTTACAGAAGTTTTTCCGCTATTGACTAATATTACTGGAATGCTAGTGACTTATGTCATAAACATATAAAAATATACCCAGAAAAAGAACTCTTCTTCTTAGATATTATCAATTGACATATTTAAACGATGGGCTATTTTAATACCTGCTCGTGAATTTAATAATTAAACGTCTATTTGGGTGGAGATTGATGTTTAAACGTCTTAATTCTTCGTCGTTAAACATCTTAAATTCCTCTGTTCACTTTTCACTTTTGTTGACCATTTTGCATTTTGAAAGCAACTTAAATATGCAACTAAATTTCTCTATTTATCTCAATTTAAGATGTACAATAATTTCAAAATGATTTTTAATAGTGTATTTTACGTGTCGCAGTTCCTCTCTCTATGTTTGGGTTTTGTCTTCTTCCATTGATAAGATTTTTCCTCACAAACATACATTTCTGTGTTTTTATTGTTTCTTTTAAGTTGAACTTAATGCATTAACAATTGAGTTTGTGTGGAATAGACTCATGTCATCTTTCTCACCTACGTTTTGCGTTTTCTGTCTCTTTTTCCTTGCAAAATTAAATGCAATTGAACCTTCCATCTTCCACTGGAACATTTCTGTAATGCGACGAAAAGAGCTTAAATTTCTCAAGCGTTACTGAGTTTCGTAATAAAGAAATGTATTGGCGTAATGTTGTTATAGCCTTAAATAAAATCGTGAAAGAAAACCGATTACCACTTTCTACTTCTACGAGCGAGAAATCGCTTCTTTTTCGTAGCATCAATTTAAAAGTCGGTTTCGTGCTCCTATTCCGCGACAGGTGCATATCTCGTGAGCGTCTTATCTTTCCGAGATAGCGTTCAGTTTGTTTTCTTCTTATCTCTCTCCCTTCCTCTTTGATCACTCCTCTGCCGTCTCTCTTTTGCCTTACGAAGAAGGCCTCCTCTTGCTTCGGCCTTTTTCATGCAATTTTCATTCGTCATCGCTGTGAAATTCCCGTTTCTTTTTCTGCTTTTGCTCGCTAATAAATTCCAAGCCGCCCTTCGCTCTCTCCGTTGTCATTCTCTACCGTCCTTTTATTATTCCTATATGTGATCACCAAATAACAGGTCGTCATCAGGTTCGCCTAACCCTATTGACCGTGCATATTAAAAATGTTATCTACATTCTTACTACTTAATCACTAAACAAATAAAATATTCTTGTATTATTCATTGATGCAAGTTTCAGAAATTTTCTGTGTTATGAAGGAAATAATTTGAAAACCTTAATTAGATTTGTGTATCTGTTGAAGATCTACTGCGAGTTTTTGAAATCACACATCCCTCTTTTAAGGGGTAACAGTGAAGCATGTTTATTGAGTAGAACGTTTTAGGAAAGAAATCTTAAAATTGTGTGAGTAGAATCTAATACGTGTTATTAATGAGAAAAGGATGGACGTGAGATTGGTATTGTATCCAGGAATAATGCATCTCTCAGGAGTTCTATAAAGCTTGTGTGCTTAGTTTGAGATTGTTGGTAATTGTTGTAGAGCTGCTGTATTTCGTCCGGGAAAAGATAAATCTAAGTGAACCACATAACTAAGGGCTTTCAGAATTACAAAATAACCTCTAGTGAACCTGGTAACTAATTAATCTAACGTAGTGTTTAATAGTAGAATTTTATGGGTATAATCACTCATGTAATTTAAATGGGGAATTCGTAAGTTATCTGAATCTCTTTTAAGGTGGAAACTGCTGTAAAATATATGGGTTTATAGTTAATTTTTTCAGCAATGAGATCAATCGTATGAAAATATCGGATCATATCCACTGATTGCTTTCATAGAATAGAATGAATGACGTGTCTATTTCATTCCACTGTTTTGCTTGATGAATTAGCCTAAGACGAGTATCAAAATTTTCGGTTCCGATATTAATGAAAATGCTTACTTACCATTTTCCGAAAGATTAAAGCCTTAATTAGAGATTTGCTAATGTTACCTCGGTGGGTAGACAAAATATGCAGTCCCAACGATGTTCTTAAATATGTTAAACTAGCTGTTTTTGTTAAGATATTCCTCGTGTATCATTTTAATAAGTAACGAAAATGATGCGTTATCATGCCGTACCTTGTGCGTTAATCACTTGAATGTTGATTCAGACGACTCTCGAAAAATGATTCAGAACATTTCCTCTTTTCTCACATACTCGATGATCTTTCTTAGAATCCATTGGAAGTGAATGCCGCAGATTACTCATAGGTTTTCAAGTTGGCGAAGCAGAATCTCCTCCCGATTGCGCACGGCAATCTTTTAATATTTCTAGGAAGAAGGCGTAGTCTTGCGGTTTTTTCATTCATTTCTGTGCTCTTATTTCATGATATCCTCTCTTGGCTCCTAATGTTTCTCCTCATTTCTGGTTCAAGTTCAATTAATCCCAAATTACAGTGGTTTTCGATTTCAGTCATTCCAACGGTTTTAATGGATGTTTGTGAGGGGACCGGAAAATGAATGAAATGTATGATGCATGTTTGGTACTCGAACCGCGCCTTTAATTTACAGCAATTCTAAAATGTTTAAGGGTATCGCAGAGCTTGGAAAGTTAACTCGATGAGTGGTAGTTGTGGAGTGCGCGGGGATTCCCGATATGAAATTCAATGTATTGAGCGACCGTGGTTGAGCGGACCATTGCGATTTCACGTTTGGATCTCTGCTGTGGAATCGGATTTTGTGGCGTGCCATTGCTATCAGAATTCCATCGAAGTGTGCTGGTGAAAATATCTGCGGGAATTACATTCTGCTTTGCTTACTCTTGACTTTCCTCGAAGTCAAGCAGAATCACTATTAAATTGAGTCAAATAATTTCTTTAACACGCACTAAGACTATTGGTGACTTTTGGGCCATCAGAATGTACAGCCTTCCGCAGTGGTTATTTATTGAATGAGTGTAAAGAACCAATAGCACTTCGGATGGCATCGATCCGCTTTGGGTCGATCCTCTGCTTGCGCTGCGCTTCTGCAGAGTGCACTCGTGTTAATGAGCACCTCATTCTGCACGTCTGCTTGAAAGTGATGTCAAGTGGTGAACCGCCCTCAAATATTATATTGCCATTGCATGGGATTCACTATCCCAACAGTTCAACGAAAAGCGGCTGATTCGGATCGGACGGAGATCTAATAGAGAATTTCTGATGCTGAATAATTTTCCCGTAACACTGATGGGTCTATACCTTAATTGGTGTGACGCCTAAGCTTTTGGAATATTCACAATCCGTCGAAGCAGTGACACGATAGATTGATATACCTTAAAAGAATATAGGATACCTTTAGAACCACTAAATATAGATTTTTTTACCTTTTACTTATATATTTATTTATGGAAGAGTCGACACAAGTTCAGAAACTGCAGTCACTTCTATATTAGAAATGTTTCTCATTTAAAAGTTCATATCTTCGGTTGTGCCTGTAAATACATAATTTCGAAGGTTTATTAATTGGTAAACCAATATAATGGTCAATATAATCTAACCTAAGTCAGAGTTAGGTAATTATACTTAATAATAGGTACTTTCTCTTATTGCACTAAATACTTTTTGAGATATTATAATTATATACTTATTATTTATCCGAAATTTCTTCATGAAGGAGGGATAATATCGCCGACTCCGAAGTCCTGAAATAGCTGTTTTATTTCCCTTTTATGTCAGTGTCAAATTTTTCCTCTTCTCCTTTGAGTATTTACGCGCTATTTAAAAATATGATAACATCTCAGACTGGCAGCTTAGCAGGCTTATTTCACAGCAAATTTTGTATTGAACTAGATTAAATAGATCGGATAAAATATTTGATCGACTATATCATTTACAATTTTCCAGTGGTAATATTCTTCGTAGTAAAGTTTGAAATCGTTCCGTTTTATATATTGTAAGTTCCTACGAAATTCCTCAACATTCTACAATTATTTACTCAAGTTTTGTTGTTCACCACGAAACAAATTAAATGAAAAACTTAATGTCTGCCGCCCTCCGACAGAAGGACCCCAAGAAAAGAACGCTAATCCCGTGAATGCCCCAAGAAGACAATGCGATATGTTAATCCCCTGAAAACCTAAGCTTGCCTTTTCTTGCCGTTGGTGTTTAAATATTTTTGGAGGTTGGAAGTGACGGTTTAAAACATTCGAAAATTGAGCAAAAAAAGGGATTTTGGTGGAACAAACTCATGGGCGTCGACTGGGTTTTAGTTTCGCGATGGAAGATCCGAGTTTCCTTAAAACCGAGGAATTAACTCTCTCAGTATTATTCCCTCGAACTTTTTTACCTGAGGTCTTCATAACCAGCGCAAGGGTCGAAGCAGACAATGCCTCTGTCTTTGAAAAGGAAATCGTCAACGGAATTTCCCGTTTTGTATACCGTATGCCACCTTTCTAAAAACATACCTGCTCGACGCTTTCGCCCATCTCCGCTTAATTGCTTTCTTCCTCTGCTTCTTCATCTTTTCTTTGGGAGGCTTTGGGAAGTCTGCTTTTCCAAAAGCTCAATCGAAGGTACACCAACTATGATAAGACTCGCCAACGTTGTCTCCGTTTGGCGAGCCGAGGCTCGGCGTTGGTGACGGGAGACAGCTCCTCCGAAGGGAAATTACTTCATCGCGTCCCCAAGGAAAGAAAATGGATCCTTTAGAAATAATGGAAATCCTCACCCATAAAAACCAATTTACCAACAACTAACCCTTCCCCCCTCCTTTCTCACCCTTCCAGAATCCTTTCCCGCGCCCTGACACTTCGTCCCCCTTCCCCTTAACCCTTCTTTCCCTCCCTCCTTCCTTAAAATATGCTGTGCTCTTGGTATAATGTATGTACCTCCTGATGGCCGTCAATGGCTGAAACCGGTCGTGTAATAAAACGTCTTGTAGAAATTGCTAAGGTTTCTTTTCACTCAGTTGGTTCTGACAAGGTTCTTGATCTATATTCCTGAATTTCTTTATTAGCTTCCTCCTTAACTAGCTTTCGCATATCTCTATACTTTTGTTGCTCTAACTCAAAATTATCTCCGCATGCATTAAGTTTCCTCGATCGGGAATGAATAAGTCTTTGCTTCCTGTGCAATGCTCGCAACTTCGGCTTTGTCCATCGTGGCTCCTTCCGCTCACGCATGCTTTTGGTCGGTACGTATTTAGCTAAACCTTCTTTTATTAAGCGGAGGAATTCAGTCCAGCTATCATCGATTGTGTTTATACCCGCAAAGCGGCAAAATTCATCCCTACTCTCGATAATATAACCCTTGAACTCTGAAAAAAATATATAGAGATATAAAATGCCAAACTTGAATTATTTTTCGCGCCACAATTTTTGGGCGGAGGTAACTTCACTTTAATCCCGACTTCTCGGGCCTTATATTAGCGATGAAAAATAAAAATTAGGCTTTTAGAGGGATAAAAGTATACTCTTTCTTATAAAAATAATTTGGAAAAGTTGCGAGAGGGTCTTTTTTGTAAATGTGAGCTGAATATATCCTATTTTTAGCGTCGTAACGAAAATCACAACATTTGCGCTCAATTTCTAAACTAACGGACGGGGTTAAGAAAATGAAACTTTTTATTCAAACACTTTGTATAGGGTAGTTACAAGGCAGAAAGTTTCGTGTGTATCTTATGATTATTTCAAAAGATATAAAATGCCAAACTTTAAATTTTTTTCAAGCCAGATTTTTTTGGGCCGATTTTGCTTCAAATTTTCTTCTCAGATTTCGCTCATAAAAGATATTTTATTATTTTGTATAATAGAGCACCATAGGTTGTATAAGAATACCAAGTTTTGTTTTGCTCAACGGAATAATGCCTTAGATAACGTATCTCAAAGTTGCTAAAAATCGACCTCTAACTGTGGAAGGCTGCGGTAGGGGGTCAAACAAATGACTATATCTCAGCAAATATTTCATCGATGGATGTAAAACTTGGGAAATGTTCATAGAGGATAGGAAGTTATGTTCACACAAAATTTCATTGAAATCGGTGATGGTCTAGCGGGGCATTTCTCTAAAATTGGTCCACTTGACATGGAATGCCTCTAGGACCATTATTTCTAATTTAATTTTGTAAAAGATACAACCTCTGCAGGTAACGAAAGCCTATTTTACGTACATTTCTTATGGAAAAGTATACTATATTAACTGATATTCGTGTATTTATATGGGATAACTCATGAAATCAATATCCAACAATTGCCTTGGTCGTCAAAGGGATGGGATGTTTATTTCCGAAAATTTTTGACGAATTTTCCGTGTATTTTATCAAAGTTTTCGCAATTTGGAATTTATATGAATGATTCACGACTAAATTAAAAATCTATGATTATTTTCCTTTCTTGTGTCACTTGTCTCAATTTCGTAGGACGATTGTTTCTAATTTAATTTAGTAAAAGAATCAACCTCTGCAAGTCATGAAAACGTAATTTACGTTCATCTCTTATGGAAACGTATTATGGGCTCCTGGGTTCGAACCCGGGCCTTTACAGAGATGAGTATAGTTTTCTTGGGGGTTTCAGAATCGTATAAACACAATGCAGTTTGTTTCAGATAAATAGGGGGAGTGACAGACGGACAGACATTTGCTTTTTATATATATGAGGGAGTCCTACCTTGCTGTCACTACCCAAGTAGGCGATTCTATTCAAGAAATACGCAGTAATTTAGAATCATCATGATCCCTGTAATTCTTTCATCTTCTATTAGAAGTACAATATCTATGAGAGCTAATCGGGGCTGCGCACTCATTGCTATGGGGGGCATAAATAACAAATTTTTGATTTTCGTTGCTAAGTAATAATTTGAATGTTTTATCTCACTGTATTATTCACAACGAGCCGTATAAAATTGAAATTTATGGAAGTTAGACAATTTCTAAGCCATCATTTATCAAAGAATTGAGATCGCCCAGCTGAGAGGGAACCGCATTAAGAATGGTTTATATCTCTAACGAGCGTTTGCGATTAAATGAGTCGGAGAAAATGAAAAATATATCGGCCCAGTCGTGTACTCTTCTCATGATTTGCTTCGGAGGGAAAGCGAGTCTCCACTGAAGGAAATAAGCTGCGTCAGGTGCGTTTGGGCTGAGAATCCGTATAAGTGCTCTTTCCTCTGCATATACGTCATCCTTTGTGTAGCAAAATGAGGAACACCCGAATCGTAGCGTCGCCTCTCTAATTTTCAATATTCGACACTTGCAAACGAATCGCTCGGTGCAGACGTTGCAAATATATATTGTGTGCGCGCGTGTCATAGTTGGACCTGACCATAGGAAATTAGATGTAAATGAAGCATATTGCCGTGTGGCAAGGGACCCATATATCGCTTACTCACAATTAAATAATTAAAAACTTTAAGCCCTGTGTTTATAACGAGAAAAAGGGTAGACGTGACTTTGCACGTGACGGTTTGTTCTTAGGAATCAATTTTTCATGTCCGTTCTGCCTTGGGACCCTGTATTTCCGTTGTAGCGGTATGCATTTAGTTATGGATGGACAACCAGGTACGTGTTACAGGAATATAATGTTGGCTGCGCCCAACACATTTCTACTATAAAGATGGCTCCGCAATTAGTAGACAGTATGCATTCTTATGGAGCTTCATTTCCCGTAAGGAGCAATGCCCAATGTTGCCAAATTCATTTAAGGATTGAAATGTTTGTAAAAAAAATCGTTTATAATGGATAAATAAACGATACATGGAATGGTGAACTTTATTTATCCATATCTTTTTAAGTAAAATTTATAAAAATTATTTTCTTTCATTTCCTCGGGGAATGAATATTTTCCGAGCATATTTTTACCACGCTCTTGTGAGCAAGGCGTTCATTCATTCGGCACAAAATGTACATGGAACAATGTTCATGCATTACTTTCTGTGGCAGTAAACTTTAATTTTTATATTATTTCGCTTTTACGCTTTTGTAGCATGTATACGATCCTTTGATCCTAAATTTTCGAATTATGCACTCTAAAAAGCAGTCGCCAGCTAAATCTCATACTATAAGAGATACCTCCACGGATGCTGCGTATGAAATTTTAAGAAAAATATAAAAATATTTTTGGTGAAGAAATGAGGACTATATTTTGATAGCAAAGACATTTGTAAATGTTTGAATTTACGAGATTGTTCTGCGCGGCAAAATTCCTCGCCCGTGAATGCTGTGGTCAGTTTGAAGGAAGAATGAACTCTTCCATGGAATATCGTAAGAAATGACCTCGTAATTATTTTAAGCATTGAAAATTGTTATGCATACGTTGAAGTTACTGGCCATTTGCAGCCCAGAAACTATTTTTGTTTGTGAGGTATTAATTTTACAACTTGCAAGAATTTTTGTGAAACTCGGCGAACATTGGATGCTTTCAAAGAGTAACAGAAAAGGACAAAGATCTCATATCCAATTAAAATATAGAATGAATGTATAATAAGAAATTTATACATCAAGGTCCTAATTATTCTTTAAAAATTTGTGAAAGTTTTCAACTAATTGCTCAATACAACATTTGACAGCTTTGCTTACCGGAGTTTTAAATACACCGTAAGATTTCTTTCTTAAATTAGATAGTTTTTTCTGTGAAAAGCAAATATTTGATATGTGAGATAAAAGTGGAAATATAATGCTGCACTGAAGAGTACTGAGTGGTTCGTGTTGAGCGCACCTCTCAATTCCAAGCTCTCTGATACACAAATGAATTAATAAAATAGGCTAATGAAATGTTCTTTTTTAGAAACATCGCAGTGTTTTTGTTACTCGAAAATAACTGAAGCCCTCCGCCAGAAGAAACGTCTTTTATATCCCGACAATTTCATTGGGGTCCGGACCACCCCCTGGCTACGACGCTGATGTCACTTCTGATTCTTTTCATTATAGGATACCATTAATACTCCCACCTATGGAACTGTAGTTAGTATAGTGTAGTTGTATAGTGGAACTGCGTTGGTGAGGAATTCATATAACTTAAAAAAATGTTTAACGCGAAATGAATCGGTTGATCCCCCATATATCATGTAATTTGTACGCCAACGATATTGCTTTCCTTGTCTATTCAACTTAATACACTGTCGAGTTCCGCTCAAGATTTGATGTCTATTCGTAGAGTGTTAATTACTTGATTGTTGACTGTGCCTAGGCGCTTGCACTTTACCTAATTTAGTTAATGTGCTCAGCGACTGGCTTTGAGTGGAGACTTTGGCTTTGAGTGGAGCGCTCATTTTAATCATATAGTTATCAAGAAGCAGATTAATTGTGCTATTTAAGTGTCTGATTTCAAAGAGGGAATTCCGGGTTCAATACCAGCGAATACCTATTTCACTATCAAACGATTTAGTTGATATAAAAAGGTAGTGCAATAATAACAACTAGATCTTAGTGTGACTAAATGCTCTCTGGTAAATTTCTTCGAAATGAAACAATTGCGTCTGAGTCACCCGTACGAAATTAGTGGAACGAATTTAAATGTAGTCGATGAATATCTTGGAAATGCCCTTACCAATGATTTAAACTGGAGCACACTTATTCGAAAAATATGCGGTAAAGTAGCTAATAAGCTGTTTTATAAAGCGTATTGTAGGTCGATGCGATGAAAAGGTTAGAGAGCGATGCTATTTCACGTTAGTTAGGCCCCATCTGGAATATGCGGCGAGTATATGGGACCCAGAGGATGAAATGAATGCTCGCGAACTCGAGAAAGTGTAGCGCAAGGCGATACGATTTGTTAAAAAGTGCTACAATAGAAAAGCACACGTTATGGAAATGCTCTCAGACGCAGGTTGGGAATCCTTGAAAGATTTATTTAGATGTGGAAGAGTTTTTTATTCAGCCAGATTTTGCCCATTTAAAGCAAAACCGTTCAACATTGATTTGTGACGAAAAAGGCGCTCTCAGGCGGCTTTTAGCGCTGGCAACTTCACTGATTACTACTTGTTGGTCCGGATTAGCCTTTTCCTGTATCTCTATGAGAGTATGATCTGTGAAATTGTAAGCAATTATAGGATTATGCATTACGCTCCTTATTTTCGTATCCAACTTTCGTGCATTGATTTGGTCCTGTATCCTGTTTGCCCTGAAAATGGTGAATGATTTTAAAACAAATTTTGGAAACAATAACAAAAGTGTCTCTGATGTTATTTTGAATCGATTCTTCTCTAATATAGATCCACTAACATTAATCCCGTAATAATTATTTTATTTCCTTGCGAATTAACTTTTACCAGCAGATGCTAATCTCAATGTAACCAAAACGTAGCAGAGATTCAACTACGACAATGAGGACCAAATATAAGGAGCCCCTTGCGTCTGTTTAATGTGACCGATGAAATTAATTTTCAGTTGGATTCAATAAATGATGCGCATTTCGGATTTTATTTCGTTTAAATATTATCGTTTCACTTTTGCAGTTACTTCTGTAATACGAGGAATGAAATAACTATTATAATGAAGACCTGATAAAGACATACCTGGATAAAAATTTTACCTCGGTAGTTTTTCTTTTTATCGAAAGTTTAACATTAGTGTTTCTTGATTTCACTGTGAAAATAGATCGATCGACAACTCATCACGCTAAAAAAAGCATGACCAATCGCTTGGGTATTGTGACGAATCAGTTGCGAAGTCAAGCGTGTGATTTCTCCTATGCGACTGTCCTAAGGAAAGAAAATGATTCACAGGAATCGCAGAATTGAGAATTTATGTCGAATGTTACCAAATTTTGCAAGAGTCTTTCCATCTTTAAGTAGAGGTTGCTTTTTAACAGCCGTGGACTAACAATAAGCACGTTATCATTTCACGAGTAATTGTAGCGGTAGCTATGATCTTGAATTCATCCATTAGTAGCTAAGCCGTATTAGCGGCATTTCTCAATAAGGCGAAGAGTAGTGACGAAGGTTGAGGAGGCAATAGTAAGAGAGAGTGGCAGAGCCGAGTTTAGAAAAACGAACAAGTATCGATTTCCGATTTGGGCATCTCTTCCACAGATACATCACGTGTACGTCGTTTTGGCTTAGGAGATGGATGGCAGGCGCGTGGAAATTTAGACAGGACGAAAAGAGCTGTAGTTGTCGATTGAACCAGGTTACTTAGCAAACTCTGGATTAATCGCTACATTTATACTTCAACGCTGATGTTTTCAAATATTACGGGAATTTCATTAAAATTGCTTGAATTATTGTTAATATTCCTCTCTCGATACTAATCGGCTCTTCCGTTCACACCACTCCCATACAATTTCCTCTCTTTGCATCTTTTCATATAATGCCATTATTTACTCTTTATTCCTCATCCCTCGTTCTCTGTCTGAATATTTATAAAATATGAAATTTGTGTGTAGAAAATATTATTAAAGAGGACGCCGATCCATATTTTAAGTTTCCATCAAAGTTTTCGATTGGTACTCCGCTACACTGGAGCATCTATGCCTCGTTTAATTCATTTTGTCAAATTTTTAAAATGTGAAATTGTTTTGAGAAACATTTTATTCCTTCTGAATCACAATGTCAGCCTTAAATTGCCTTTGACACTCTTGGTTCCGCAGCGTATATAATAATATGAGTTCCAATTTGAGGGAGATGGGGACTTCCAAGTCTCTTTTTACATCTAACACAACGTCATATGAAATTTAAAAGAGATAGCTTAAAAAAAAGGCACACAGAAGAAAACTACTTACGGGTTTAAAAAACTTTATTTGCACCAACAAGAAGGAGGGGTGTGGAAAACCTGCAAAATCTATTGATAGGCAGCAAAATTTTAAGGAAAAGGCGATTTAAAACAGACATGAAAGGCAAACATAAAAGTACAGACCTTATAATCCGCTAAAATCTTGCTTAACAGATGGTAAACATCAAACTTAAAAGGCGAGAGTAAAGAGTAAACATATGGATAAACCTCTGTATATAAATATATATATA
>KZ309230.1:574536-624954 GCA_000376725.2 Ladona fulva | reverse complement strand
TATATATATATATAAGTAATTTCAAAATGATGAAAGATGTGTTAATTTTTTATTCGGTGGGTGTGCAGCGCATGGAATTAACTTCCGTCGAAGAGTACCTTTTAAAGCTTTAAAAACATCCGCGAGAAATAGAGTGCGAAATGTAACAGTTTAAAAATCTTCTCTTCTTTCGTAAGGGTGCAGAAGAATTATTGGCATCGAGTGATACTCGTCGAGTGGATTTCACTTATCCATTACTCTGAAGTCGTTGTACTCGTATTTAAATACGTATTATTTAAGCTCTGCATCAAGGCGAAATAATACTGTAATTCGCGGAAACCTTTGATGGCTCCAATGTCCTGCTACGCTATAGAAATAGATTGCCTTCACTTAACGAGCAGCTCAATCCCTAGTTCGTCATCTTCTCGTGTGACTAGTTTAGAAATTCCCCCAGAACATGGACCAAACGACTCTATTTTAAGCAACGTCCAAAAAACTATGTCCGAGATGCGATGGTGAAAACAAAAGATTTTGTTGGAGGCTTTCGGTGGGGTAGATATTTCTACCATGTAGAAGTCTAAAATATTTTTGTCTGGATTTTAACATCATAATTTCACCATTACACGTAGTATATACTCGCGTATCACAAGTAATAGTGCAGGAGACGAACCTTGATTTTATAAAAACATTAACTTCGTTTACTTCCCAGGATGCTTGTTTCGTAGTGATTTTGTCGGAAGCTGGAGAGGGTTTAGAATAAGGCGAAGAAAGAGTCAGCGCACATACTTTTGATTGGGGAAAAATCGGTTGCATTCTTTTTGCAGCACATTATTTTATATTGTCATTAAAGTGACGGTGGTGCCACGATATGTCTTTCGCTGTCGCGGACGACCAATTGCTGTAAGAAAACGAAAGATTCGATAAATGCTATCGTGGAATACCATTTTCATGATTACAGATTCCGTGTTTATTCAAAATTAACGCTGCATTTGCACCGACTTGTAGAAATCCAAACACGGGAACCTGAAATGAATATTACGCATATTGAATCTTCGTTAAGAACGATGTCCCGACATAACTTCATATCATAGAATTATATCAATGAGAATATAAAATATAAGACATTGTCAAGTCAGAGTGCGCCGCGTGAAGGCTGAGTTGAGCATCGCTCTCCCTTGTACACAACCTGTCCTAAGGGAGCGAAAAACTACAACGCTAATGCTTTATTTAAAAGGACTGTGAGTATAAAATAAAGGTTAATTAAAAATAGCAAATAATTAATCTTATTTTATTTATTTTTTATTAATTTTCAAAGTAAAGCTTCCTGGGAAATGCTCCAGACTCCCGCCAGTTTCTGTGGATTGCAGAAATTTGTGTCGAATCGAATATCCGTTGTTGATCCAGAATAGAATCCAATCGCAAAACTTCGAGAACTTCGCTTTGCACCAGCTTCTCCATCTGTTCCTAAATAGATAAAGGCATAGAAAAACTTTCATCGTTGTGCGGGGTATATAAGGTTAAAGGTAACATAAATGAACAAGAACAAGGGCCTGGATAGAGCTAGCAACTATTTTACACGGGAATACCACTCACTTGCAGTGATCTACGAGCAGTTGTGCTTTTTCAATTCTGTTTGACTTTCGAAACCGGTCGTAGTCAGTCCTGAAGATGAGGCAGAATCCTCAAAACCGGTCGTGTTTTTCAAATATATTTTCTGCGGACGAAGCCATATTGTGTTTTCTTTGAGCTGATCACGGACAAGTTCCACAAATATCGCCAGAATTAATTAGTTATGTTCTGTTTGCATTTCCATTGTCTCGATGCTGTCGTACACCGATGGGTGCACAGATTGGTAGGTAACCTTTGGTTAGATAGAAGGTAAGATTTTATCATATTTAATATGCGGTTTAATGTGCGGTTTATCACATTGTAGAAGAAAAAAATTAGGTTGAGCCAAAAATTTCTAAAATTAAAGTATGAATTTTATTGCTAATTCATTTAATATTTTTTCGTGATTTGCGCCGGTAAAACATAAAAAGTAGTTGAACTCCTTGGGCGATATGCCCACTAGAGCGAATACTGACGATTGAAATTCGCGGTCGACGTGTCGTCATAACTCAGCGATCGAATCGAAGCTGAATGAAATCGTTTTCTAGAGAACATCGGAAATTCGAAAAAAATTGCGCCCGGATATTCCCAAGGCATTAGCTGCACCATAATAGGTTTTCCTTATTAGCGTACATCGACTTGAAAGGGTTCGACGTACCTCTTTAGTCGTCGTTTGCGAATGAGCCCCTAAAACCAATTGTCCTCGCATCTATTGCTCTTATTTAACGCTCGGATCGGCCGAAGTCGTGGAACGGGGTCGCATAATACCGATGACTGCGAATGTACTTCCTCTGAATTAGCAATCGCAGCCTAATCTCCTTTCTTTCAAGGATTCCCAACCTTCATCTGAGAGCATTTTAGTAAAGCTTGTTTTTTGTCTTAGCAATTAAAAATATATTTATATGTATACCATTTACTTGCCGCGATTTACTTGCGATTCCGAGATATTCAACTGAATCGACTTTTATATTCATTCCGCTGATATTTTACGGACAATGTTTCGAGGACGCTTACAGCAAATGTTTAAAAGGAATAACTAGTGTGAAAAATAGCGACAAGACTGGGACTCGAACCCAGGTCTCCCACAATGTATTCCAACCACTGAACTACCATGCCGCGTCTCTTCCACACTGTTTAGGGAATGCTTTGTGAGCAAAGCGGGCATTCTCCAACTTAGTGGCACGAACTGCCGCCTGAGGTCCTCACTGAGGCAGCCAACTCACAAAGCAGGCCTTATAGGGTAAACCCACCCAAAGGGAATTACAAGGATTGAGATAAAGGTGTTAAACTTTGCACATTGAAGTTGTGCGGCTAAATCCCAAGGAATAACAAGTGTGAAAAGCATTCCCTAAACAGTGTGGAAGAGACGCGGCATGGTAGTTCAGTGGTTGGAATACAAAGTGGGAGACCTGGGTTCGAGTCCCAGTCTTGTCGCTATTTTTCATACTTGTTATTCCTTGGGATTTAACCGCAGAACTTCAATGTGCGAAATGTAACACCTTTACCTCAACCCTTCCAAATGTTTCAAAGTTAAAATCCTAGATGATCACTGTTTAGGGGCGTTGGAGATGCGTGAAAATGGAGTCAGTTGACAGGAATGACCGCTAAGTCATCAGTTGCCTATTCCCCTTGATATGGAGTATCATCTTGGCTTCATTTCTGCAGCGTTTGATCTTTCTATTTCTATTGAAATTAACCTCATTTCTAACTTCTGCAATTTTTTCGAATTTATATCAGAGGGTTATTTCAAGCATTCCTGAATATGTCAGTGTTCAGAATCAGGAAAAATTTCTTTAAGATTTTTGGAAAGTAATTGGTTTGACCCTTATCGTGGGTACGTGTGTAAAGCCGCGCCGCCGCCAGGGTACGAACGTCATTTGCCGCCCCTTAAATTAAATACCAAAACCTAAAAATACCAGTCCCAATTTGCAGGTAAAATTTATTTCGTAAGACATTGAAAACTAGTGCTTTATAACTTTGTTCCCCAGCTTACATAGGTTACAGAACCTCAGTATCCATTAACATTGCGTATTCCGTATGCTGACAAATGAGTAGTAAATTCCCGTAATGAGTTACGAGTATCATTATCATACCAGTGCGTATAAATTAAAATTATATGATTTGATGAAATCCATTTTTCGCGAATAAATATTAACGTTTGTAATAAAAATTGTATTGCAACATAAATAATCACGCATGTAATGAAGGAAAATACAGGTAACATTTAATTTGAAAAATATATGTACATTCCGAGATCTCAACTTCCAATTCTGGTACAGTTTCATCAAAAGCAATTCCATCAATACTTTCATTCTCTGTGCTAATGAAAGCCAAATTGTTTAGCCTGTCTTGGCTCATCGATGAACGAAAACGTCTCTTAATCAATTTAGATTTTACTCTGCAAGCCGCCAGTGGCGTATGGCAGGGGGTGCGCCAACACCTTATCTAATCTACCTTATTAGACTCTCTGATTCGGAAAGAACGGCCAGAAGTAATGTCGAGAATGTTCGCTTCGCAGCAGCAACAGTCCCTCCTAAACGAGGGAAGACTTCGATCAAATCTCTAGTAAAGATATTTTCCGAAACCTGAAGAGGATTTATTCTTGGTTCCAGAAAATCTTTTATCGATTCCAATTCTTCGATTAAACCCACTGCACAAATATTCCTTTCTCGTCTTGAGTTACACATAATTCTTTCCTCTAATCGTTCGCCAACATTTATTTTCACGTCATAATCTCTCCTAGACGAGTTGTGCCAATCACATAGAAAACAACAACTAATGCTGTTGTGATAATCATAGGTATCTCTTGCCGCACCTTTATATGCCGCTTCCCGGGTGCGATGCACCCAAAGGACGGCTCTGGCTCACGGAATGTTTTCCTTAATTATCCGATCGAAATTCCTACACATTCGGGAGCGGAGGAAGAGAAAATCCTCAGAAATGTTTGGAAGGAAGGGATGTACAGTAAAGAATGCCCCTCACTAAATCTTTAGCTGGACTAACTTTTACGTTAGTGGTTTCTAAACGAAAAATCCGAGTTACTTTTGCCTAAGCTATATGTCATAAAGCCCCTCTTAACTCGCTCGAATAAAGTAATGTATAGTTGTCGTAAATATAGTAGCGACTAAATTTAAATATTTTCGTTCATTGCGTATTCTCAAATCGTAAATTTTGTTATTTTGTGAAATCATCCTACCTGATATTTACCTCATTCGTTCTCATAACCATCGGAGAGTGGAAACTCATGGAGTTGTGCAGTGGGTTATCGACAATGCTCGGACCCATCGTCCACCCTTGATCCTGTGGTGCGACATCCCAGGGTTTGAAAACACCTTTTTAGGGGAAATCCATTTTCCTGACTCTCCCACGTTTTCTGTGTCGAGAATCCGCGAACGGCTGAGATGATAATTCCGCAGAATGATTGTCGAACCGATAGCCGCTAAGTCTCGTCCGGAATCCTCGGCTAATCATTTGTTTGAATATTGACGCAGTTATTCGCAAACCCCTGTCGATCTTCGACTGTCGTGTGCGCAGAAATGGCGGCGTCCGTCGTGCTCTCTCGTTGTCGTCAAATAGCAGAATTATTTCGCACAAGATTTTTCGCTTGACGCGTCCCTCCACCGGCGGCGCTGGCGTCGTAATTTTTTAATCGGCTTAGCCACGCCCATCCTCGTAATGAGGATATCCTGGATCCAGATGATCCGCTGCCCTCTCATTGGCCTTGTTTTGCCCCACCAACAGAATCAACAGTGTCTGACTGCAGTCGAGGGCGCGTTCTAATTCCGTTTCACTTCTAATGTATGCGCATCACAGCTATTTTAAGGGTCACTTGCAAAGGCAGAAAAGAATTGAGGAAGTTTTGCTTTAAAGAAAAATGGCGACGTCGGAGTGTCGCCTCCCTTTATTAAAGTCGAGCATTTTAATTCGCTGGAAACTTTTCCAATTATGCCTAGAGGGCTGACGCAAGCGACAGTTATTTCGCTGCTATTGAATTTCTTAAATTACCGGACTTGGCATGGTCTCGACGCGTTATTGTGACGAAAATTTCATTATCGCGGAAGTATCGGGATGAGGAGAAAGGGTCGGATTCCCATTATCTAGCATTGTATAGTTATAGGAAAGGAAAGAATGAAAGGCCAAAAGAGATATTACTGTATAGCCTATTTGGAAAAATCTGTGGAAAATACAATGCAATGCGAGAGAAACCGAGGGAATGGTTTTCTTAGCGGAGCTGTTCACCTTTGTTTAGATTTCTGATGTGTACGGAGAATAGGCAGTGCTTCCCAAGCAGCGTGGTTTGTTTGAAGCACTGTGCTGAAGTGAACCGAGTTCAATTAAAGAAGAAGTTATAGGGAAGGATGGATTTGCCTGAAACGAAACAGTTTGCAAGGGATAGCAAAGATGAGGAGTCCTCGACCTGGGCTATCTCCAACTTTATTCAGGGGGGGTGTAGTTAAGCCATACTGTCCTGGCCTTTTCATAATTGTAGTGTCTGCCAGTCTGCCTCTGGCCCAAAATACACACTTTTCCGTAAATTTGCGTGGCAAAATTCAGAAGTTATTTCTTATGATTTTGAATAGTGAGCACGGGATACGACCACTTAAAGCCATAGGGGCCAAAAAGCACGCGAGACCCTGTTATAGAGCATGACCCTGTTATAGAGCATGACCCTATTTTAGAGCATGACCCTGTCATAGAGCATATTTCCATTTCATTGTAAAGCAAAGCAGCTGATAGTTTGCTTTCCACAAAAACGTGTCTGCAATACATGGCTGGAGTGAAAATAACATATGCTCTCATGTGTTTATTAGGGTTTATAATTTAGGGCGGATGGCACAGAATTCACTTTCTGGGCCTCCGGATAGCCGTGTGGGTAACGCGTTCGACTTTGATGAAAGCGGTCCCGGGTTCGATTCCCAGTGGGAGCCCTCGTGAGAAACGACCTTTGAGTCGAAGCATTTTGAAATTACAAATACTACCATTCACTTTCTCTGTCATTATACCCCTGCGTATACTACTAGCCCTCTACTCATAGATTAGTAGATTTGTCTATAATACGTTGCGATCGACCTTTGAAGGTTCATATGGGCCAGTTTGTGGACTCTTATATAAACTTTATACTAAAAATCCAGGAAAAGCAAGATATTAAACAATATTTTAAATTTGTCTCGTTTACATCGTAAAAATTTTTCTTGATTAATTATTTATAATGGCCAAAACTGATGGGAATTTTAAACAAAATTGGGTTGGACTGGAAAGATAGGCGTTTGGTGCAAAATTAGTACTTAAACAACACGAGTTAGAATAGCTGATGGGGAATCGGAATGGGCAGAGTATGGGAGAGGGATAAGACAAGACTGCCCACTATCACCTTCACTTTTGTTTATATGTATACAGAGGAAATGGTTAATGAAGTATGGAAAGAATTAGACAAGGGAGTGAAAGTTGGAGGGAAAGTAGTGAAGTCAGTGAATGCATATGACAAAGCTATTGTGTGCGATTCCGAAAGGGATTTACTAATACTAGTAAATGCGCTGAACGATAAACGAATTTTGAATGAAGATAAATCTAAGAAAAACTAAGGAAATTAGATTCACCAAAGCAAATAAGCTAAGTTAACGATCAGTAGATGGTGAAAACCAAGAACAGGTAGATAATTTCTCTTATTAGGGAAGTTTTCTTTCTTGGGTTGGGAGGTGTACGGATGAGGTAAGAAAAAGGGATTGGCCAAGGAAGCTTTCGTGAAAGGAAGAGAACTGATGACTAGAGGTCTTGATAAAGGAATCGGGAAAAGGTGAAATCCTTGGCGATTGGTGTGTCTGAAAATAAAAAAATAATCGCCCGCGCATTATGAATTACGACCTGCGCCCAATACCTTCTTCCGTTTTGTTCTCCCTCATCGACGTCACACCATAAAAGACATAAATACCCCTCCCCTTCCACACTTAGTTATTCTGCTCTCCCGAAGATGGCAACGTAGTTGCCGAAATGCGTATTGAGAACAATACTTGCAAAGCGCGACCACTGAGAACTCCAATCCCTGTTTGTTGGAATTCTCCAACGGTTAGTTTGCTCTCAAATAACGGCTACTAATAGGAGTTTATCTCGGCGTCTGTCTTACTACAGCTGTGTTCCTTTTCCTTATAGATACTGTTTTTTTCTAATTAGGGAATGCTCTGTGGGTTCGAAAGGAATAAGAGTAGAAATGGAAGAACGTTATTAATTTTTTGAAGAGAGATTTCTCTGATAGAATGAAACCGAATGACTTTGTTGGATGGCCGAAAACTATATTAGAATGGAAAACGTTAGGTAAAGGAACATAGACATTAGTATAATAGAGAAACGCATATATTTATGTATGTATTGGATTATGGAGGAAATGGAGCATAGGATGTTTGTCGTTTTCAAATAAAATTTGTTTTAAAATGTACTTAAACCAAATCCGAAAAGTCTCTCTTTACAGACTTCAGTTATTGTATTAAATAGAACGTAGGTAATAGAACTTTTAGGGAGACAATCATCTAAGCCTTTGCTACTACTACTTCTGTGAGATTGTAATGTGTTTAAAGTATTACTTTCCAAAATATCTTTAATTATTTTAAGTTTCCGTTGTAAGATCATAATAACTCAATATATTTCTTACCATTATTTTTAATATTTATTCTATTGTTTTCAAATCATGAAAGCCTACTTTACGTAAATTTCTTATAAAAATTATAAGAACTGATTATCCCCTTGCACTTATATGGGATAATTCATGAAGTCAACGTTCAACAATGACTTTAGTTGTCAAAGGGATGGGTTGCTTATTTCCCAAATGTTTTACGAAATTTCCGTGCGTTTTATCAAAATCCTCGAAAGCTCTGATCTATATCAATATTTCACGACTAAAGTAAGACTCTATGGTAATTTTCCTTTCATTTGACACTTCTCTTGATATCGTAGGACCATTGTTTCTAATTTAATTATGATACAACCTCTGCAAGTAACGAAAACATATTTTACGTACATTTCTAATGGAAAAGTATACTAATTGATTATCCCCGTGCATTTATATGGGAACACTAATGAAATCAATATTCAACAATTGCTTTGGTCGTCAAAGGGATTGGTTGTTTATTTCCGCAAAATTTACGAATTTTCCGTCTATTTTATCAAAGTTCTCGCAATTTCGAATGTATATGAACGATTCACGACTAAAATAAGATTTTATGAACATTTTCCTTTCTTTAGACACTTGCCTCGATTTCTTAGGACCATTGCTTCTATTTTAATTTTGTATAAGGAACAACCTCTGTATGTCATGAATACGTATTCTGCGTACATCTCTTATGGAAACGTATTATAGGCTCCTGGGTTCGAACCCAGGTCTTTACAGAGATGATAATAGTTTTCCTGTGGGTTTCAGCATCGTAGAAACACAATGCAATTTGTTTCCGGTCTCTAAGTCAGGACAGACATTTGCTTTTTATATATATTATAGTTACAAGACATCCTCCTCTAAAGTGGCCGCATTGGCTGGGGAACGCGAAGGAGACCGCATCCGGGCAGGTGGCCGCGGTATCCTCTTCGCCAACAGAGGCATTGTCTCTATCACTTCTCCAGTTACTCTGAGCTCTCCAAGCATATTTCGAATTTAGAGAGTTAGGCAGGTGAATTTTATCTCGTACTTTGTACAGTGGTAGCTTACTTTAGTTTTAAGAATGTATGAAAATAAATTGGAGAAATTTTTATCACCTGTCCCTTAACTCCCACTGTTGTACGGATGAATGTAATAAAATAACCATTCCCAAGAATACCGGCTTTTCAATAAAACTCATTTTCCTCATCGTGATGATGTAAAATTATAAATAGTACTTACACTAGTGTAAAGATATACTAATGCCATGATACTTCTTCCGAATAAGAACGCCTAAGATATGTGTCGGCCGCCACCAGGGGAAAGTAACTGGAACATTTTGATTCTGCATAAAGGAAGAGGTTGGGGAATTGAAGGGATTGAGTGGATTTGGACAGATTTGGATATAATGTCGGAGGAGAGTTATTTGGTGGTGGTCAGCGACATCGAGAAATAAACCGCATAAATGTCATTTTCTAGTCTTCAGTGTGAGTGTCGGATCCGAAGTTGGAATGAATGAGGTGTTTGCTTTGACTGGACGAGGCTTCATTCATGTTAGCCATTTTTGAATGAAACTATTCCAACAGTTGAGATGATGTCAATTGCGTCGCCACCGTCTCATTTCTGTTAGTTTGCACGTGCCTGATTACTTCGACTTTGCAAATCAAATCTTTTTTTTTGCGAAAAATGGCGCATGGTTTCTTTTGTCTTCCGAGGAGAAAGTCTCTCCGCCGATTTGAACGAAATATTTTTTATGATATATGTGAAGTGAAAAGAGATTGTCTGAACGGTCATTAGGATTTTATAATAATAATTAGGTTTATTTTCGAACTTTTCAGCCATTTAACGCCATAGGTTGATGAAGTGCTTAGAATAGCCTCCCACGTGGAGGACCGGGATTCAAGTCAGTTCATGAAGATTTGTTTACATTCTTATTTATTTCCATAGCATTCAGATTTTCGTGTTGAGGTATAAAATCAGTCACTGAATAAAACCATTCTCTCGATTTATGTATTCGATCGAAATTGCGACTGTCTCCACATCTCCAAGTACTAAATCGCAGTTTCGATCAACAATCAAGGAAAATTATTTTTGTTTTAGTTAGATGGCTGAAATTTTTGAAAATAAAACAAGTTATTACTAAAATACTAAGGCCTATTTAGGCAAACGCCGTTTCACTTTTGACTTCGTCATGGAGTTGTAGTCGCCGATTTGGCTCTTGCAGCGATGTCGAAAAGTCCGTTTATTAACGGCGTCGCTAACGGTCGCCAGATTTTCTTTCTGATTTCCCTTCAGAAAGCTCCAAAGAATACTGTGTATCGATGTCTAGTTCTACTATTTTCTCGCTTTATGTGAAAATTTGCTCTAAAATATGGGCCCGCCATTTTGTTACATAAAGTATGCAAATATTCAACGGTGGTCATTAAAATCGACTGTAAAAAAGGTTAAATTACATATTAATACCGATGATTTTCCTCGTTTGGGTTCAGCATCAGCTTGAAGTTCATTTTAACACAGATTGCACTACCAATTTTTAGTGGAAGATTTGCAAAAGCATTTAAGTAAAACCGTTTTCTGAGAGCTGTTTAAAGAGAGAATTTTATTCCCTTAGTGACGTTTATTAAAGGTTGTCTATTAAATAACCTTAAAAGACTTTCCTTAACATAAGTATCTTTGATGAGCTCAGTATGGGAGTTAACGGAGGACATGTAGTGGTTAATTAGTGTATTAAGGAATGGGAAGTTAAAAGATTTAGGTCAATATGTTGATTTAAATAAGCAGGTATGGCTAGAATAAGAAATTTTTGTATAAAACAGAAGAAAATTTTATAGTTGTAGAGGTCAAAAAGTAACTTCGACCTAACATTCTTTCAATTCGGCTCGACTTCCAACAATAACAAAATCAGCAGTTTAATGATAGTCTTGGTATTTTCATATGTTTTAGATAACAATTTCTGGTAATCGCGTTATTACTTAAACTTAAAATTATTAATTTCATCAATTTGTAGTCTTAGTTATTGTGTTAGTCTTGGTCATTCCTTTTGGGGTAAGCACGCTTAGAGTCTGTTAAATTTTAAATCGATGCTTCCCTTTCTTTCGCGTCAGACACACTCAATCTTGAATTGCAATGCATTCTTCACTCGTCTCTTTTCTCATCTCCTCTTCTTAAATGCCTTGCAATTTCCCATTCGCTGTATTCAACTAGTTTTTTCCTCGGATGACTTCTCCATTATTTCACCGATTTACAATTAACGCAGGAATGTAGTAAGAAAGAAGGTATAGTATGCGTAACTCGAAGCAGGGGACCCGAATCGAAGCCTGGACCCGAAACTTTGAATCTGTGGTCAGTTCTCTGACTTCTCTCGCCTTCAAAATGGGCCGCTGTAGGAATCGAATTAGACAGAAGAAAATACTGGCATTTTACGTCCTCTTGAGAGAACAGTTTCCGGGATATGTATTTTCCATTTCCATTGAGATGACGTAGCGGGGAACAGACCTTTCCCCGTCTCGAAACTTCCATCGTAACTGAGCACGGAGATATAAAGCAGCGTCTGCCGAGAAGAAACTAAGGAAAGCTTTGAAGTCGTGTATTTTCCGAGGCCTGTTTCGGTTCGGCCTGCGACGCAGTCCAGCACCTTTTATTGTATAAAACAGCGGCGGAATTTCCGCTCTGTTTACTCTACTACGAGATGCTTTCCAGAGGCTAAACGAAGTGACGTTGATTTCCTTCCGAAAAACAAAATCAACGCTGAGGGTGAAGGAGTCGATTGCGAAGATTAGCCATAAATTATCACCATTCACTTGATCAATATTTGTTGCGAGGGAGTCATGAAGTTTAATAAGTCGTAAATTTGATCGCGACGTGTCTAACATAAGCGCACTCGCCTAAATAACATTGCTAAATTTATCTTTGGTGATTTCCCTCGTTTCTTTATATTTTTAGAAAACGTCATCAAAACTTGGGAAGCCGAAATCAGAAGACATACAAATTTGTATTTCTGTGTCGTATTTCGGGGCAGTCATCAACACCGGTACTATTCCGGCCAAACCGGTACATAGATACATAATAATAATAATAAAACGTCTTTATTGGGCGAAATTGGGACTAAAGAGTCCCATCTTCCATTTAACCCTTAACATGTACGTATAGATACCTTACCTTATACTAATACATGTACGTATAGATACCTTACCTCTAGGTCAGAGAGTCTATGATAACAGGAAGTTACAAATCTAGTTTTAGTCATTCTTACCTTTTCACATTTTCATGGATTCTCCTCTTTAATAGCCGTTTATGTTTTACCCAAAATGCCTTTACTTAGTCCATCAGACACATTGTCCCTTATAACCTTCTCCCAGTCACGGCTTAGAAAGGATCGTTATATTTACTGATGAATGCAGGTCAAGAGTCAGCTTGAATCTGCAGTACTCTAAAAGAATTGCCATATCATAATAAGTTATCGTTGAGATCAAATAGGAGACTAAATGTCTCCTTAATAAAGAAGTGATTTAATCTAATTGAACAGTATTTCCGAAAAAAAACTCCATTTTAACGTTAATCATTACCACAATGTTACTCCTGATTCTGTGTCGAGTATTTCCGAAGTATGTACCGCAGCCGATTTAAGTGAGTGCGTTAAACTATTTCTGTTCGTTCGCAAGCTGACGAATAAAGTCTGTGATAGTCAACGATAGAGTCGATTAGGGAAATTTCAAACCTGCTAAATATTTGTAGAAGAATTTCGATTAAACGTAATCGTTGAAGATCGTTTTTGGGCACCTATTTAATTGTATTTTCGATTAGGAATGACTGGTATGAAAAATAGCGACATGACTGGGACTCGAACCCAGGTCTACCACTTTCCGTGAACTTTGTTTTCGTAAATAATATTATTGGTCTAAATGTTTTTCAAACGACTTTTGCATTCAAAAAACATGAGGATAATCTCATATTTCTGACAAACTTAAAACTCATCGAAAATAAGGTTTAGAGAAAGGTGAATTACTGAGAATGGAAGAGCCGTGCAGCTGAAAGCCAAGGAATAACAGGTGTGAAGAATAGCGACATGATTGGGACTCGAACACAAGTATCCCACTTTCAGGGTAGGTATTCTAACCACTAAACTACCATGCCGCGTCTCTTCCACACACTGTTTGGGATTGCTTAGTTAGCAAGGTGAGCAGCCTCCACATTTAGCGGCTAGAACTACCGCCAGAGGGCAGTAATTTCCATAATCATTGTGATTTCCTTTGGGGGGTTTACTCCATAAGATCACTTTGTCAGTTGGCTGCCGCAGTGAGGACCTCTGGCGGCACTTTGTGCCACTAAATGTGGAGGCTTATCTGCACACTGTTCGAGTACATCGGATTTTATTGGGGAAAAGCACTTTCGTTTCGCGTATACTTCTGATGTTGTTTTAGATTTCGAATTGGATAGCGTTTGCCATTATTATTAATTAGAGTTATGATGGATATTCAGATAGTCCATTGGTAAATTAAATTCGGTTGCTCGCGAATTTATAGGGTACATTTAATTGCAGTGCCTTATGTCGAGCATGAAACTTCTTCTAACTTATTTTTCTCGCCAGTGCTTTGGCGCTGGAAGAACAACCAGGATATAAATGGTCGTTTTTTGTTAGAGAAGAAAAGCAGAGGAGTGTATTCAGATTATCCAACAAAAAAGGATCGTCATTTTAAAGAGGAAATGTTCGATGAAAGAAAAAGGCAGACCACTCGACACCAAAATTGATATTTCTATTCCATCTTTATAAATTTAAAATCCACCAGCTGTAATTCTCAGGATTACCTAGAGCTCATTTAGAACGGTATTTTGTGTTTTAATTAATAATAATCATAAATTTGCAGTAATTTCTTAGCGCAGCTCAAAGCCCTGGGCATCGAACCGTAATATTTTTCGTTCCTGTTTTGACTTCCGGTTAAACGGAAAAAACAACTTTCATTATTCCGGCTCCGTTAGTTCCTGCCACCGTCGATCCGGTTGTTTTTACCCAGAGCAATATTATATCCTTCTTAAAGTTTTGTATTATTTCTAGCTTATTTAATTTATATTTCACTTAATTTTAGATGAAAGTTTAGTAATTGGTTACAAGTTAGTTGCGAGTCGTAGTTAACTTGTTTAGTAAACCTTCTTGCATTTACATTAAAGAAAAATATGCAATATATGAATGCAATGGAATGAATAACGGTTTTCGGTTCGGGTTCGAGAATTTTTTTTTTTCTGTTTGCACTCCGGCGGAACTTTTTTTTCTGTTTCGGTTCGGTTCGATGCCTCGGTTCCGCCCAAAGAAGAGAATTGTGGATTTGGAATGAAAAGGGAAGAAAGGAAGTAGATTGGGGAAATGGCACTCAGTTTTAAAGTTTGGGAGGGAATTGAAAAGAGCAGAGAATTGGAAAACAGAAGGAATGAATTCTAAGATCTTCAAAAGAAGTTTACCAGTCAATTATGATTATCTCGTCAATAAATGCAAAAGAAATCAACGTTTCTTTGATGAATACTTTAGTGTAATCAATTACTTGTTGATTCCTTCGAAGGCAATCATATGATGCGTTTAAAGACTCGCCTCCCACGTTCAGTTAGCATCTTTAAATGTCGCTCAATGAGCGTCGGACAAAAATCACAGTACCGAAGTATCCGTGATGAAATTCAAATGTGTTTTTGCTCCTCATTTCCCACGAGATAAAGATTTGTTAGTTATTAGTGAGTGATTGTGGGTGATTATGATCAGAAAATTTTCGATGGAAGTGAAAATGCAGAGAAATTCGCCTATTGAATGGTTGATAACCACGGGTGGAGTACGTGAGTGCAGTTGGAGTGGGGTTGACGGGAAAGTGATGATCCTGATGGAAAGGGCCGTTTGAGGAAGATTAAATGGGGATAGATTTCTGAAGGATAGGGTAGGAGAATAGATGCGAGAGGGAATCAAGCGGAGACTTTGTTCAGGAGACTGCAATAAAGAAAAAACATTCGCGCTCATTAGTTGCCCAATCTCACGTATGGACCCATTCTGATGACGGCGTATGGTTTATTGGCCCTTCATCTCTCTTGTTTGTTATTGTCTCGTCGGCGTCAGCGGTTTCACTTTCCTTTATGTCTCCCCTTTTAATGACTCCCTTTTATCGCCGTCTTACTTTAGCCACGTTTTCGCTGATAAAGTGGAATTACGATATTTACTTTGATCCCCGCCTTTCCTTTCAACGGCGTTAATTAGAGTTTTCCTCGATGCTCTTCTTCACTTCTTATTGGTGCACAGATTTCTTTAGGATTCTCTAGTATTCCTTGATTAAAGCTCCTGATGGGGTTGGTTGCCAGACGCCATTGTACGGCAGCTCTTCATAATTCCTCGATGCACTGGTGTGGCTCAACTGGGTTCCCGAAGTAACGAATGATTGCTCATATTATCTGATGTATGCAATTTGAATGAGTATAAATAGCCGTGGAAATTGCGTGACTTTCTTCCGTCGATGAGATTTCGGTGTAATTTTATTCAGTTGGTTTATTTGAAACGGTGACATGAAAATGAAAACAGATTTCCACGGGAATGTATTTCTTGGGAGTCAATAACAATTTGTTTCATCGGTATAATATTTTCCTGAAGATAAGTTATTATTACCCGTTTGCAACGTGGTGAAGTTAAGCTATCGATAATTAATAATTCAAGTTCTTTATTTATTGATTTTTCCTACTGAATTGAAGGCGAATCTTAAACGAAATGTAAAACTTTTTTGTTGGGCAAGTTCCTTTTGTGTCGAATATGTGATATTTGCCACTTGGTTTGGCTTATTAGTCATGGCGGAGTGATTCTTTCTTAAAGCTATAATGAATGAGTACTTCTATATTATATTTGTTTTATCTGATAAAAATATATTGGAACGCTAATCCACCAGCATTTAGATTCTCTAATCTTCGAAAGGCGGTAGGAATCGATCGTGTAGTATTAGAAACCAAAGTCAGTAAAAGACGCGAAGCTAATTGTGGTTCCGAAAAATTCATTCTTGTCATGCGTTTTCTTGTAAACCATCTTTTGAGAAGAGGAATGCTATTTGTCGATCGAATAAATAAACTGCGGTCATCCAATCTTTAATTTAAACCCGATTCGCACCGTTATTTCAGTTTTCCCCGAAAATTTTTGCGTGTAACTCTCACCATGAAAACATTTATGTCGTTGAAACTGTTAAGCATTAATGTTCGGTGAAAGCTGTTATTTCTTTCGAGAAAATAGCATTTGTGAGAGGAGAGAGTTTCGTTTGGATCTCACGGTTGCACGAACATCCTTTCTCTTCAGAATGTTTCGACCCAAAAATCACTCTTTAAATGTGCTTTCTTTTACGACCAAGTACAGTAATCCTTCGCCGACTGCGGGGCGATCTTTCTGGAATACTTTTGGCAATAACAAATTGTATGGGTGAGCCATGTGGCAGATGATGACAGCCGATTCTAATGGTCGCTGTCCTATTGCCAATAATCTAATCTCACATCTTTACTGCTTTTAAATTAATCAATCCTTAATTCAGGTGTTTATCATAGATTCAGCCATAGCGTATAATATTTTGTGATATATATTGTACGATAATTTTAAATGCCATAATTTTACATTTACATTTAAACCCCGCGAATTGCGCTTGGCAGGGGGTGTACAAACACCGATAATCCTCTCACACCCTAACTGCTGTTAGCTTCTCTAATACTACGAGGGAAAACGACCAGAAGTAACCATCCGTCCTTGCTATCCTGTGCGACCTTGGTAAATCCGAGGGGCAATACTACATATGGAAATCTCGATGTAAACTCCAGCCAACCCCCGGACTCGAACAACCTTATAGATGAGGTCCTCGAAAGAGTCTCCTCGGAGCCACGACGCAGGGTATTAGCCAGCGCATGCAGCGACCGCCGCCCTCAACTCCATCGTCACTTGGGCACCGTGTCTCCAGGTATACCCTTGGAGAACACCCGCTCCACAACTCCCTCCCGGCGGGCCCTTCGCCGCACCGAAGGCATGATACGCCGGACGTTGTAGAACACTACACTCCCCTCCTGCCACAGCCTGCCTTCGGCCCAGTCTCCACCACGGAAACGGGCGAGTGCTCAAGCGTGAGGCCCGTCAACTCCTCTAACCTATTGCTAACAGCGAGCGGTTCAGCCGAAGCATCCCCAGCACACTGCTTCCGCAGCACAACACCGCGATTGACCTTCCACTCACTAGCCCTCCGGGACGGGCAACGACCCGCGCGGGTTAATTCTATTTTGAGGATTGAGTTAAAGGTGTTCAATTTTGCACTAGGAAGTTGTGCGGCTAAATCCCAAGGAATGTGTGATTTTCATTGCGAATTGTATGCCGCGCACCTTCCTAAATTACGCGTAAGATAGAT
Organism: Ladona fulva; assembly: GCA_000376725.2. Taxonomy (NCBI): domain Eukaryota; kingdom Metazoa; phylum Arthropoda; class Insecta; order Odonata; family Libellulidae; genus Ladona; species Ladona fulva. The sequence continues at coordinate 607,362 of KZ309230.1, read as the reverse complement.
TCATATTTGTAATACGTAAATGAACTTGGGAGTGCAGAAACAGATGAATGCTGTGAATAACGTGCTGTGGCTGCGGAACAGGAATGCTTCCCATTCTTAATTTAAGTTGGGCCGTAAATGACACTTTACTTAGAAAACATCAGTTTTGATTGTCCGAAAATGGAAGATGATTTTGGTGGTAAAAGTAATTGGAATATTCTGCGTATTGTCAGATCTTCGATGGTGAAGAGTTTGTTTCGGTGAGGGCGGCGATTCACTTCCTTCTAAATCCTAAATAATAAACCTGCTATGCTTTTACCGGAAACTCTTGGATTGTGTCACTTCTTTCCTTCTTTCCCCTCGCAGTTAATTAGCTTCTGTTTCTGTCGGTGTCTCCTCTTTTTCTCTTTCCTCTTCCAAACACTTCTCCGTTGTTTAAATTTCCCAGTCTTTCCCCTTTCTGTCCTTTATCGGTCCCTCTCATTGATTGACCCTTCTTTACCTCAATCCACTTCTTTCGCAGCGCACTCAACCTAATGTCAGCGAGAAATGTAAAAAGTGAAAGCAGTGAACGACATTTCAGCTGCGAAATTCTATTTATCATGTAATGAGAAGATGCATATTCAATGAAACAATTGTGGTGCTCTATTGTCCCATACGATTTAAAGAGAGATTACTCCGTAACTCTGATTGAAAAATCTGTTCTTCTGTCTGTTCATCCATTTAATCCTCAGCTCTCTTTTTTTGGCATTTCATTTCTAAACTTCCGTTTCTTTCGATGTATTTAGTTTGTGAAATAGGTTTCAAATACAATGAGAATTCCTTATGCTGTAGAAAATCTTTTCTCTTTCCTGGATGAACTGTGAATCTGCTCTGTAATTTAGTGACATGAGAAGATATTATATTATGTTATCTGCACAAACACACTTCTGTCTAATATTTTTTTTCGATCTTGAATGCCGCTGCAATTTCTTCGTCTCCCGTCTTCAGGTTTAAGCTTACCCCCGTTGAATCATCGTTTTCAACTACTTTAAAGGCATTTTCTGTGCAGTTGGCTGCCCTGGTTGTGCTCAGCACCGTGGCCAAGCTTGCCTCGTCTCCGTGCACCGGTACCTTCACCTCTTCAATATAAAGGAGGAACAATCTTTGTTTCTAGATGTACCACTGCGAGTACTCTGACCTCGTGTTTTATAAAAGTGAAATCGTGTAAGCGTCAATGGAGGCTCGAAATCGACAATCTGTAGATGGATGTCCGCGAGTGCAGAAACCTAAATTTACGGTTTTGCAAACGTGTGACTATTTGATTCTGATCGTATACATTATGTATCGCACAATTTTGTGATTTTTATATAAATGAACGTTAAATTGAAATTATTATGGTCATTCGTGACTTCATGGAGTACATGTCTTTAAAAAAAACACTTCGTGGCTGCCACAGCGGAATTTTATTGGTTAGTTTCGTCAACAAGTTGACTTCACAACCTGAAGATGACAAATAGTTGACGATACTAGTCAATAAAACTCTACTGTGGAAATTACGAAGTGAAGTAAGATAATTTATAATTTTTTCTCGCACAAATAAAGCTATCCTAGTTCATTTTTGGAAAAGAAATGTAAACATGTGGTAAAAATAGAAGTAATTCCAATGTCAATTCAGCATCTTAATGCATTTTCATTAAAGAAATTGTAGCGATTAGATCTAGCAAATTTACTATCGACAAGAGGCTCCTTTCTACTGGCTTCATCTTCGGTGTTAAATTGCTTCAATGCAGCTTACACGATCCTCCGTACCAGAGAATTCATGATTTAAAATTTGAAACTTTCTCCGTCAAAGCTTTATTTTCGGTTAGTTAAGCTTCTAACTGAAGAGTAGCGCCAGCTTGCAGCACTTCAACGTCACGTATTCCGCATGACGTAACGGAGGACGACTCCAACGAACCCCTAGAAAAAGGGTCTTTCCGAGACATTATTTTTTCCGGGACGTTCCCTCTATCCAATGATATGGGAAAGGCAGGGGGGATTCGGCGGGAGAATTCATCGATTGTCTCTTTCCAAAGATCCCCTGGTTTCAGCATACAACTTGCAAGCCAAAGGTCTTCTAAAGAAGATAATGATTTGTAAATGCCAATCTATGCGCTTTTACATTGTGTGCCGCCGTTTCATATAATTTACTTTTCGGAATTTGTAGGGAAACGTAAAACAAGATGAAATGTAATAATTTAAACTGAGAGGATGAGCTTCTTTGATCGATTTTTAGATTATTATTATTGTTTACGATTCGAATTGATTGAAACGATTAGGTTGGTTGGTGGTCATATAAGATCTGTTGAAATAAAATGTTCTCTCAAGAATAGTACCTGAAAGGTCCCTCCAACCAAACCTCCACGACGTTGGAACCGTCGCGGACCAATGAGACCATTCTGCAATCAGTTGCTCCGATTGGGATATTTTTATTTAGTTAACAAACAGTCCGAAAGTATCAAATGTGGCGACGTCGGTGGGCAGGAGATTAGAGTTACTCTTGGAACGCATTGTGGGATAAGTATCGGAAGGTGTGGTAGGGATTTCTCGGAATTGCAGAATGCTCTACTCATTTTATATCGGATTCATGAAATTTTGTGAATAATGATTCGTAGGTGTGCAATGCAGAAGAGGCCTAAAATAAGCATTTAATCGTTATTAATGGGAGAACAAAGATTCCTTTTGGGTGTATTACCCTTTGAGTCCTCTAATCAGTTGACTTGCTCCTCAAAAATCATTCCTACGGCATTCATTTAACCAGCGTTAGAACATTTGCATCTCTTATTTTATCGTTCACTATATATTAGTCAGACGAATGGGAATTATTTTTTGTGAATGCTCGCAGACCGAAGTTTCCATGTTTTAAATGGAGAAGGGATAGGGAGTTATGAGCGGAATTGCGATGTCATCGTCCCTCGATTTTGATGCATTTGAGGATTTCGCTTGGTTACGAGCTGTCTTTAGCGAATGGCTTCTTACCCTTTTCGAAGAGTCACAGGTTAAGCTGCGGAAGGAAGACCTGCAAATGCGGAACTGTTTTTCGTCCATTTTATGCGAGAGGATTCTTCGGCGCCGTCGCTCGTTGGCGTGTAGATCGCTGCTGTGCTAAACGATGGCTTTCGAATAAAATCGCGTATTTTTCCATCAATGTCTTTCTCAAGTAAAATACGACTCTTATGCCGGGTTCTAATGCGAAGTGCTGATCGAACCGTTTTGCTGTTCCACACACAACAGTCGCTTATTATGGATTTATGCAAGGATACAGATACTTAAAGGTTTTATTTTTTCTTAGTGAAAACATTGGCAATAAAAGCGTGTATTGTTTGAAAGTTAAATTTGTTACAGTTAAATTTTATTATAAGTAGAGGTTTATTCGAAAATCATATACGTGATCACACAAAATTTGGAATAGGACATACTGTTGGTAGTAGTAGTAATAGTAGCAGTACTGTTAAAGTGCTTCGACTGCTTATGTCATTTCCCCGCCCCCACTGGGAATCGAACCCGGGACTGCTTTCACTGAAGTCGAACGCGTTGCCCACTTGACTATTCGGAAATTTGTACGAGCTTGGATTTATTAATCGTCAAAGGAACGAGTTTTTTTAAATAGGATTTTCTTTTATTTTCTCAGAACTTGCAATTTAGAGCCGAAAACGTTATTCCAAAGCCAAAATAGAAATTCTTTCTCCCCATTTTTTGTTACTCGTTTCGAATATTTCTATATGAAACTTTCAAAAAGGGGGAAAGCTTTCTAGATATGAAATCGAGTGTTCAAGCATTTCACATATTCTCCATTCCTAACGACCTGCGGATGAATTTGGTCCTGCACCCATATCTATGGATGTGCAGCCTCATTTCCAAAGGCAATGTCTGAGGAATTTGCTTGAAATGGAAAGGCCCATTAAGTTCAATTTGACACAGGTGTGGCAGAGAAACTATGGAAACATACATGTGATAATTGAACTTGCCTATTGTTTTGTTTTGAACTGTTTTTTTATAATGTTTGATATCAAAAATTAAAACGGAACATTAAGTAATTGAGTAATTAACAATATTAAAAAATTCTTTCAGCTATACATGAAAAATTACAAAGATAAACAAGAAAAAAATGTCGGTAATATTACGGATTACTAATATTTTATTCAATAAATATCAAGAACAGAATCGACCACCGATGGTACTGATAACAAGAAACGGAGCAAACTCAGAAAAAAACATCTAAAAGTGCCCGAAGCACATTTCATCTTCCAAGGTGGCATCATCAGGGGCACCAAGAATACTCCATGTCTTGTTGTACTCCTGGTGATGGAGGCATCGGTTAAATTTGCTTAAGGAGTGTACAATTTTGATATCTTTTTCTGAGTTTGTTCCGTTACTTAACAAAATCAACTATTATTTCAATTTCGTTTCTATTTTCATTTGGCATCGTGAAATATTTGTTATCAGCAGGTTGTATACGAAGTAATTAATTAAGAATAAACAAAAAAGTCACACTTTACAATTCTACGGAGTTGCTATTTTCTCTAATTGGAGAAAAATGGGAATTGTGATTATTCTGATAATTTCTATTTTTCTATCGGATAAGGTTCCATTTAAATTAGTTACATTTCCGATGATAACATAATTTCGATTTGCTTTATATCCGTTTGTATTTGTTTTTCTTTAACAGTTTTTTCGAATTAATTTCAGGTTAGTATGATCACAGTGTGAACCCCCGAGTTCTGTGGACAACCTTCCATCATGTACTACCATTCTATGTCTATGTAAGTACCCTGCAATCCGCCTTTCGACGTGTGGCAGAAGGTGTATGCACCATGACTCTATTTCTTTTATCGATTACTTTATCGCATCGGTCGCGGGAAAAATGAGTTCTTGAATCGATTCGTTTTAGCATCTATTTCCCCCGTTCTTTCTCGCAGTATCAGGACAGTCTGTGTAACATGGAGGATATATCGGGTATATTATGTGTGCCCGTGCCCTGAGCTTATTTAGTAAAGTTATACTATTTTAAAATCTTCCATCTTTTAAATATTCCCATCCTGCGTCCTGAAGGATCTGAGTAACGCTCACTGACGCATCGTAGCAATTCTTCTCAAAACGCATCGCCTTTCGCTGCACCTTATCTAATTCCCGAATGCAACATTTATCGGTTGAGTCCTATATACCAGTGCTCAGCAACCTTTTCTCACCTACGACACACCAAAATTCTTCATAGACCTCCGCGACACACCAAAACTAAAATATGTAGGTATTAAATTGATACACAAATTTTACAATAAATTTTTGTTTTTTATTTGAAAAGTATAGATACATAAAACTATGACATATTTATTTTAACGCAATCTTAATAATTATTATAAATTAATGTGATACCTGCGCTTGTTTCAATGAACACAAAAGTTTTATATTCGGCTCGATTTTTGACAACGCAACCCGAAGTTCTTGGTCAAGACCTTTTAAGCATGACCGCTTATCATTTTTAATTAATACAAGAGTTGAAAAACTTTGCTCACATAAATATGTGGTCGAAAATGGAAGTAGTGTTAAGATTGCTTTGTCGGAAATGCGAGGATATTCTTTTTTAACGTAAATCCAGAAAACATCTAATGGAACTTCGGAGAAGTGAAGTTTCAAAGTCATGTCATTATTTAAATCTGTAAATTCCTCTCGAATTTGCAGAGGCAGTGCTTTCGTAGAATTTATTGCATTGGTTGAAAAAGGATTTCTAATCCAATCGTATTGTTCCGTATTAATGGAATAAAAATATTGATCAAATTTCTGCTGAAGCATACTTAAATGTTGTTGGGCCAGATCCACAATTAATTGTTTGTTTTCAATTGTACTATGGTTGGTCCTTTGGTACATTTCCAAACATCCTTTTTGCAACTCTTTCTGCCAAAGTTCAAGTTTTTTTTTCAATCCTTGTAATTTGTCGGAGCACGTCAATATATTCTCATTTTGACCTTGCATTTTTTTATTAAGTTCATTCAAATGCTCGAATATATCAGCCATGTATGCCAGTTTGGCTATCCAGTAATCATCATCGAGGTGCTGGTATAGTTCGCGCATATTTTGATTTAAAAGAAACTCACGCACCTCGTGACGAAGCTCAAACAATCTAGCCAAAACTTTTCCTCGGGATAGCCAACGAATTTCAGTATAAAACAATAAGGATTCATATTCGGCTCCCATTTCTGCACAGAGTATTCCAAAGATTCGCGAATTTAGGGCTCTTGATTTAATTATGTTTACGATTTTAATGCATTCATTCATCGTGTTCAAAAGCTCCACCGGCAAATTCTTGACCATCAATGCTTCTCGATGTATGCAGCAGTGTGTAAATTGTAATGCCGGATTTTTTTGTTTTACACAAGAGACAAAACCCTTTTTACTACCCGTCATTGCCGCAGCGCCATCCGTACAAACAGCAATGCAATTGATCCATTGAATATTATATATTTTGAAGAAATCATCGGTTACTTGAAAAATTTCTTCACCGGTAGTTCGCTCTGGAACCTCTTTACAAAATAAATAATGTTCTTTAATAAAGTCCTCGTCAACGAAACGTACAATAGCTATCAGCTGTGCTTGATTTTTAATATCGGTTGTTTCGTCGATCTGAAGCGCAAATTTTTCAGCCAATAACAGTTTTTTAATCAGTGTTCCTAAAATATCGCTTGACATATCGTGAATACGTCTTTTAACAGTATCGGTATCGTCTTTTATAATCGGCTGACTCACTTCTAAATGTCGGTACTGCGATGTGTGCCCAGACTTTTGATAGCCATTGAGCCAAAAACAAGTGCTATTTGCAACTTCTGTGAAATTGATTCAAAAAACGGCGAAGTGCAATATTTGCGATAGATAACCATTTAAGAAATAGACTGGATGGCGAAAAAGCATCTTAATTACTGTTTATAAAATATAATATATCAGCTATAAGTTTTGACTATTTGTTTGCAAATTCGTCCTACAGATACAAACATTCGCTAGTTTTTTTAGTTTCACTAACTTTTGTACCAATGCCAAATTTTCTTTTTCTCATTTAGCAAATAAAGATTGTTTTAAGCAAATTTTATAGTTTCCTAATGTAATTCTGTCACCTCCGACTCCGATATACCTCCGACTCCTACGGAGGTCGGAATGAAACCTCTGAATCCGACTCCGCCTCCGATAAAATCACCTCCGTAACATCCATAGTATAAACACACTACGCAGTTTTTAACAGTTGGCACCAGGCGCTGGGGGACCATTGAAAAATTATTTAGTTATAATAATTATTCTATTCTACATTTTGAAAAATAGACAATATTGTGAAATATTATGTGTATTAAATACATAATGAAAAATTGTAAAATGTCAAATACATTGAATTTGACCGCGGCACACTTGTGTCCGGCTCACGGCACACCGGTTGCGGGGCACTGCTATATACTACACGCATACTCACGATGTGGCCTTACTAACGCGAAATAACAATCCTCGAGATCTTATTCTTCGCTCCGAACGACTATCGAATTTCGTAAGTGCCCTTCCACATATATTATGGATGTGGGTACCACATGTTCTGTTATTTGCGTGGGTTACTCTTAAGATATTTCACCGATTCTTCTGTTGATAAATTGTTCCCTCGGCTTTACGAATAATCACTGGCATTGTTTTTTCTTTCGAAGAAGTTAATTGCTGAACGTTTGTCTGTTTGAGCTCAAATTGCCAACCATCGAACCATTTCATAATTTTATCTAAATCATTCGAGAAAATTAATCTGTCCCCTTAACTTCACATTTCCCTATAAATTACCGTTTCGTCTGCACGCATTGCTGTGCGTGTGTAGGACTGAATTCCTTGTGGAATCCAGTAGTTTCTCAACGTTTGTTGAGGGTCAGAGTCTTCTGTAGAGTAATATTAGTATAGTTAAAAGTGTTTCGACAGCTGAGGTAATTTCGCACGTAAATCCCCCCCGGAATTCGAACCTGGGACCTCTTTCTCCGAAGTTTCACTGTAGCCCACTTGGCTATCTGGTAGCCCACACTTCTTTAGACGTTCAACTGCTTTTGTGAACGACAGGGTGATGAGGCGGCATTTCTTCAAATCCTCCAGTCTTTCTTTCCTGAGTATAAAGGTGCGTTTTCACTTGAGATTTTTCGCGCGAGTAACTCTATGGAGGTGATCCACCCGCAAGAGCACGCGGCTCGCCGAGATCGCTCTCGAGAGATCTTTCCAATCCCTGTCGACTGCATGAACTCCTGAGAGCAGTCAAGATGTCGTCTCACTTAAGAATGATCGCAGCGCCTGAAGTTATTCTAATTTATTCTAAAACGAGGAAGAATAGAAAGAAAAGCATCTGGGTTAAGCCTTGCATTGAAAGAAGGCGTGCTTCCAGAACTTACCAGACGTTAAATTAAAGATGCGCAACAGTTTAAACATTTTGCAGACTGATGAGCAGTAAAGTTGAGCTTATTTTATAATCGATGGGACCTGCAATTTTTAAATAAAATGAGAAAAGCAATATTAGTGCGGGAAAGAGTGATGGGTACTCTGAGATATTTTGCATCAAGCAGGTACACGTAATTACAATGCACTCCTTCTCAAAGCGGATTCCTATTCAACAACTTATCTGCTCTAATATGAAAAAACTTTGGGGTGATTCTTACTGCAATCATCACTACCTTCTTTGCATACCAGCGAATCGTACAACTAATTTGCATTGAAGACATCGCCGTCGATGAATAATTTATTTACCGGATAGAATGTAAGTATTATTTGGCAATACATTAATGAAGCTTAAAAACAGTACAAAGTTGTTCCTGAATGTAATGTTATAATTGATAAAATATTCTCAAAAAGGAATAAAATTTGCGGAAGAAAAAGACTTGACAAAAATCACCAAGTCGGAATCGAACCCGCGATCTGGGGAATCGCCGCCGCACACGTTAACCTCTACAGCACAGCCACCGGTATGTGAAACACATGATGTGTTAGTTGTTATTCAGAGTTCAAATTGATGAATTTTAGGCTGATTTTTAAATTCCTTTTATTGCGAAACAAGGAATGGTTAGGAAAAACTGAAACATGTTGGTCCTTATTTTTTGTTAAAGAACCTAATCTAGAGTTGATAATTAAGATCCGTTTGACGCAGTGGTAAAGGTTCCTTTGTCAGTTTAATTCTTTCATTTGGATACTCCACAAGTACATTCAGTAGTGAACGTTCGTCATTGTGATCTCAAAAATGACGAATCGTGCTTTTCATTGCGTAAATAGTTATTCCTCTGTCTCATTCTCCCAATGAGTCACTCTCGCAATTGAGAGCTACTCTCCGAGAGTACCAAGGGCACGCGTCGACTAGAGAGCAACATCATACTGTCAGCTAGCTACTTCCAGCGAGTTACTCGCAGATGTGTGTCCACTAGCGAGTGACTACTTGCGAGAGCGACTCGACACTATTTACTCTCAACTGGAAACGCGCCGTAAGGGGTACTGCACAGTTCCAGTTCTTTTGAATCCTCTCTTGTCGCTGGAAATAACCTAATAAATTCACTAATCATATGGAATTTACGTTCTGCTAATTTTCTGGTTTTCTGCCAGTACTCTATCCGCGCTTATTGCATTTCCAATTTTCATTAATTTAATCACCACTGTGATTCACTTTCCTCTATGTTTTCTGCCTTCTTGTATGAGTCACTAAAGTAAACTGCTGCTGTCCTCAGTATTGCTAGTCTGTTGCAGGTTATTTTGCCACTTTCTTTGTTTGGCTATGATCTGTTTCTTCCCCATTGCTAGGCATTTTCTGGCCTTCTTCGTGCTGTTGTTCTCTATAGCTTCTTATACGACTCTTTCCTTCCAATTCCTGACGTCTTATCTTCGTCCCGTTGCAATGCTCCACGCATTCGATGATGTCACCTCCACGATGCCATCTCTTGTCACCTTGCCACTGAAGTCCTTTTCGGCATTTCGTCATGTGCAGAGTTTTCTTACAGAAAAATTAAAAGTATTTAATGCTATTATTGTGCAGCTGTTGGGGAGAAGTGCAGTTATTTCTCAAACAATGAACATTTTGGAGCAATACCACAACGTTGTCAAATGTGTACTAATGACAATCTTAAAAACTCCTAAAAGCCGTAAAAACCAGTGGAGCAAGAACTCCGTCCCAGTGTAAAAACCTAATACGTATTTCGGCAGCTAAGCTGCCATCCTCAGAGGCGAACCAAGAGTTTTCAGCTGCACACATTTACATCGTTGTGGTTGGGGTGTGTGCTGTGCTATTGCTAATTATACAGGCCGTAGCTTGATCTCCACTTTATTCTTCAATGAAAATTTTGATAGAAGTCTTGTACTCAGTTTTCCCTGTCTTCGCTGACTTATTTAACTTATTCTGAGAGAATTCCCACCGCAGTCCGTCTCTGGTAGAAAATGAAAGTGTAGCATAAGGAAATGGCGATGCTGTCGTCCTTATCGGTGGGAAGAGTTGAAAGGGTCTTCAGCGCGAACTAACCGAATCACTGCGAAGTAGCCGCTTTCAGGAGCAGTGTAATATTCAGGATCCCTCCCTAATTGCCCTCCCCTTAGGGTAACGGCCGACCTCACTTACCTTAATTATTCCCCTATTCTACCGCAGCACGCGCGCCTTTTACCGTATTATTTCGTTATCTTCTCCGAGGTTTCTCATTTGTTTATTATTCGATTAGGTTCGCGGCAACAAAAGGGCGCCGGGTTTAAAGTAATTGGCACCAGTCGTTAAGTCATAAGATAGAGTCATAGATAGGGATCTGATGACTCGTTTTTACGTCATCGTTTTCGTATAGCGAATTGTCTCTTTCCTTTTAGATTAGTGTGTGTCACTTTGTCACTTACGAAGCAGCAACTTGCGAGATTCCTTTGACATTTGCGCCACTTGGAACCGTTTGCCCGCTTTCGTGTTTTTATGATTCCTCAGGGTGTCCAGTAAAACCTGGAAATCCTGGAAAACTCAGGGAATTTAGTTCTTCTGGAAAACTCAGGGAATTTGATGGGTAACCTGGAAAAATGTGTGTTTTACACTCTTTACCAACGATCCTTCCATGGCTTTTGTTTTGGGCTGCATATCAGTTGAGTACAAATTCCTTGAGAGGAAGAAACGTTACAATGACAATGTTGTTGTGACCAGTTTAAAGCTTATAAGACATAGAAGTGCACATTCTTTCTAACAAATAACGAATTGGAAATGTCGCGATTATGCAACGTGGGATCGCATGGAGTATCGGTTACCAAGGGTATCTAATTTCTGTTTTAGAGTAGAGGAACTATTTTTTTTCTCTAATTTCAAGAAATGGCTTTCCTGTATGTGCTTTCTGGTGATCAATGAGTGTAGTAATTGCTCATGCAACTGAATATTCATGCCACCGCTGGAATTATTGTCCAGGTGTATTACTTTAATGAAAAAAATATACAAGTTTTTTTTTTCGGAATTTACTTTCAATTTCTAGTATAGTTATATTCTTTTAAGGGAGGATCCCCGTTAATGACTTGAGAATACATGAGAATCTAATCGGGAAGTACTCAATGTACCTGTCAGCCTATAGCTGAATAGTCATCAGGACCAGCTCGAGGTGTATTGGTGCCCCGGGTTAGTATGCTCTCGGTGCCCCTTCCAGATAAGAGACGGTTTAACAACATTTTCATATAATATGTTAATTTTTGCAAAAGATGAGCTGAAAGAACGTATGTACACGTACATATGAAACAGGAAAAAAATACAATATTTCTGATGATATAATGCATTTAACATTATTAACGTTAAGTGAAACCTAACATTATTTGATCTCCATCCTTCCCTCGGGTCCGGAAACCTCCTCCCGGGGGCCGGCGCGACCTTCCGGCTTGTCTGTGACCAGGGCCGACTCTGATACCTAAAAAAATATCATAATGAATCTGTGAACTGTTCGGCGCCATTTTTGTTACCTTGAGTCACAATTTTTTGAAAAGACAATAGTTTCATCCAAGGGTGTGACAACTGTGGAATTTTGATGTCAGCATAAAATTACACCCAAGAAAATCAATAGATTTGACACCAACGACGTGTTTCTTAGAAAATGAATCTCTCTAAATACCCTTTTCCACGCCGAATACACATTTTTCAAAGAAAAACGTTGAAATTTTGAAAGAAGCTGCCTGCAGCCGATGGAGTGTCACTGGAATTCCCTAAGAAGTCTTCCTCTAAAAACATGTTTAAGCGGAGGCCCTGGGAAACTGCCGATTTACGCATTCGACGAGATTCGCTTAGAAATTGTCTCAGCTTTAAAGACAATAAATTTTGTTTAGGTGATTTATAAAGTTTTGTATATAAAAATATCCATCTGATGCTCTTACCTCAGTTATGGAAAATTTATTATTTTTTTAATTATTGGTTTTCGTATCCTACGGATAGGTGTGTCCCGCATTGTGCTTGAAGTAATTGAAATGTCCGTAAGGAAGAATCGTTTGCAGTCGGAAGGAAAATAAGCCGTTCTCAGCCGTGAATGTAAGTTGTGTCCATTTCTGAGACAAGTGGACATCATTTGGAAGGGCTTCTCTCGCAACCGGAAGGGCAATGAAAGGCCTTTGTCTGTCGTTTGTGTGGTACGGGCGCCCGGATGCTGTATCACGTGTTTCGACTCCTTCGCCACTTTCTCCATCGATCCGGCGCACACTGCCGTGGAAACGTAACTTAAATACGTCTGCGAAGTCCAATCGAAAGGCGCGAGTAGAACTGCGAATGATGTTATGAATATGTAATTTCTGAAATGTATGCGTTTAAACTTTTGTCCCTGCTGGTATAGCGGGACAAATTCAATATGGAAAACTGCTGGAATAAAGGTGAGGAGTTACGGTGAGAATCGGTAAATCACACGACGTTCTTATGCATGCTCTAATGTGAGTACTATTTTTACCTTAATTTTCTGCTCTTTCGTTTTTAAAATTAATCTTCTCTAGCGAGATTTGGTGGAATTCCATTATAAATTAAATAAATATAACTTGTACTTTTCCAATATTTGTGGAAAAGCACAAGTTATATTTATTTTTTCACTTTCGTTTTTAATTTTATGTAAGTATCGGGAATTGCTCAAAAAAATATTAGCACTGAAGCTAATACGTGTTCTTTCGTCTTCCTAATTGATAATAATCTTTGAGGATATACCGGGAGTCGCTTAGTAAAGATTCAAACGTATAAGCAGTAACAAACACACTGGCATCACCTCTATTTTGTATTAGATCACCCCTTTGATCCTTAGGAATAAAGATTAGGTTGCAAGAAGGTAGTAATGAATGCTGTAGGATATATGCCCTGCGAGTCACCTTTCGACGTTTTGCAACCTAACCTCCTCCCTATTCCCTTACTGTCTACGGAACGAATGAGCATTGAAGCGACTATCCCTAAAATCTATATCCCCAATAATCAATTGCATTTTTGCTTTTAAATGGAATAGAATCTTTTATGAAGTTCGAGAGCTTAGGTCATTTCGACTCCCACCGAGGATCGAACCCAAGACCGCTTTCACCAAAGTCAACCGCGCTGCCCGCATGGGCTATCCATTAAATCATCCAGATATCAATTTTGTAGTTTACCATGCAGAACAGAAGAGTATCGTAATATTGTGATACTGCTAGTGATTGAAGAATCTCATTTTCCCATTGATTTCTTATGGCTGTTTTTTCCCTATTTATTTTTTATCGAGAGCGTGCCTCTCAATTCTGAAGGAAACGGGGGCGTGCGATGACTGAATCGAATTCAATTCAGCGCAAAAAGTCGATTTTACAAATAATTATAGCTGAAATTATCAAAGGTATTTCGGTCATAAAAGTACACAAATCGCGTATCGAAAATATAGATGGTCGACAAGGACTCCGCGGAGTTAGAAACCCGCTCGCCCTGTAAAGTAGAAATCGAGCCATTTAGAGGACAATACTACAGATAAATTTGTATTAATAGCTTTTCAGTATTGTCTTTTCATTAATAATCCCCATTTCACTACGACAGATGGTCTTCACAAAGGAAATGCTCGTACTGTTTTATGGAACCTTCTAATATTATTCACAGCGAAATAAAGATAAGAACAAAATATTCCGGTTTCCACAGAACGTTTGTTGAAACTAGTCGTCATTTTCAATAAACGTTCCGTGGAAACCGGAATATTTAGCTCCTATCTTTATTTCGCTGTGAATAAAATACTTATAAATATACGTCTGTACGCTAACATATAATACAGAGACTATAGTGAATAAGCTATAGATTGAGCAATTTAAAGACTCTTCACATTTACATGTTTCGCAGATTATTAACTATCTTTAGTTAACTCTTTAAACGCTGTCTCACATAAGATGCCTCGCACACTCCAAGCCCGCCGCTCTAGGGCCGGTTAGGCAAAAGCCTAGGAGCGTTACATTGTTACTACCGGTCAAGCAATGCAGAAAAATAAATTGCATCCATTTGATGCGTGGAATGAACTTGTCGAGCTTTTCTTTAACTGAATCAGACTCAATATTTCCTTATTGGTGTTTTATATTAAATATTTTATCCGATTCAGATAATAATGGTATAATGTACGTGGTATTTTACCTTTTCCGCGGATCAACAACAACAATGAACACAAATCGAATTTTAAACTATGTAAAGCACTGAGGCGTGCTCTTTGCAGTGGATTCTATATCTAATATTCCTGCCCACAATCCCTTGTCCCCTCGCGTCTTGGTTTTGTTCCAAAAACATCCGCTATCGACCCCCTTCGGTGCTGCCCTCTGGACGAGTGTTTCAAGATTTCGCGGGGCAAATCTTCACTACGTCACGCCACAGTAGCATCCGTAGCATCCTTAAACAGTTGAACTGCGCAATTATTTTGATTGCCCTTATCCAACTCACCAGATTCCATTCATATATTTTCCTCCGGAATGTCCTTGCAAACGATGGCAGGAGTATAACACTTTTTCTGGTGCCGTATATTTCTGAACCTCACTCAATGTCGTCTTATAATCGCGGGCGTATTGCGCCAGTTCCTCGTGACGGGTGCGTTCCATTAATCTCGCGAATGTTAAATTTCACGAAAAATTTCCCTATTCTTCGTAATAAAGTTAGGAAAATGCTAAAGTGGTCTGTATATATATAGGCTATCGCTTACATTCTTCCTTATCAGTATTCAGTTCGGATACCCCATCAAAAATCGTCCAGGATGGGTCTCCTTTCTCTTTCATAGCCACTGATGTAAGTATTTGTAGTATTGTACTTGACTTCTATAAATGGGAGAAATTTCAGCTAATAATAGTGATTATGTTGGGTGAAGGAGCGGAATTTTCTCAAGCGATGTTTCTCTTAATCGGATGCAGCGATTCATACGTCCTTGGATGCGTGAAGAAATGTGTCAAATAAAAGAGAGTGAATTTGGACCCCTTTCCTGCGGAATGCGTCAGACGCGACTGTGCTTCCCGTAGCTGTTTTCATTCTATCGCGTCGTATTTAGTTATCTCTGTAAAATTTTCGATCAATGCAAAATTTTTCTTTCTTTCGGTATTCCATCGCGCGAATACTCGCCGATTTAACGGTTTTCGCATTATATTTTGCACCTTTGTTGCGTGAAACCGCTATATTACCGCTTCTTACGATATATAGCGTTGATTTTGTCGTCTTCTTTAATATTTCAATTTAATTTCATGATATTCAATTATGAAAGTAGCGTGACATTACTTCTCTGATAAAATAAGTAAATTATTTTGCAAACCTTTCAGTTTTGCATCGCTCGGAGAACCATTGACTCTATACTTTGGATCCTGAGGATTTCACAAACTTTTTTATCAATTAGATGAAATGGTTTCCGATTTTATAGTTGTGATTACTTTCGTCGTCTTCACTGGCCATGAAAGACAATGGCGGAGGTAAATATGGAAAAATAAAAACTTGAATGGTGAAATTAAACTCCTTATCGAGGGCGCCGCTCTCTTCAGATTCCGCAGCTCCAATTTTCCCAAACGCTGCGTCATCACACGTTCCTCTCCTAGTTTGGAAATATTTCCGTAAAATTATCGATTGATTTAAAATCTTTTCAGTCAATTATTCAAGGGCGCTCGAATTCGTTTTTTATCAGGCAGGGATCACTTTTCCTTCTGTGGATTTCTCTTACAGCGTAACGAATGGTTTAAGTCTACAAATGGCATTTTTACCGAATTCTGTCCTCTTCAAGAGGACTATTTCGTCGATGGTTCGTTGCTAAAAATGTATTATACGTACACATATCGATTTCGTCGCGTGTAAAGTGCTGCATCGGACATTCATGGGTGCCTATTAGAGATGCTTTCGCCCGAGCATTGTTCTTTTCCAGATGCGAGATACTGACTGTTCCGGGTCTGATTCAAGCACTTCGGCATCGATCGCTGGCGGAGAAAAGGACAGAGGGGGCGATTATCAATCCGCCTGCATTCTCCCGGAGGACCACTTAAACACGCACCGCAATTAACTTACCCCTTCTTCAATCTCTTCTTTTTGCTGTGGGAAACACATTCTCGCGTGTGTCTGGCTCAAAAGCAGCTCAGTTGCGCCGCTAATTCCAGAGCGCGCTTTCTCCATCATCACATTCACGATACGTGCATCATATGTTTATAGCAAATTAGACGCGAAACATTATCGAAATTAAAACCATAGCTCCGCCCGGAGAGCGCTTACGTGGGTCCTGAACGAAATCCGGCTTACACTTATTGAGTGTGCGTTCTAAGCAGTCTCCATGATACACGTATTGGTATGCAAATAAAAACTGCCTTTAGGTGGAATCGGTCGATGGAAATGGAACTTTCAAATTTCCTACATTTTGCAATAATCGGCAATAAACCAAGGGAAAAGGTATCATTCAGAATTACCCGAAATCAACATTTCATGTTCGATTTCCGTTGTTAATCAGGAGTCAATTTTTTTACGATTTGCTCGATCTTGTGATCGACTTTTTCTAGATTTTTTTTATCGATAACCCGAAATTCCAAAATTTGAACAGTATTCTTACATATTAGTTACTTTTCATAAAAAAACATAAGTAACTAACTACAGAGAACAGAACTGTCAGTGATTCGTACATTATTCCTTTGTGGATTTTCCCAAAAATCGGAAATCATTGCGTTTGAATTTTTTATTCGTATTTTCCTGCCAATTTAAAAATGTTGGTCGCGCGGACGATCCCTCTTTTTATCCATGTTTATTCATTCGATTGCGTCCTCTTTTATTCTCGCTGTTTAATCGGCTGTTCTTCCTTTTTTACTCTAATATTTGCTTGTTAACTTTAATTTCATTAATGCAAGAGCCGAATAGCAAGTGTTTCAGAGAAATCAGACTGTAATCATTCTGTAGTTAATTCCTCAATCAGCGGAGCATTAAGTGGGCATTTTCCTCACTCCGATCCATGTATGCCTCTATACCTTCTTCCTACGATACGACATTTAATACTATAGGGAGGTAGCTGTGGATAAACAAAGAACGTATCTCTCGCGAGATGCCCCTCCGAGGACCTAACCCAAGATGACCTTCTTTTATGTACGTGATGGCGTTTGGCGCTCACTTCAATTCAAAGAACATCTTCTCATGCCATTTTCTAAATTAATTTTCTGGTCCTGCTACTTGAGTGTAGCGCCAATCGGGGAATCGAAATCCCGTTGCAACGGCTGTCTCCATCGTTTTCTGTAACGGAACAATATCTCAGCCGTAAGAAGAAGCACATTTTCTCTACAGATCATCTTCTCGTCTACAGACCCGTGGGCTGTTCGCGGCTCGCTAATGATCTCTAACAGAATTTCCAGTTCTCGAAAAGTTTGATAACTTCATCCTGGTCTCGAATAAAATTTCATAACCTGAATTTCTAGTTAATCTTTGAGCTCCCGGATAGCCAATTGGGTAGCGTGTTTGGTGGAAGCGGTTCCGGATTCGACCCCCAGCGGGGAATGATGTGTGCGAAATGACCTCAGCTTTCTATAAACACTTTAAAAAAAGTATCTAAAGAAGGTCTGCGGTGGCGGATGAGCTCCATGTCTATTTACAATACTCAATATTGTGCAAGATTCCACTTGCTGTCATACATTTACCAACTATTATTGGACTATGTTGGATATGGAATCTTATTCAAATATTGTAAATGAACAATATTCTTGTTAATGGCTTACATGTGCAGTTTTAACGATATATTTACGTATTCAATTTTAAAAACGTGATGATTGGCGTTAGCAATAGGCACGAAAGCAGTTAGTCAGGATAAAAGAACAATTTAGATGGAAGAGTCGTTGCTTGAAAAAAAACTTCCCATCTAATGCATTCCAATTGACGCCATTGCTCTGAAATTTTGTAGAATACGACGTCAGACATATCTCGTTCTTCTTTATGGGAGCCTCGTCGAATCGGTTAAACCGTCCGCTCATTGATTAACCACTTTCTTTTGGAAACAAAGTCTCACATTCCGATCACGTCCCTCCGAATAATTCCCCGAAATTCCGTCGAACTACGCGGAAGTTGCGACAGACGCGAGGAGTAAAAATTTAAAGGGACTCGTACTCGCTTCTCCTGCATTTTTCATCCTCCGTCCATCACCTCGACGAACACTTTTCTTCCCCCGAGCTATTTCTCCCTCGCCCAGGGTGTAATTCGCCACGGGGCGGTTTTCGCCCCCCTGCACATTTCCGTCCGTCCCTATCGCTCTCATGAATTCATTATTTGTATAATACCGTTTGTTTGGTAAGCCTCCGAAGGTAAATGTTGTGTTTTACCATTCGTGAGCCTTCGTCTCGAGAATTGAACTTCTCCTTCGAAAAGTGACGAACACCACTCGGCGAGCTGAACTCTTTACTCCACCAAATGCAGTTGTCAGATTCGTAATCTTTACTTCGCTTATGTTTTTTCAGATATTCTCTTACGTTAACTGAAGCTGTCACCTTCTAAAAACTTATGCTGTGGCCAAAATACAACCATATTCAGATTTACCTCGCAGTAATTCACTACTGTCCATTTATCTCACGAAAAATTGAATTTAATGTAGCTGGAATGTATTTCGAGGATAAAAGGAAATATGGAGTGAGGAATGATAATTTTTTGAGGAGCGAAAGGGAGTCTGGGAAGTTTATGAAACTCAGGAAGATGGTTGGAATGATTCCTATGGAAAAGCTGGTTGAATGTGATCCTGAAGAGAATGGATGTGCGTGTTGCGAGGAATAAAAAAGGACGTATATGAAATGAAAAAGCACTGATATGAAATATAACGAGGACGCTAACACCGAAAGTGGAAACTGCGTTTGTTCGTGGGAACTGAACTTGTTCAATTTATGCGTAGCTCTTCTGAAAAGGGGTATTATCTGAATTTGTTCACTTTTAGTAAAAGAAGCGAATTAGTAGAAGTAGTAATCTCAAAAGTGCTTTAACAGCTTAAGTCATTTCGCACAAGAGCTTCCACCGGGAATCGAACCCTGAACCGCTATCACCGAAGTCCGGAGGCTCAAAAAGCGAATTGACCGGCTCTTCTTAAAATTGTAAGACTCCACTGCATATTTCTTAACATTGGGCCATGACCACTCGATTTTCAGTATTCCGCTCTTTCGCCTCCGATTTGAACGATTCTTTAAATGACGCCGTCGGCATCTCAAATGACGACCAGCTTTCCTAATTTAGTTTCCTATATTCATCTCAGGAGAATAAGATGTTGCATATCTAACTTCTCCATTTCTGTTCTTACGTCGTCATCAGTTCTGAGCCATCTTCATCACTTAGTAGCTCCATCTTCCGGTGTCAATGTTGTAATACGTTTGATGACTCGCGAAGATATTCGTCTCGCATAAATCACGGATCGTGTAGTTTATGCGTGAAAGGGGATAATTCGGATGTCTAATCGCATATTTACAGCAATTTTCACCCCTTTTTCCCGTTTAAACTATTCCTGCGCCAGGAATTTGCGTCTAAAATAAAGTTAAAGTAAATATTTGAATAATTATCTTAGTCTGGGAGACCATTGCTGGTGTGAAGTCAAGATGGTCATAAAAGGAGTAAAAGTTTAGTAGAGGTTGTTTAGTTATGGATGACCTTAAATGGCGGAGTGGAGGAAAAGTGAGATGAGGGATGCTGTGGAGAAGAGGGTCGATAGTGTGCTGCTGACGTCACTTGGAGGGCGTGGATGTCCAATGCTCTACTCGTAAGCATCGCCAATGTTTTATTGTTATTAAAGAACGTCGGAGAGCAATTTCAACTTAAGGTTCGCTGCATAAAAATAATTTCCCCGTCCGGTTCTTTGTTTTACCGCTATGAAGAATCGACATCGCTTTCAGGGAATAAACACTTTCACAATTTGCTTGCTTCAAAATTTCGATATTTCTCGAAGTACGAAATGAACTCGTTCCCGCTTTCGTAAGCGGCAATATATCTTTGGACTTATTCCGCGAAGCGTAAATACCCGTGCGCGGGTGAATGTTTGTTTGCATATAAATGAGGCGATAGTTGGCGATTCGTCGCTTCTTCGTGAAAAATCACGGCACCCGCCAAAGTTAGGTTAAAAATTCCAATACATTTTGGAGATTTGTCGAACTATGCGCGAGTGGTACTTTCTCTTTCTTGGACAGGTGAGCGAAGGACATTCGGTTGACGGACTTTTCTGCGCGCGGACATTTGAGCGAATGGAACCGTAAATGTCGTTATCTTTTTCAGTGTTGGTAGCCTTTCATTGTGCACGGGTCCCTCTCCACTCATCCAGGAGGCAAGTTGTCCGTATCTTTGGCTGAATTTCTTTTCACCTCCAATACCTACTTCAATGGTTTAAAGGTGTTTGCAATTCGTTAATTCCGTCCTTGCTTTCAAGATGAGATGGGATTAGCTAGGTTTACTCATGTCCAGTTTCCACCGGGACTGTCCTGCTTCGGAGGTATGGTCCTGGGCAATTTCTCATGAATGATTATTTCAAAATCATTGGACCGAGAGAGATTTATAAATGTTAAAATTCCAAAGATGACTTTCAGATTACTCTTCCGCATGTTGAATAAGCCATTAAATTGGCTAACAAAAATATTTCAAATTGGCTAACACAAATATTTCAAACGCTCCGGTTTAAATCTCATCAAAATGTTCTCCGGGTTTTTTTCCATCCAAATATAGACACAGTTCCGGTCCATTTTGGGCCTCATTCGAAGCGAGGCGTGTTTCGCCCGTTTCTTTGATCTTTGCAAGTATTCTAATTGACGATAAAAAATATTTGATAAAATAATCATATCTTCTGGTAACACAATGTATTTAAGGGAACATTCCCTACATTCTTTCATCTCGTTTTATACTGAAAACTTAAAAACATATATCCTTCAGTCTCCTTAGTCCACTCTTAATTTGATGTAGTTCCTGATTTGTCAAATTGCACTGCAAATGAATGGAATTATGGTCCTGCGAATCGTCGCCTCTTTTGCGGATTCAAGCGATGCTTCGGGCCAGCCCTGCCTACATTTAACTATCCGAAAAATGATGTAAGGTGACAATGCATTACTCACAATTCTGACTCGTTTCTGTTGTAAATTTCTGTATTCTCGAGAGAAAATTTAGTATTCTATGTTAACGTTTGAGTAATGTCAACGGCAAAGTCGCACGAGTTGAAAATTTTACGTGGGTCAACACACAGTTACTAAGTTAAAGTCGTATGTGATGGAAAGTGAAGATCATCTTCTGAAGTTTGACTCCAGTATCTGTGTGGATATCAGTATTCAGTATGGTGTTGCTGATGAAATTCTTGTGGTGGAATCGAAATCTGAGTTTTGGAGAATTTTCCCAGGAACTCGAGGTCTGCGGGGTTAGAAAAAAGCCACCAATGATTTTTCCTAACCCTAAAATTCGCATATTGCGTGGGCGATAATTATTGTTTATGAAATACGGCATCCCCGACCATCCGACTGATATTCTGACTAATCTGAGATTGTGTGAGCGTATAAATATCCTGTTTTAGTTGCGTTTTACTTTCGATTTTGAATTCTCTTTCAGTGGAGTAATTCCGCCTCAATCAGACATTTCTTGGCGAACATAAAACTTTCGTTCGTCTTAAGCATTTTCCTGCAATCGATCGCTTTTTTACGTCCGCTCTTAAATTAGCGATGCAAATGAGGTAAAGAAGGGGAAGCGACCGTCGCATCGCAGACGTGTTCGATTTGTTTCTTCGCGCCCTGGGCGGTCGACTCCGATGAAAGGCCTTTCTTTGATGCTCTCTTGTAAACAAGCAAAGGCTTTTCATCTCTCTCTTCGCTCTCGATTCCCTACGGTTGCCACACAATAATTATAATTTTGCTGGACGTAAAAATTACGCAATGAAATGTATAATAAATTCGACGCACTTATGTGATTAAATCTTTTTCATCGTGGGTTTGCATTCCGTTGATCGATTTGTCGCAATTCTCCCATTCCCTTCATTCTCTTACATCCCCTCACAGTCTCTTCATTCCATTCATTGTAACCACTTGAAATTCAACTCGGATCTTCCTGTTCAATTCCAATCATTCCAATACCATTCTCAGGAGACTATTGTTTGTCTTTTTGTGCTTCCATCAATTTCCTCTCCCTTTATTTATATTTTTACTTCGCTTTTCGTCTTTGCTTCAAAGGATTTTTTCATTAGTTGCTCGGTCTTTCCATTTTATTTTCTCCATTTCTCAACTCCATTGCTTCCAATCTTCTCTTCACTGCTTCCAGTTCATATTTATATTCTTTTTGATATGAAACAATCTAATATAATCATGGGCTGGGCAATATACCCTTAGAGGGCAGTATGGTTGATGAAGTTACCAATTTGGGCCAATCCGACCGAAATAAGCACGCAACCATGACTTAAAGAAACGAATGCATTACTTTGCATTGGATAGAATCAGCTGCGTACAATTAGTCAGTATTTCAAATACAAAAACCGCAATAAGAAGCACAAGATTATGCAGCATGATACAAGTTCTTTGTTTACCTTTTGTTGTTTTCTTTTTGATCTTTTCTAGACGTTAATGTGAAAATTTTAAAAGGTTTTATACTTGGATTGATTATAGAAAAGTCACAATTTATGCAGTTCGTCCTTCGAGCGATAGAAACTTCAAGTTACACTGAATTGGGCAATGGTTCTCAAACCTCGATGAGTCAATAAATACTTGGAAACTAATCATCAACTTTAACGTTTACCGAATATATTTTCATATGCATTGCTTTTTTCTTTGTCTATTTATATTTCTAAGAGAGAATACTCAGATGACTTGAAAGTAAATAAATCCAGAATAACTTTCTTTAGCTTCGTCTTGATCAGCTCTGGCGTTCGCCTTAGCGCTGAGCTATCAGTTCTGTCACATCGGATTTACGAACCATTTAATTTTTTTCATTGCCGTTTATTTTTATAGGCTTAAGGGTATATACGTCATATATTGCAAATGCTACTAATTTATGTGGATCTGATGTACGAATCGATACAGAATATCAAGCAAACACCGCCGAACTTCCTGTAAAATGCGCAAATGATCCACAGTGCGACCCTCGGGCTTCTCCTAACGTAAATAAAATATCGATTGCCACTATTGTCTGTAGGAACATTAAAATGTTTTATATCGATCTTGAGTATTTCATCCGAAATAACAACTCCGACATACTTATAGGCACAGAAAGCTGGGTAACAGAGGATATTAACGACTAGAAAATATTCCCTAAAGATTTCGAGATATATCGTTAGGACAGTCCTGAAAAAAATCGGTGTATTTATAGCGATTAAAAGGTTTATAAGGAGTGGTCCACGTACGTATCCAAACGGTTAGAGCGTCAGGTGCACTATTAATCATTCCAATAATCCGAATCTAAATGCTTTCTACCGACCGACGAACTCTTTCTGAGATTACTTAATCTTAAGATCACTCTATGGTAGCATCAACAAAGAAATACACTTTCCTTCGCGTAAAAATAACAACAGTTTAACTTTAATTGGAGGGGATTTTAATCTTCGGGATATCGATTGGCTAAATGACGCCGACAAGGAAGGAGCTCGAGATAGCGATTCTTGTAAAACTCTTGTAGAACGTATTAAACATAATACAAAAAATTCGTTACATCAGATAGTTAAGGAGCTAACTAGGGACATTAATTAACATGTCAGTTCATCTTCTTCATAATACTTAATGTACTTATTACATGTGATCACTACCAATGGGGTTCATGCAGGGTGGTAGTCATAGTCATTCAATATTATAGGTAAACATTCCTGCCTGGTATTCACCCTGGGAGAAGGGAGGAAAACCTCCTGAAGGTAGTTCGTCGAACAATATAATGCAATAAATAATAAAATTTTATTAATAAAATATGAACAAATTTACAATTTCAATGTTATACATAATGATATAATAAGTGATAACTTTATTACTATACTACCATATATATAAAATGCAAATGTAAGTCCGTCCCCCTATTTATCTCAGAATCGACTTGACTTAGAGACCTGAAACAAATTGCATTGTGTTTCTACGATGCTGAAACCCCCAGGAAAACTATTCTCATCTCTGTAAAGACCTGGGTTCGAACCCAGGAGCCTATAATACGTTTCCATAAGAGATGTACGCAAATTACGTATTCATGACATACAGAGGTTGTTCCTTTTACAAAATTGAATTAGAAACAACGGTCCTACGAAATGGAGACAAGTGCCAAAAGAAAGGAAAATTATCATAAAATTTTATTTTAGTCGTGAATCATTCATATAATTTCGAAATTGCGAGAACTTTGATAAAATAGACGGAAAATTCGTAAAATTTTGCGGAAATAAACAACCAATCCCTTTGACGACCAAAGCAATTGTTGAATATTGATTTCATTAGTGTTCCCATATAAATGCACGGGGATAATCAATTAGTATACTTTTCCATTAGAAATGTACGTAAAATATGTTTTCGTTACTTGCAGAGGTTTTATCATAATTAAATTAGAAACAATGGTCCTACGATATCAAGAGAAGTGTCAAATGAAAGGAAAATTACCATAGAGTCTTACTTTAGTCGTGAAATATTGATATAGATCAGAGCTTTCGAGGATTTTGATAAAACGCACGGAAATTTCGTAAAACATTTGGGAAATAAGCAACCCATCCCTTTGACAACTAAAGCCATTGTTGAACGTTGATTTCATGAATTATCCCATATAAGTGCAAGGGGATAATCAGTTCTTATAATTTTTATAAGAAATTTACGTAAAGTAGGCTTTCATTACTTGAAAACAGTAGAATAAATATTATAAATAATTTATATGATAAGANTCATGATTTGAAAACAATAGAATAAATATTAAAAATAATGGTAAGAAATATATTGAGTTATTATGATCTTACAACGGAAACTTAAAATAATTAAAGATATTTTGGAAAGTAATACTTTAAACACATTACAATCTCACAGAAGTAGTAGTAGCAAAGGCTTAGATGATTGTCTCCCTAAAAGTTCTATTACCTACGTTCTATTTAATACAATAACTGAAGTCTGTAAAGAGAGACTTTTCGGATTTGGTTTAAGTACATTTTAAAACAAATTTTATTTGAAAACGACAAACATCCTATGCTCCATTTCATCCATAATCCAATACATACATAAATATATGCGTTTCTCTATTATACTAATGTCTATGTTCCTTTACCTAACGTTTTCCATTCTAATATAGTTTTCGGCCATCCAACAAAGTCATTCGGTTTCATTCTATCAGAGAAATCTCTCTTCAAAAAATTAATAACGTTCTTCCATTTCTACTCTTATTCCTTTCGAACCCACAGAGCATTCCCTAATTAGAAAAAAACAGTATCTATAAGGAAAAGGAATACGGCTGTAGTAAGACAGACTCCGAGATAAACTCCTATTAGTAGCCGTTATTTGAGAGCAAACTAACCGTTGGAGAATTCCAACAAACAGGGATTGGAGTTCTCAGTGGTCGCGCTTTGCAAGTATTGTTCTCAATACGCATTTCGGCAACTACGTTGCCATCTTCGGGAGAGCAGAATAACTAAGTGTGGAAGGGGAGGGGTATTTATGTCTTTTATGGTGTGACGTCGATGAGGGAGAACAAAACGGAAGAAGGTATTGGGCGCAGGTCGTAATTCATAATGCGCTGGCGATTATTTTTTTATTTTCATACACACCAATCGCCAAGGATTTCACCTTTTCCTGATTCCTTTATCAAGACCTCTAGTCATCAGTTCTCTTCCTTTCACGAAAGCTTCCTTGGCCAATCCCTTTTTCTTACCTCATCCGTACACCTCCCAACCCAAGAAAGAAAACTTCCCTAATAAGAGAAATTATCTACCTGTTCTTGGTTTTCACCATCTACTGATCGTTAACTTAGCTTATTAGCAAATGTCTGTCTGACCGACCGTCTGTCCATCCCCGTATTTATCTCAGAAACGGCTTGACTTAGAGACCTGAAACAAATTGCATTGTGTTTCTACGATGCTGAAATAGGAAAACTATTCTCATCTCTATAAAGGCCCGGGTTCGAACCCAGGAGCCCATAATACGTTTCTATAAGATATGAACGTAAATTACTTTTTCATGACCTGAAGGGGTTGTTTCTTTTACAAAATTGAATTAGAAACAACGGTCCTACGAAATGGAGACAAGTGCCAAAAGAAAGGAAAATTATCATAAAATTTTATTTTAGTCGTGAATCATTCATATAATTTCGAAATTGCGAGAACTTTGATAAAATAGACGGAAAATTCGTAAATTTTTTTCGGAAATAAACAACCCATCCCTTTGACGACCAAGGCAATTATTGAACATTGATTTCATGAGTTTTCCCTTATAAATGCACGGGGATAATCATTTAGTATACTTTTCCATAAGAAATGTACGTAAATTAGGTTTTCGTTACCTGCAGAGGCTGTTNTATATATATGCCTGGTTGCTACAGAAGCGTAAAACACATTTTAAAAGAAACATTTGGCTTTTCAATTATATTTAACCGTTGATAAGGAAGTTTTGAAGCATTCTATGTTGACTTAAGGAAATCATTCTCTATATTATGTATACAATTTTAATGTACATTTACTCAAAGAAGAGCGCATTTAGTCGCTTCATTGCTTTCAAATACCCGTTGGCAAAATTGAACTGATTAAGAAAATTCCCTAACCTATCTTCCTAACGTTTTCCCCTGCATTCCCCAATTTCCCCAATTGTTAAACATCTCAGAAAATTTCCTACTTTTCGTGTAATTTATCATTATTTCTTATAATGAAATTTAAATGGGTCTAAATCGCCTGTGTATTTGATGCGGGAATGCGTGAGTTGGGATTCAGCAGTCGGCTTTGTCGTCAAGGGGACCGATTGTTTACACAAAATAACATAAACGAAAATTTAACAAAATGTTCGTGTATTTTATCAAAGTTCTCGCAATTTTTAATATAAAGCTTAATTCCTTGACCAACAAATAATTTTTATTCAATTTCCTTTCTTTTATGGCTTTCCTCTCTCTAACTTTTTTAAAATTTAATTTTGCGAAATAAATAAACCCTTCAAGCGATAAAAATGAACTTTCCATCTATTTCTTAAGTTAGGGCAGTGACTTGTCTGGGGCCGAACCGGGGACAGTTGGGGAAACAAAATGTAGACTATACTCTGCACAGGAAAGACATTTAACTGTTTAAAGTTTGAAAGTTGTGCATTTGGTTCTTGATTTTTGGCGGCACATTTTTATTTATATAATAGATGATAGGTTTCTTAGTTATTACTGAAATAAAATAATTATTTGCGTGATTAAATGGGGATCTAAAATGTAGTTCCGATATTCAGAGCAACAGAGCTAGGGGAGACATTTTGGAAGTTATTGCGGAATATTCCTTTGTACTTTACTATAGGACTTATCATTTTGCAAATATTAGCTTCTTGTTGTTCAGCCACGCTCTGTGCAAGTAAATGCGTACTATAGGAATTGCAGAGTAGAATAAGTCTGGAATAAATTTGTAATGTAAATATTGTAGTTGTCTCTTTAAATTGTTTTGATCGCTGCGGAGATATTTCTTGGCGTATGAAGGAGGAATTCGCAATGAGAAAGAGATGGCGCAAATATATTGGCGCCTGAAAATAGCCTTCAAGATATTGGCGAATGTTTTTATGAGAACCCCGTCAATCCCTGATAAGTATTTTTTTGTAATTAGTATTGAAGTGTGGTTTTTAATATAAAACTTAATAATTTGAAACAGACAATACACAAAAGTCTTATCATTCTAAAGGTAAAATTCATCCATAACTATTTCATCTTCCTCATACCTTCATTTCATAAAAGAGCAGGTATTAATGAAAATAATTTCAATTTCCTACCTGTTATTTCAGCTGCTAGNATTGAGTTATTATGATCTTACCGCAGAACTTTTTTGTGCTTAGGAGGACAAGATATAGATATATTTTTAAACTAAATTACGTCCCGTCACGCTTGACGGGGGCGTTTACTACTTATTAATATTACGTTAAGTATATTCCATCATTTATCCTTCCCTACCTTTAATCGATTTTAAAAGAAAGATTCAGGACGGCCTGCGGCGTAAAGAACTTCCGAGGAATGGAACGATCCCGCGCTTTATATACTTTTAAATTAGTTTTTGTGTAATAAGTTACTCTTACCGGCAAAGCAATGAGTGGGTTGTTTGGCTCGGTGCCTTGGCTTATCCGTAATTCCACGAAATACGTAATACCGCTGTAAATTAAACACATTATAATGTGCTTTTTTAAAGATTTGCGCGCAGACAATCGGAGGACAGCGTAATTAAAGTAGAAGGTGGCCCAGAACTCTAATTCTATAATTTGCTTTCTTAGCAAATGGTGATTTTACCAAAAATGTATCATATCCGTGGGAAATATCCTTTCGTTATTCGTTAATAATTCGGTATTTTCGGTAGTAATATTCCTGAGAGTCTAATCACGCTGTATGCGTATGCTTTAGTGAATGGTGTATCGCTTTGAAACTTCCGAGGAGAAATATAAAAGGAAAAATCTAACGTGACCGGGACTCGAACCCGGGTCACCCGATTTCAGGTTGGTTGCTCCGACCGCCGAGCTACCCGGCCAAAACATGTACATATGCCGGTTGGAAGACTTTGTAGGCAAGGGAACATGAATTGGTCCGAATCGGAATCTGACGGCATCGTCCACAGCCTTATAGAGGTTCCGAAAGTGATAAATAAAGTAAACAAGAATAAGATTTAGCGTTCGATTGATCATAGATTGATAGAAATCAGTTCATATTTAGGTATTGTAATTAATGAAGAAAGAAAGCCTTTCAATCTCGTAAATCAGAAACTGCGTGCAATTTTACGGAAGCACATTATTAGCTGCGGGGTTCGACTCCGGGTGTTTCCGGGAATGAAAATAACTTTGCCCAGGTTTTCTCGCTTTTAGAAATCCAACGCAGTTTACGGCGTGTCTCTAAATTAAACCGTTTCTAAGATAAAGAGGGGGACAGACGGACCCTTCGCAAATTATCTATACTTATAATAAATCTGTAAGGGAGCCGTTTCTGTAAATTAAATAAAGTTTTAAAAAATGGCAGATATGGTAATTAGAAGTTATACCGAGTCCGAAACACCTATTTAAAAATCATGTCTGTCAGTCTGTTATCGAATCACGCAAAAACTGGCCGACCGATTTTGATGATATTTTACATGGTGATAATGTATATCCTGAATTGACTCATGGGCTACTTTTTATCCGGATATCTTACATCTTTATATGGTTAAATGGACCATTATAATCTTATGACGTCATAGGCGGAGGTGAGAGAGAGGTGGGGGGGGGGGAGTAGGGGAGGAAAAACTTTATTTTCCCCCAAAAAGTCTATAACTAAACGTTTTCCAAATTTCAGGATTGGCATATTGTTACATCTCTTCTTCCCCTCACAGATTGTAGGCTACTTTTCATACGCCAATTAGTCCTCGGTTCGGTCCTAGACGAGGAAAACGTTTTCCTTAAGAAATACATGTAAGTTAACCTTATCCGCTTGCAGGCTCCATTATTTTGGAAAATTAAAATAGGACTCATTGCTGGAGTCGAGAAAAGTAACGTAAGAAAGAAAATTTCATAAAGGCTACTTTTCCAACCGTCGATCATAGGTTTCGGGTCCAAATAGCGCACAATTCGATAATATATATGAATAATTCGTCAGAATTCATCGTTTTCGACACGACGTCGTCGACTGGACGAAAAATTCAATTTTTGAAGTCGATTTTGTTTATTTGGCATATCTGCAAGCTATTAGTAAATCACGAGTTTTATTTTCGATAGTCGATTATCTACCGTTTATTCTTTAATTTCTTTCTGCCGTATTCTCCGAAGCTCAATAAGGAAACAATGAGTTAATTGAATGATGAGCTTTGCTTAGGATTAGTTGCTTACATTGTAGTTCATTTGCTATTCATTGCGATAATTGCTTGATTTTCGCGCCCATCTCAGACGCTTGCTCTCTTTTGTTCGTAGCAGACACATTGAGACATTATCGTCATGATAGCAGCTACCTCTGGTAGCTTTTTCCCGCGGAGCATCAGAGAAGCTAGTAGATAGACTACTTACTACCTTTCGACAGCTAAGGTCAGGGGCTAAGGGACAGCCCTCCGAACCCGGTTTCGCTTTCTCTGTAGTCGAAGTCGTACCCACATGACCATCCGGAAGCCCATTTTAGAGAAGAGTGAGAGTTAGGCAGGGATATTTGTTTGCACACCCCTTGCCACACGCCACTGGTAGCTCGCAGGCTCAGCGTATAGATGTAAATGAAAGCCCTGGAGGCGGCAATGCGACGTATTTTCCCCTTTCCGAGCCAGAATGCGACTATGACTGGGACCTCACGAATAATTCCTTTCATAGCATCCAATAAAACTGTAAATCAATATGAATCTTGCTTCAATAGCTTATCTCGGCCTTGAACGTGATCTGAACTGGAGTAAAAGAGAAAATATTTTCTCCTTCCTGACCTAAAAGACAAATGAAAAACGTTGCATTCATCAAGATATCAGGTATTACGTATAATCAAGGATCTATTACAAAAACACTACCAAGATGATGAATTTGTTGGAAGTGATATGCATGTAGTACATACATACTTCAGCCACCTGGAGAAGTGTCTAAGGAAGTCTGTAACGTGTCCCAAAGAGAAACACTGGAGTTCACTTTCCGAACGCTATTCTCGAGTGTATTCCGTTGTGCATAATAG
The DNA here is from genome assembly GCA_000376725.2 of Ladona fulva. NCBI lineage: Eukaryota > Metazoa > Arthropoda > Insecta > Odonata > Libellulidae > Ladona > Ladona fulva. Next base: position 576,191 of record KZ309230.1, on the reverse strand, counting down.
ATAACGGGAATTCAGGGGGATTTGTGAGGAGCATCAAACATTTTCTATCGTCCGTAATGAGAGTTTTCTCCGCATTTCGAGGGCGCCTCGTGTTTCTCAGCAAGTCATTTCGCTCCTCCGCCGAAGCTCCTCCCCCTGCCGCCAGAGGGCTCGACTGTAAGGGTTCTTCCGCCGCCCGCCTCATTGCCATTGCACACCACCACTCTCCGGAATTGAAATTCTGAGGGTGGGTGCAGGTGCGGGGCCTCCCTTGTTTAATACCTGCCTTTGTTTTTCTTTACCTCTGGAAGCCTTTTTCTCGCGCTGGAATTCAAGGAGACTTTCCCCGTTCGTTCGAACGCTTTCTGGTGGTGCACATTCTGGCGCATTGTTTGTCGCCATTCGTGTGTTCGCACCGCTGCACTCCCTCCTTCGGTCACGCTGCTTCTTACTTTAGAATATCTGCACGTGGCTACAATTTTTTGCTTTGCAACATTACAAATCGGTGGCTTTTCCAGTTTGGTTACTATTGCCAATATGAATTAATATTTGCGGCTTATTGTTCCGCCATCTTTCTCTCCGCCGTCGCTTTTTTCTCTTTCCTAATTCCAAATTTTTCTTGCAATTTTTCTCCTCAAATGTTCGTAATATTTTTTTCTTTGCCGTGTCCAACAATTTTTGCCTTTTTGTGATTAATTTTGCGATCTTCTTCAATTTGCCATTTCTGCCGAAAGTATTCTATTGAGATAATAATAATAATATTTATTGATGCCCTGTGTCTGTAAGCCACTTAAGGACAAAATCAAAAACATATCATACAAATCCATTTACATTACAGTAAAACAAAAATACTTCCAGTCACGGTCGGGCGTAATTCTAAGTTTATGCGCTCTACAATATTATTCCTCTTTTCTCTAGCGCCAATTCAAGCTTATAAACCTCTGATCCATTCATTCAAAGAAGAGACGAGGATCGCTCCCAGAATAGCATTTATATTAATTTCTACGCATTCGAAACAGTTTTAACAGCGATCTGAAGGGAGTTCTATTTTGCATGGCTCTTGTCGAGCTAAATTAACTTCAGTCCATTGAAAATCCGTGGAATATCAACAAATTATTATTTCTTAAAAATTGATATTTTATAATTATACATTACTTTAATGACGCAACGACAAAATAGTAATTGAAAGACTTTTAACCGGCATCTATAGTTGCCATGTAGCAATGGCCGCATTCAAAGGTTGAGAATACGATATCAAATGGAAGCATTTTATGTCTTAAGATTAAATATAATACATGCGTGAATATAAAAAATAATCGCATGTATAATTTTCCCGCTACATAACTTCCTAAATTTGGTTATTGCTAAAATTCGGGTGCGTCTGACCATAGACAATAGAAAAGTAATTTTAATTAGCATCTTTAAATTATTACTTCCCTAGATCATGAATGTCAACAGAAGTTTCTATCTCATCTACCGCCCTTTTTAACGCAATTAACCCATTAATGCCCAGAACATTTTTTTTCGAAAATTAATATTTTTTTGTAATAATTAGTGTTTATTAAATATATATATTAGTGGAAAAATATTATAAAAATTTTTTTTTGAGTGGAAGTGCCCGTTTTTTAGACGTATCTTAAGATACATCTGGGCAGTTGGGGTATCAAGTGAGGTAA
>KZ309230.1:527096-569681 GCA_000376725.2 Ladona fulva | reverse complement strand
AACCTCACGGAGGACGGTGCTCCGCCGCGCGGATTAAGCCCTTGCAGCGTTTTCGAAAAGTTGGTTTATTTATCGATGGCGCAAATATGCGCAAGGTTTTATTTCAGATTCCTCTTCAGGAAGCTTCAAAGAACATCGTGGTATAAGTTATCCCGTGACACTCGATGTCACTTTCTACTATTTTCCTCGCTTTAGGTAAAAATTTGCTCTAAAATAAGGGTCCGCCATTTTGTTACGTAAAGTATGTAAATATTCTAGAGTGATCATAAATGCTACGTCTTATGAAGGAGAAAGAACATGTTTATAAGATGGAATTATTTTTTACCCGATGATTATCTTCGTTTGAGTTCACCAGCGGTTTGAAGTTGAAGGTTTTCGCGAAAAATCGAAGTCCGGAATTTTTCGCAAAATTTAGTCAAGTTTGACCCCCCGTATAATTTAAATGCGTAGGATCCAACGTAAATGACCTCCATAGTCTTATATAGAATTTATTCGAGATTGGTCGTACAAAGTTTCATAGTCCGTACTCAAAAAAGCGTTTTCGTATTTTTGGCCATTTTTTTCGATTCTAGCCCACTGTGCGCCGTGTCTGTGCATAGTGACGTCGTAGGGTCATGTGCCCAGGGCGAACATTTTTACGGGGGTGCATAGTGGAAGTTTAATTGAGAATCCTATCTGGATATCGATCGTCTTGTGCATTCTCTCAAATTTTGATTGTCAATTTTAAAGGTATAGCGTTTCCTTTACTTAATATGAAAGAGGCTTTTTGTAATATTAAACAGCAGATATGAAGATGAGGACATAGTAAAATAGAGTTAACGGAAGAAATTCGAAGCTCACATCACCGTCCGTCTTCAATCGAAGGAGTTAAGGAAGTAATTTGTAAAATTGTTCGGGGGAAGGTTGAGAAAATGGATTTGTCTTTTAAAAAAGACAAACCCATTTCATTAGTGTAAGTTATGAGAATTATCCGTGCGAGAAAAATCTACAAAGAGAAATCCATTTGAATTCTTTAATTCGAATGTTTGTTAGTAAGTGCGTGGCATAATTTTAATACATAACAGATTTTTAAGGTGAATGTAAAATAAACAACTCGCTTATGTATTTTTTTCAACTACTAATATTAAATAGTTTTTCGTATAAATTTAATTATGCATAAATATTAAATTTTGGTTCTCTTTTATGTTTACAGGTAGGACACTCGCTTGATTCAGTGTTGTTCGGTATGTAGCTTGTCCATTCAAAGAGTGGTCCTTGTGAAATGATTCCTCATCCTCTGGATTAAAAAATATCACTTATTGAGCTTTGAAAATGTTAATATGCACGTAAACTCGTTTATCAAACTAAATGTTTTGTGTCTTCATAAATTAGCCGACCAAATCTGATGGAAATAGTTGTGCTTACGGGACGATATACCGCAAAACAGTATTTCTAAATCGCCGGTCCTGAGGCTCGCCCATGGCAGTTAACCGCCACGTATATTCATAAACCGAAAGAACTAATTGTCTTCTGCCAAATCCTTGCGTTCAAAGGATTGTGCGCATGATGTATCCATATGCGTCACTCTTTAACAATTTTTAGGACACCCATGTATCATTCTCCGATGGAACTTCTGATGGGTTCGATATAGAGTTGACCAATTGCATAGGCAGAGTTCTTTTGTCATCTGTTTCATTCGACACATTACAGAGGTCACAGTTTTCATGATCAACACCGTGCATTTTATTTATCCAAGTGGCGCATTCCTCTTCAGAAACTTCATAGTTGGTGAAAGAGAACCATAATTCGGATTGCTAAATGGTCAGGGACGGTTTTGCCATTGGGCGGGCTAAACGCAAGCTGAGGGCCTCGCCGTCTAGTTTGTCATTTATTTATGATGGGTGATCTCTTGGTGAGGCCTTAAAGTGGTCGTTGTGCCTCTGAACGATGTGTCAACATTCTGGAAATGAAATTATCGACACACTGTACCGTATGAAACCATCCGTTTTTAATAGTACACAATACTCAAAAATATTGTTTTTGGGCTTACGGTCAGCTTATTCCAGTCCACTGCGCGCTTTTTTAATCGGTCGCCCTCTGAAATGCGTCCGTTCTCTCTGAACTGAGAATAATTTCGTTGAAGAATGCCTTGGCGAAGGAGTGAGTTGATTAAGGGAAGTGATGTGCCATCCGATGCGAGGGTGAGTCAGCGGCGATCGATGTCACCCATACGGGTCTTCCAAGAGGGAAGTTGACGGACCCATGGTCTCCAGAAACAAGAACCCCTCGATGCTCGGCTGATATCTTTTCTTTGGACACGTTCGATGTTTCGCTGTCCTGAAAAACTCAAGGGCGGGCGCGTGAAAAAAACGCTGCAAATTGTTAAGTCCGCTGGCTGTAATTCCTTGCACTTTGAAGTAATAATGATGCATTGAAAATAATTGTTTAATAAATCCTTTATGATGCATTTCAAAAGTTGTCCACGTTTTATGATACAATAGATAGATAGATTGACCGTTTATTGGGAAGATTTTAAGGTGGTTTCTAACCAAATTTTGAGATTTCTCCTGGAGAATAGTATGTATAAATTGCTTTCATTCAGGTTAATTCTGGTTACATTGCTGTTGCCAACGTCTCGAATGCAGACTTTTTCCTTAGGGCTTGAGCTATAGAGCAATTGGGTAAAAGTCACAGATATTCCACGGCACCTCAAGCCCTGAGGAAGTTTACAGCTATCTACAGACTAACGACAGCAGAATTAACGTGGGTGAAAACTCGAAATACTGTTTTCAACCAAAGTTTGGGTTGCTATAGCAGTTATCGGGAGGAACAAGGATTAAGACTTTTGGGAAAAATTAACTGCCGCAGGGGATAGTTTAAATAGGGCTGAGTTAGAACATTTTGAAAGATTATCCGATACCAAAGGCTGAGGACTCTATAAGTGGGTTCCAAATATAATTTGTTTGGTATTCTAAACTTATTACGAGTTCTAGGGGAGCATTTCAGTCATTTCTTATCCTTTTTAAATATTTGGACTTGATAAATCGAGTTATACTTCAACATTTCCAACCAAAAGCCAAAAGTTGAAAACCTCTCAGAAAATGCCTTCATCATGACGATAAAGAAAACCTGAACACCGCATTACAGGGCCGAGTTCGAATCCAGATCACTTAGTTTTTCTCCGTCAGAGCACAGGTAAAAAATTGGCTTTTCAGAGTACAGCGTTGTGGCTAATCTTTTAAATCGCTTTTAAATTTTCAGATTCGGCAGTAACGAAATTAACGTCATTGATTTATTATTTTCTCTTTCTCGTTCCGTCGCTTTCTCACGTTTCATCCTGTTCTTTCGACATTCCACCGTTCCGTTGTTTTATGGAGAACCATTTCGCCCCGAAGAGAGTCCGCCGCCAAACGTAGAGTGCGTCTTCGCTATCTCGGAGGGCCAGCATTCGTTTATCGTCCTCACATGCGTACGTTTCTCCTAAAAATTTGCATAAAAAATTACGTGTGCGTCATTCTCCAGAATGAATGTGAAGGGGTTTAACCGCACTCGCTGTACAACACGAAAGCAATCGATAAGGGTATCCAACGTTGACGATTAAACCGCTATGGCCAATTAAACGCGATAACTTTCCCCTTCTCTTTTAAAATCCTTTTAGCGGTGTTCTACATTAACGCAAATACCCTGCAAAGCCGCCTTTCGGCGTGTTGCAGTGTTCGGCGTGCAGTATGGAAACACTATAAAAAAAAAGTAGTACTAAAAAAAAGTAAGCGTTCGAGTCACCTCTTTAGCTTATTGTTGTCGCGTTCACGGAAAGAATGAATCCCTAAAACGACTTGTCTTCACGTCTATTTTCCTTATTTTCCGCTATGTCGGATCGGCCGAATAATGTGAAAGGTGGTAGCGTACTCTCAGTTACTGTTATTATACTTCCTCCGAATTTAGCAAGCAGTCGCAGCCCAATCTCCTTTCTTTCAAGCATTCCCAACCTGCGTCTGAGAGCATTTGCCTAACGCTTGCTTTTCTATCGCAGCATTATTCAAGTAATGGTATTGCCTTGTGCTGCACTTTCTCGAGTTTGTGAGTACACTTTTCATCCGCCAGATCTCATATATTCGCCTCACATTCCAGGTGGAGCCTGACTAAGGTGAAAAAAACATCGCTCTGTAATGTTTTGACCGCATCTCCCTACAGTGCGATTTATAAAACCGAGCTTAGTTGTTTCATCGCAGATATTTCGTATGTGTGTGCTACAGTTTGTTATTTGTAGGAATGATTCCGAGATACTCAACCGACTAGACAACATTTATTACTACTCGTTTTCTACTGGTAATTCTGATGCTATTGTTTCCTTTCGAAGAAATTTACTGCAGAGCATTTATTTATATTAAGATCGGTTTGCCATTTTTCGCACCACCTATGATTATGAGCTAAATCGTTTGATAGTGAAGTGTCATTTTCCTCGTTTGATACTTCTCTACGTATATAAAGAATTATTATCTGTTCCAGGATGTTTGCAGGTTAGAGTGAGAAATTGATGCCATCTTCTCTCTCTTTGTAAAGGCATCCCATAGGACGAAGGACCGCCTCCCCTTATCGAGAGCGTGCATTTCCTAATGTAGACATTTGCTCTGTTGCAACATTAGCACAAAAAAGTTAGTCAAAATCGTTCAAATGTTTTCTGTATTGAGTGAAAACAATGCCGGAATAACAATGTGATTTGTTTGAGGTTAATTAATAACATAATCGCAGAAAAAACAAAAGTACTACAAATGAAAGATAGAGAAGATGACATCTCACTCTAACCTGCAAACACCCAGTGAACAGATAATATAAACGAGTGGAGTGGTTGATAGTTATGTGGGAAAGTGATATCATTTGTGAGGAAGCCTCAGTGAGAAAATCGCGATGATTTCTAAGGAATATAGACGAAGTCCTTTTTCTTCCGGTTTTAAAGCTGTTTCCTCTGTTAAATTCCTTTTAAAGACATTTCATTTCATTTAATAGCAATTATTTGTTGAAAAAATAAATAAATATTTTATTGTGAATGGAAGAAGAGAGAGCAATTTTTAAACTAATTGCTAAAACTATGATTTTAATCGATTCTGAACGGTCGTTCAGATCAGAAATCTATCCTGTGGTTCTAAGCGATGTAAACAACTTCTTTCTTAAGGAATAACTTCTTCCTTGTCTGCTGCATATGTACAGAGGAGATATTGCAAGACCGTCAATTTAACTTTCCGTCGTCTAAAAGTTGTTCAGCTAATAACGTCTAATTGCTCGCCAGTAGAGAGCATCCGCATTTCAGTAAAAGATTTGCAGACTTGCTTAGTCTGCAACTATTTCGTAACCCATTTTAAACGAGCAATCTATGAATAAGGATCACCTTTATGGTCGGTTTTCCCGATTCTACGAGGTCGAGGTCATAACTCTTTTGTTGAAATGACTTAGTCGAATGAAATAAACGTGATACGAAATTGTAATTTGTTTACAGCTATATTATACATTTTTTCGCCATTTAAAGCCAAACATGACTTCGAACGGTGAACGAGTTTTCTCATCCTGTCAGTGAATAATGCTGGCGATCGTTCATTGACCGCCTCTTTCAGTTCGCCACCTTTAATTTCCCTCTTTCAGAGAGGCAAGAAATCGCCGCCAAATCTGGGGAGTGTGGAATGGGCTTCACTGGGGCCTCGGTGGCTGCACGCGAATACCTCAGCATGACCGGGTGGATTTTCATCTCCTAAGGTGTCTCATGCGTTGTTGCGTAACGCGATGGTAATTTTCGATCAATTTGCCCGTTAGACAGTAACTGGTCGACAGTTGCTCAGCCGCAATATACCCAATTCCGATAAAAATATTCTGAACCACGAAATACTCAAATAACTTCGATCAACAGTTTTATCAAAATGAATGGCTTTTAAATGACGATGAATTAGGGTTCACTTTTTCAGTGGTCAGAAATTCGAAAACTGCTTGTTTTAGACGCACTTCTGGCGTACTTGACCCCATTGCAATGGTAACTGACACGAAATGAATAGGATTATGTCTGCGAACTGTGGCTTATTTGTGGTACGAAGATACAGGAGTAAGTTCTCTGCTTCACCATGTTTTCTCGCTATATGCGAGTATGCATTACTTATCAGCCTTATCAGCTCTTATTTGTCATAAGGGAACGTGGAACGTTCTTAAAGTCGGAAATAAACGGCTTAATTGTATATGTATTTTAATTATGAACTTAGATATATGATTAGAAAGATTATTAAGTATATTGCATGCAAAATTTCTTTTTTTTTTATAGTCTGTTCTATGCTCTCAATCGTTCCGAGTTTCTTCCGTGGGAGCGAATGACTAGCCTTATTCGTAATTCTCGTAAAATGCTTGAAAAATGTTTTCAAAATGATTTTAATCTTGGAGAGGCCTCTATGAAATTATAAGTGCATTATTTTACTTTGTTTCGACTTTTTTTAAAAGTAGGAATCAAGAATCTTCCAAGTTTTCTGCTCTATCGCGATAAAGGGTCGTTTTGCCTTCTGCTTTTGCGAATCACTCGAATTCATTTTCCGTAGAAATTCCATCCAGAGAAAATTCAATTTTATCGGTTTTAAGTTTTGGAATTTCACTGGAGATCAAATATTACTCCCAAAAGATTAGCTTTTAAGGATTCGTTCTCATTCTATTACAAGCATTGTGCCTTCGAATTCGTAAGGGAAATTAGAAGAAAGGAAATGAAAAGGGGAGTCCTATTTGTGTGACCCTTTGGCTAACTCACTTAACGTCGCTCCCGATTTAAGCCGTCCTTACTTAGTTCGAGACGTTAAGCGAGAGCAATGGATCGTCGGGAATTGCTCCGAAAGGCATCTGAAAGGTGATAAATATGTAGATGACGATTCGCAGACTTTGGCTGTACCCATTTGCCCCGAATTTCGGCGACATCTGGCGATAGTACGTAAAAGCAACCATTCGGACCCTCGGGTCTTACGCTCCAATGAGCGTGACTCATAACGAATCTATAAATCTCTGGTACACGCGTCCCTCTCGGGAAGGGAATCTCTCGGATGAGAAGTTAAGAGGAAAAGCATTAAAATCGTTCCACAGAGACGCTATCTTCCTTTGTCATCCTCGGAGGGTATACCGCCGTGCTTTCTCAGATAAAAGTAAATTGCAAAATCGCTTCTTTCTGAAGGGAACTGCTTGTAATCTTTGTTTCCTCTCGTATGAGTTCGCCATGGATTCTGCAATACTGCGGAAGATAGCCACTTGGTTATGATCAGGAGTGGCAGAACGGCTTCTACATCAATCGGATGAGCTGTGGGGGGAATTCATCGGAACATCCAATAACTAAAGTGCCGTATTTGACATTTTGTTGAAAATCTATTCCAACATCCTTTTACAGCCTTCACCACTCGTTTCCGAATATTTCATTTTCCTTTCCCTGAAAACAAATTGTTAGATTGTGCATCAACATATTGACCATAAAAATTCTTTTGCTTTGATTTCACTATTGAACACCACAAGTTTTACATTCAAGTGATCTTTTTTCTTCTATCACTCTTCGAGTCGAAAAGTCCTCAAATTAAAATTATATTGCGAAGCTCTAGAAAGTTATTTTTTTGCATATCCTCTGATATGCAGTTTCACAGATTTAATGCTTCAACCGTCGAAACTTTTCTTGATTTTTCTTTTCCAAAATCATAAGAATATAGAAAAATTAAATCCGTAGATAATATATTTACGTTCGGGTCACATGAACTTTCTTTCATTTTGCGTTCTGCTGTGAGTAGAGTACTTTTCCCTTTGTGGAGAGATGCAATCACGTTTTTCCCTTCAATCAATCTCTGACAACATTCGCTCGGAAATATCGACGATCACTACATTTCTATGGTCTCCGTGGAAAAAGTGTTCAGACGTTGATGTAGGTTTGTTTTGATCTGCATTCCTGTAATGCCTTTCTCTTTCTGCTTTTCCATAATTTCTTTAAAACCCAGTTTATGGACTCAGTGTGTTTAGTATTCGTAAAACTGAAATTCGAAATAATGAAAATTTACTGAATATTTTCAAATTTTATTTTGTACATTTTATCGCACTCTTCTTTTAATTCCCAGTTTAATTCACATTGCTCACACCAGAGATTCTAATTCTCTCACTCAGTTTGAGCTAATTCTCATCGAAGTGTACTTCAGAACGTTAAATTTATATCATCTTTCACGTTATATTCATTCATTTATTTTCGTTCTTTTAAGAATGAAAATCTTTGATAGTGAAAGTTAATCGGGCGTGAGTTCCACAAATTGAGCTGAATTTTGTAAATTAAAAATTCATAGATCTTTAACGTTTGGGCTAAACCAGAGTAGAGCCTGTGGCCTTCAGGCCTAATGAGACCTTTTTGGTCGTTTTACGGCTTTTTAGTCACTTTCTGAAACAAATGCCCTCGTTTGAATAATTTTGTTTCCCACCCTGCTAATGCCGCCCTCCGAAAAATAAAATGGAAAATATCATCTTTCAGTTCACTCGGCGAATAATTTTAGTTAACTTAGCGAATATTCTTATGAACAATTTCTGTTTGAACGCTCGTAACTCAAGAACGGCCTTCACATGTGTCTTCTGCAGCCAAATTAACCTTTCCATGATAAAATGTTCTCTATTCCTGGATTAAATTCATGAGTGATTCAAACCTGACTATTGATGGATGCACGTTCCCAAGTTCATTATCTCATCGCCGAAGTGTCTCTATTGGTGGAAATTCAGATCTTATCTGGCGGATGCGATCTAGCCGTGCACGTGGCGAATATTGAGTTCTCAGATTGAATCAGAAGTATTTCGAAGCAAGGACACGTGGACCCAAAATCTTATTACTACAAATACAATCTGTTTCTCTTCTCTTTCATGCTTCTCGGGTCATAACTGCACGACTTCCATCCTTTTTCTATCATTTCATTTTATCTGACTTAAGAACGAGTTTACTATGAGTTATTTCATAAAATTCGGCGCAGAAGATGAGATTCTGAAGATATTTTTCCGGAATATTTTCCTACTGCTTACTTATGACAAATGCGAGGATATAAAAGTCTCACTCCCCGTCCATCTTTATAGATAGCCTAGGAAGTATAATGTAGAAGATGGGTATTTGGATGCAACTAGAGACCCAATACATGCAAGGTAGCTAAACTAGCTTTATTTTGCTCGTTGAGTTTCTAGAGTTACGTTTTGTGGAATTGCGTCGGAATATATATCTCTGTGTGCGAACCTCTTCAAAGGAACATTTTGAGATGAAGGAATTCATCTCGCCGTATTTTGTTGCGCGAATGAAGCAGACGCAGGATTGGTATTGTCATAGCCAAGTTTTCGGGCTAACTGTAGCACTTTCTCACAAATCTGTAGCATCAGAATGAGAGATAATGATCCTCTATAAATCGAAAAGTTGTTAACATTGGATGAGTTTGGTTTTATGCCTTTTTGTCGCTCCGTCCAACCCTTGTTCACGTTTATCTTCAGTACCCCAATTGTATCACTTCTCCATCTCTGACAACTGAACGAATTTTCTCCAGCATGCCTCTAAATTTTTCGTACCTTAAAACCATTAGAAAAATTTTTCTACGTTAGCTGTTTATCTGCTCTAACGATAATTATGATACGTATTACGGAGCGTTGTTCTGTTACTTCATAAGAATGATTTCAGTGCATTCAAAGTAAAATTGCTTTACTAATCGTTGCTGTAGCAGTTGCAGTCTCATATAATTTAGAACTAGGAAAGAACCACTGTTATAAATAGATTTGAATAATAAATAATTGGATTTAATTGTGAATCAGGATTAACGAACTTTTATCGGTACAAACTGTTGAAATCGTATGTCAAAATACTCAAGTTTCTATTGGCAAATGCCTAAAATCGGCTGTTTTATGAAACAGCTTTTAATTGATCGTTGACGCAAGTACGATATTTTGAGAGTCGATTCATACAGTTCTCGTGAAATGTTAGTGGTGATAGAGACGCAATTCCCATGGAGCACTTTTGGAGGGAGAGCGGTACATTCGCTTTAGTAAGTGTCCTCATGGAGTGATGTAGGGGAAAAGCCACTGACGACAATTAACTCTGCCGCGTTCCGAGGCGCTCAGTTTGGCGTGTAATCGGTAGAGAGCGCTGCTTTCCACAGATTTTGCTCCGAGAGAAAGTGACAAACGTCACTCGCATCGAATTTGCGCTGTAGTGAATCGGCCAATCATTGCTTCAGAAGTAGTGACATTTCCTAGTGAGATGACATAAACTCCAATATCACTGGCCGTAAGAAATAAAGATCTTTTTAAGAGATATCGAGGCAGAAGAGTCTATTCTTCCATGTAAAGCAGTGGTCGCCAACCTGGTATCGTTCGATGGTGGATGTTTTAAGTTTACAGATGTGCAGGTTTTAGATGAAAAATCTACATTGAGTGAAATTCATAATTAGGGAAATTCTAATGCACTTAGGAAGGACGACGATGAAAAAAAATTTCTCATAGACATATGTTTCTATAAGACTGAAAACTTCAAACAAAGTGATTTAGATGTGAATGTAGCAATGTAGTACATCATTCTTGAATACATTCTCATTTTATTGCGCTTACTTTTACATTTTAATTCTTTGTAAGGCAATATTTTCGGAAATTCCTTTCCTATTTACACAGTATTTGATGTTAACAAAGTTTTACTCAACTGAAAATTGTTCTTGTAAACCATTTTTATGTGATTACTTTCATAAGCACAAATTTGAGTTGTTGGGACTTTGGTAGGAAAATGGAACTGCTTAAAGTTGGGTGGTAGATATAGTTTCGCGACAGCTAATCCAAACCACATTCATTGGTATTATTCTCTAATGATTTCATTACGCACGGTAAAATAACGGTACATATTTGAAAGATATGTCCTGATAGAAAAACTTGTAATTTCCGAAGACTAAGTGAAAACCGTGAATAAGGAAATTGCGGAAATATATAGAAATTAAGATTTTTGTATCCCTTTCTTTCCTTTACGTAGAGTTGAGCACATCAGATTGATTATACCTAATTCTCTTTGGGAAGGCATTCACTCAGTAGCCTACTGCGCAGATGGGCCTAGTCCAAGTCAGAAAATAGGGGAGGCAGTACTTCCTGTGCAGGAGAAAGCATTAGGCATATCGTGGGAATAACCCCCAAAAAGGCCCTCATCTCCTCCACTTCTTTCCTCTCTCCGAAGGCCTTCCTAAATCGAAAAATCGATTTCAACACCAATATATTTGCACAATATTTTCCTCTCTCATTTTAATGCAAATCAAACACTATCATGAAAATTGTACAGATAATTTCACGAACAAATAATTGCCAATAGACATAATGGTGGATAAAGATTAACAGAAGGTGTAATTAACCCTTGAGTGCGCACCCAACTATGATTATCTTGTTACTTCATCATTTTAGACATCCCCGTCAAGCATGAGCGAACTTAATTTAAATATATCGTATATATCTGGTCCTCCCTAGCCGGAAAGTGTCCGTCGTAAGACCAAAATAACACAATATATTTGTTACTGGTCGAAGGTTTATTTAATTGTGAATAATTTTCGAATAAAATTTTCTATTAATTGAATGATTGTAGGGAAAATTTTGTCAATTATAACTTAAAAATAAAAATTAATAAAAACTTCGTAATTTTCAATTTTAAGCCAAAAGATTACTTAAAAAATACTATTTCATAAGTATAAATTAAAGTAAATAAAAATACAATAATATCATCTTATATCCATAAATTCTCCTTTTAAATTCTAAGTTTAATCTTATAGAATAATTGAGCTCGGCATCAAATATTGAGCTTGGTAAACTCTCCCATCAAGTATGATAGAACTTATGATAAATCGAAGTGTAAGTCTATTAAAATCGAATACGCATCCTTTGCATGCCCTAATTTTTTTATAAATGCCAACCAGGATCGGATTTTAAGCTTAGAATATCAGCGGAATTCCGATAATGTCTATGTCTATGTTTGTACCCTGCAAGCCGCCTTTCGGCGTGTGGCAGGGGGTGCATGCACCATGACTCTATTTCCTTAATCGATTATTTTCGAGTATTGTTTGCGGAAAAAATTAGTTCTTGAATCTATTGGTTCTGGCATCTATTTCTCTGGTCTTTCTCGCATTATCGGAACGGCCTATGTAGCATGGTGAACGCATTATATCCGCTACATCATCTCTAAACGTGCTTTCTCTGAATTTATCCAGTAAATTGATCCTTTGTTGGACTCTTCTAACTTCCAAAGATTCCCATTTTGCGTCCTGGAGCATCTGAGTGACGCTCACTGATTTATCGTAGCAATTCTTCACAAAACGTATCGCCTTTCGCTGCACCTTCTCTAATTCTTTAATACAACACTTATCGGTAGAGTCCCATACACTACACGCATACTCAAGATGAGGTCTAACTAACGCAAAGTAACATCGCTCGCGAACTTCGTCGTCGCTCCGACCGACTATTCTCTTTACGAAGCCGAGTTTTTTATGTGCTTTTCCGCATATATTATGGATGTGAGTACTCCGTGTTAAGTTATTCGTGAGAGTTACTCCAAGATATTTCACTGACTCTACTGTTAATAAGTTTATCCCACGGAGACTGTACGGATAATCTTTAATAATAGATTTTCTTTCGAAGAAGTTAACTACTGAACATTTGTCTACATTTAGCTGTAATTGCAAATCATTGCACCATTTCATAATGTTATCTACACTTATGTATAACTTACATACCCGATTTCATTGAAAATTCTCTAGTTCGTGAGATTTAAATAAACTCAAGATTTAAAACCTACTTGGCGTAGAAGTTTCGTTCTTCTGCCAAATATCTTCCCCTACATGGCTGTATGTTTGTCACTGCCATTTGTACATCGTGCTTTGCATTTGCTTCAATCTCAGAAAATTGACCCCTCTAGATAAAGTCTGTCGTTAGTTTCTACCATTAATTCTATAGGAACTTATAATTCTCGGATATTTTTGTGAAATAATGTATGATCTCGAATTCAATAATCACCTTGGTGCTCAAGTGGATGGGTTATTATATTATTATATATAATATGGTTATTACAGCAGAGTTTTACAAATTGTCCGTATATTTTATCAAAATTCTCGACATTTTGAATATTTTACGACTAATATGGGAATCTATTATCATTAACAGCCATTACTTTGTAAAATTTTATTTGGCAGTTTTTCCTTTCAGAGTTCCTCCTTATGGTCACACATTCTTTGGTAGTTGGTTATCTTATTTAAAATACCTTTATCGTCTTCATAGGTGATATTGCATCCTAAATAATTAAAGTGCGAAACCTGTTCTATTATATTATTATCAATCATTATTTTTGTGCGTATTGGGAACTTTCCTAGAAAGGCCGTTGTCTTGGTTTTTTGTACATACATTTTCAAGTTGTAATCTTTAGATACCAGATTTAGTTTGTGGACTGCTAATTGTAAGTTATCTTCACTTTCTTGAATTATGATTCAAATAATTAAAAACCGCAAACAGTCTATTAACTTATTATTATTAATATATTTTATTAACATACTAGTAAACTCCCCCGTCAAGCATGACGGGACTTAATTTAGTTTAAAAATATATCTACTATCGTATATATCTGATCCTCCTAAGCACAAAAAAATTCTGTCGTAATATCATAATAACTCAATATATTTCTTATCATATAAATTATTTATAATATTTATTCTACTGTTTTCAAGTCATGAAAGCCTACTTTACGTAATTTTTTTATAAAAAATTATAAGAACTGATTATCCCCGTGCATTTATATGGGATATTTAATGAAATCAATCTTCAACAATGGCCTTAGTCGTCAAAGGGATGGGTTGTTTATTTCGCAAAAAGTTTACTAATTTTCCGTGTGTTTTATTAAAATTCTCGAAATTTCGTGTATATAAGAATATAGGATCATTTTTCTTTCTTGTGACACTTGTCTCAATTTCGGAAGACCATTATTTCTATTTTAGTTCTGTAAAAGAATCAACCTCTGCAGGTAACGAAAACCTACTTTACGTTCATCTCTTATGGAAACGTATTATGGGCTCCTGGGTTCGAACCCAGGCCTATACAGAGATGAGTTAGTTACAGAGAATAATGTCGAATTTTTATGAATGATTCACGACTAAAATAAGATTCTATGATCATTTTCCTTTCTTTTAGCACTTGTCTCAACTTCGTAGGACCATTGTTTCTAATTTAATTATGATACAATCTCTGCAGGTAACGAAAACCTATTTTACGGACATTTCTTATGAAAGAGTATACTAACTGATTATCCCCGTGCATTTATATGGGAAAACTGATGAAATCAATGTTCAAAAATTGCTTTGGTCGTCAAAGGGATGTTGTTGTTGTTTATTTCCAAAAAAAATTACGAATTTTCCTTCTATATATCAAAATTCTCGCAATTTCGAATTTATATGAATGATTCACGACTAGAATAAGATTCTATGATTATTTTTCTTTCTCGTGACACTTGTCTCAATTTCGTAGGACCATTTTTTCTAATTTAATTTTATAAAAGAAACGACCTCTGCAATTATTGAAACGTAATTTACGTACATCTCTTATGGAAACATATTTTGTGCTCCTGGGTTCGAATCCAGGCCTTTACAGAGATGGAAATAGTTTTCTTGGAGATTTCAGCATCGTAGAAACACAATGCAGTTTGTTTCAGACCTCGAAGTCAAGCCGATTCTAAGATAAATAGTGGGACGGACAGACGGACGGACAGACATTTGCTTTTTATATATATGATTATATAATTAGACCAGATGTATACAATAAGGGATATATTTTAAAATTAGTTAAGTTCCGTCATACTTGACGGGGGCGTTTACTAGTATATATGTATGATTTATAAATCTGTTATATTTTTATAAGTATGAATACCCAGAGTACACCACGAGCACCGATATTCTTACTAGTGTGGCTTATTCAAGATTTTTCGTATACGAAACTCTTACGTTTTTTATTGTCGTTCTTCAGTTTTGAAAAGATAAAAATGAAGTTCAGCAAATTTTTTTTGTTTGTTTTTGGTGATCCGACAAAGAATAAAGAGATGTCCCCTCTGTCGTAGAATGCTTTCTATGGAAATTCATGATACAATGTCGTCTGCTTACTTAGTAATTAATTGGATTTCATCTTCAATTATGTCCTACAGAAGCAGTGTCTTAATTCTTACCCAGTGCATCCGCTCCTGATAGTGGAAGGTGGAAGTGGCACCCCTCAATTCGAAGATGACGCATTCGTCGAGGAATGCCGCCCAGATGCAGCTGTTCTTCTTCTCAATGGGACATTTCCCTATCACAGAGATGCTCAAGCCAACGAGCCACTCCCTCACTTCATACGTTATCGACTATCTGTTTGAAGTTCTTTTCAACTTTTGATTTCACATTAGCTAGCTATTCATACCGCTGTTTGAAAAACGTGGAAAGGAGATGACATTGTATCAAGTACCGCCCTCCGTGTTTGCTTTATTTTACAGAAAATTATCATAAACAATATGATAAAGTATATACGAGATAATGTACGTGATTGACTCGAGTTCGAAGTCAACCCGAAAACAAATTCATTTATCAAGGTGGTGATTAAGCCGGGATAGTAATTATTTTTCTCTTTCTTTGCTATAGTTTATCAATTTTCTTAAATTATTTTCATTGCCTTTCCGAAGTCTTTGTCATTCCAACAATTCTTTGCTGCGACAAATATTTAACAAATTATTGACAAATTTGCTAAGTAAGCTGTACATATCACAAGAAAGAAGAAAAAAGATGTTTTTAATCTCCTGATTTTCCATCCATAACCCTCCTGCTTTATTTCCATCAGATTGAGTTACCTTAACGTTAAAGTAATTTTACGGTGATTTTCCTCAGAAAAGTAACGGAATGCGCCTCAAATCCAGTGCTTACACGTTCCCGTATTTGGTCACCCAAAATAACTTTCCCGTCTTATTTGCGTGGGCGTTACAATAAATATTTGGAAAATCACTCAAAAGGGTACAGTGATACACATATCACACAATGAATGATTTTCCATATGGAGCTGTTTTCTCCTACTTTTATGTTTGAATTTATTTCTACTGAATTCGACTGCGAGACTTTTTCAGGATGCTCGTGTTTTGCGACCATCCTATTACGAGCGGAATTCCTAAACTTCCGGTTTTATTGAAATGAAGAAGCCCATCTTTAAGGCAGATGGAAGTCCGTGGGGGTAACAAGACGAGTAATATAACTCGGTGAGGTCTGTTTCGCGAGGTTTCACATCCTGTCCCCTTAATGGACGAATAATTGGGGACGTCATTCGGACGATTTAACTTTCTTACGCCTCACTTTTTACCAGAAATGTTTTGACCGAAATGAGGGTGAGGACTGTATGCGAGGTTATAAAATATGTCAACACTATTTAACAAGCATTCCTCTCCTTTATCCAGTGCAAGCACTCATTTGAAAATACCACTCAATATTGCAACTCGATGGCTATTAGCAACATGATTCTTTTTGTAGCAACAGAGTTCAGCTTCGTACGTACATAAATGTAAAAACTAACCCTTGTTAAAATATCAGCGTGAAAGGAAGTTTTGCACAGTGCTGTACTTGAGAGTAACTTCCGTGCAAAATCACTTCAGATTTTTAAATCTATCCTATATCATTATCATTAATAAATTTTAAGGTCGAAACGAAGAAGTTTGGCCAAGATCATTTGAAAGACTACTCAGGTTAACTTAGGTACTTAAAACTTAATGAAAACTTAAGTACTTTGTGTAAAAGGCTTACAAATATTTGCGATAATTCTTCTTGAATTTGGTCAGTTCAACTGGTTTTCTAGTAAAGATTTCATTTTAGATATAATTACGGAATGTTTGAATATTTAAATCTAATTTTGTTGTACAGATATTTACAAACAAATATGTAGTATTTTATCTTCCAATAGTAACTCACAAAAGATTGTCTTTTGTGTTACGTGTTACTGCCTTCTGAACTGTTCGCATTAAAATCTGCTGAAAATGCATCTTCAGGAACGAGTAAAATCATTCCATGGCTATACTTTCTTTTCTCAAAGAATTACTTCGCTTCAGAATCGTCTTTCAATTCCTTCTTCATTTACCAAGTACGCCTTCGAAGAAACTCAGCTTATTGACGACCCATCTCTTCTAGATCCTTTCCTTCTTCTCCCTTTTAACTCATTTACCACGTTTCGCTTTTATCCACTACATCTTATGCGAGCATAATTGACTAATAGTTTAGTGACCTCTCCAAGACGACGGATGGAAAGTGGCTCACGTAAACCTTAGATTTAGGTATGGGAAGTAGATTTTCGTGAACTACATTATCTTGGAAAGTACGTATTAATTCGAGCAGTTAACCATTTCATGACCCAGATACATTCGGGCTGTTTACTTCCGATTTCCCGACAGCCAAGTTTGGGCGAGATGTTGTTCTCGTGCTGACTCGGCAAGTAAGACCAACGTGATTTACTTTCGAGTTTTTAAAGTCAAATATCAACAGAGAGAGGTCATGTTTTCTTTTTCGTGATTGGAACGATGAAAACAGAAAAATACTCCAACTTATTATTGTTAAATAATGTGAAAAGAACCTTTCAATAGGTATTTTAAAACATGCAAATGGAGTAATTTAACTGAAATCTAAGCGTACTTTATGCACTGAGTATATGGTGAATACCAAACGGATCTATTTACGGACGTCGTTATGTTACTTTGTATTATAAATCCATGGTTGACGATGCGATGATTTCCGGGAATACGCAGTGGAGTCAATAAAAATGACGTTTTCTACATACTCCACTGCGTGTTCTCGGAAATCATCGCATCGCTTCTCGTAGTGAAAGCCTTCATTCCGAATTTATGGTTGAGATTGTTTTTAATAAGTATTTTTCTTTCGTTATCATTTTTATTTCAAGAGTTACGAAGTTACGGCTGGAATATTCGATTCTGGAACATTCATTCGATTCAGGCGTTTTTCTCGACCGTTACTAAATCCTTGTCTTTTCCTTTGTGATCCCTTCACCATAGAAAGTTATTTGTAAAAAAGTACTTGTATGAATTACGTTTGCAAATCAAAATTTAATTTCATTCCGGATGCTAATTTTGAGAGTGCGCTAACATTCTATTCTTAGTATTTATGTATTAAGTAACTATAGCAATATCTTAGTAATACTCTGAGGAAAATATATGATTTGGCTATCGCGGAGCTGTGGACTTACATAGTGTGACCAGCGGACAAATCGTCAGCGAGCGTAGATATAAAATCAAAGAAGATAATTTTTCCATACATCCTATAACAATTAAAGAAGATACGTTTTCCAGACCTTTCTCTAGATTTCAGTTCGGAAGATCGCGAATTGAAGCCTCGAGTCCATATGTAGATAAAAATCGTTCAATGCTGAATGTAGGATTAACCGGATGTGTTTTGTGAAAGTAACTCGGCACATATAATGAACAGTATTCAGGAGAGGTCATGAAGTTGACTCAGAATCAACTGTTCCATCGGCGAATAACTTAGCGGTATTTACTGTCTATTCCATCGTTAACATTCGCTTTCCGAGATTGTTTCAGATTACAGTTGCGAATAATGAATGCACTGTTTCTATTGATTCGAGACATCTTTTGCTGAAGACGCGGGAGAACAACTGAAGAAGATCTCTTTGATAACAAACGAATGGCGAATATCGGAAGTGAAGAATATCCCATTGCTCCCTAACTGGAGGGTGACGTTGCTTTCGGCTGCGGCGCATTCTTTTATTATTTGAATATACGGAAACAGTAAACGGTAAAGGCAGCGGTGGCAATTAAATTAAAGGCTGTATTAATCCTTTAACTTTTTAACTCTAATTCTTTCTCGTGGATTTTCATTTGAAAGTATGGACGAGTATTGCGGCTGAGGTAAATAACCCCCGAATAGCGCGATGCGAATGTATCTTCTCTGCCTTTCTGTGTGTGCATGTGACACAAGTCCATATGCCCATCCTAAAATAATGTAATTGATTATGCCCAATAAGAGTGTCAGTAAGACTCTTCATCGATTTAAGAATTTGAGGTAAAATGGGTCATCGCTGGATAGTTATAGCTAGGATAGTTTCCAAGCAGAACAAAGAACCGTGAAGGTGAGACATTTTTTTGAACTCCTCCCATATAAACTCGACATTTTGGGATCATCTGTTGAGCTGTCAATTTTTCACGTCTCTAAAGTTCCCCATTTCTTACGTTTCGCATCCTAAGTACCACTTCTAGTAAGTAAGAATCCACTTCTGGAATGAGAAAGTTTCAGCAAACGAACAATGAAAACGACACAGAAT
The DNA here is from genome assembly GCA_000376725.2 of Ladona fulva. Taxonomy (NCBI): domain Eukaryota; kingdom Metazoa; phylum Arthropoda; class Insecta; order Odonata; family Libellulidae; genus Ladona; species Ladona fulva. The sequence goes on along the minus strand of KZ309230.1, from coordinate 550,355 downwards.
CAGGAGTAACTTTTGATTACATTTTATGTACTCGTAACATTTCTAAATATGTACTGTCTTTTGAATGCCCTTGATAAAATCCTTGTATTTCACAAAAAACTACAGCTCATCAAGTTCTAATATTACATCTACCTCTGGTACGAAGGCTTTCGATGCACCTATGATTTTTTCGTCGCCTCAAAATCATCTCATCATACATCTACCTCTGTATACAATTCTTACTGATTCTTCTTAGATATTCTTTTCCTTTCTTTAGAAATCTTCCTCGAGTGCATGGTATTTACGAATTCCTCAAGTTGGACGTTTTTTACACCAAAGAAGCGTAGCTTAGGAGAGAATTCATAAAAATTCGCGGCTCCTTTATTTTTATATACTCATTAATCCGAGACTTTTAAAATAATCCCTCAGTTTGTGTACCTTAATGTTTCATGGGACTTACGACGTTCCTATTTAAACTTTTTTAATCCTGCGCCATTACGTAAAGCGATCCTTTCGTAATTAAGAGCGACTATACCGCGTACCTGGAGCAGTTGAATATTTCCTGAACTGCATTTTTTCCAATTGCCACAACATACAAAATCGGGTTCTTTTTGTGGAAACTGCCGTTTTAAGCCGGAATCGAAGTTTCGATTTCACATATTTACGCGCAATTTTCCATTTACTGGGTTACTTTAATGCCATTCAATGAATTTATCGAACCTACTCACTTTCTTCATTCCCTTGCTTACGAAATCCTGGAATATGTGCTTCGAATGTTGCTTTGATTTAACTAAAGTGTTCTTTTTGTGGTGAAAAAATGATGATGAGGCATACGCTTTAATGATAAATCTGACACCTTAAATAAGCGAAATAATATCTTAGCAATTGCCTAGAGTGTTATAAGGACGCGGGATAGATCCATTTGAATCTATTTGGAGCATATAACTGGTTATATACATCGAAAGACCATTTATTTCACTAGTTACCGACGCTAGAAAGAAAAACGAGACGAGAGGATTTAAAGGCAATGAATTTATTGAAATTCTTCTCCGATCCAAAATGTTTCGCCAAAGCGGTTGTGCTTTGGATAAAATGACGCCAGGAAAAGAGTTGAGAAGCTCATGGAGGAAAAAAAGGAGTATAGATGATGACTTTCTTTGGTAGAGATTGAATTTACTTTCTTCAGATGTCTCTGACATCGAATTCATTAGTACTTTAAGTTTGAAAAATACAGATGAATAATGAAAGAAGAAAGGGAGGGAGAAACTATTTCATGGATTTAAAAAATCTGCGTCAAATACTTAGCGAAAGGACGTCAAGGAAACAATAACAGGGTGCGGGAAACCAACTCATCCTCGAATGCTTTTCTTTTCGCCCCGTCAATCTGTTCCATTACATTTCATTTCGGTTTCAGTGACCTCAATGGTTTGGTTGATATCATAATGGATTAGCGGGACATGGCCCAGTTTTTGTTTTTCGTTTGAATTGTCCCTTTGCTGCTGGCGATGATTTACAAGTATTTTCTGTCGGTGCCTTTTCACCGCGTTTTACATTCACCTAGAAATGTATTTGTAAATACAGGAAATAATGACTTTAAGGTCAATCCTGGGAATTAATTAAACATAAATTAATTGACTTTCGCTTCACTTAAATTTAAGAATAAAGGAATGGGGAAGCGATGTTTTCATGTCGATGACGAATAATTGTTGTAATACAACCCACTTACTTATCTCTAATAGTAGTTAGATACGACCGATGAAGAGTGCCCTCGTTGTTTTCATCTATGTACTCACTATCAGTGAAGTGCATACCCGCTTGGGTTAATTTCACGAAAGTATTCGGTTGAAATTGAGGTTTGCTGTCCGCGCTGGTTTGAGGCAACGGCTGAAGATGACACATCCATTCCACGGATGGCGTCGCGGCGCGGCGCCCGTCTGCCGCTCCACTATCGATTGCGAGGCGTCGGTCGATTGCTTGTGCGCGCTCCGTGGACCAGAAGAGGGCGTGCCGTTCTCTTGGTAAACACACTCCCACTCTCATCCCCATGAACTATATCGCCATCGATTGAATCTCATTCAAGATGGATAGATTCACCCATTGAGAGCGTACATTTTATTTATCGGACTTTTCCTTGGTGTAATAACGTTCTTATTTCGGCCTGATTTTTGCTGCAAATTTTCCTCTTCCACCGAACTAATCTTCGAAGTTAATTAATTTCAAAGAAATTAATTGGAAGAGGGTAAAAAGAAATGTGAGAGGTTTTGGATTTAAATTTAATGAATAGAAAAACGTCACCTTGGACGTCTATCCTCCGCAAACCTAGGTTAAATTGGTTGAAGACCATGAAACTGAATCTCCTCCGCAGAGCGTAGGATTAGATTACGGCAAAATATCCAATGGCAAAAACCCGACAAGCACGAACAATTGAAGTATTTAAACATTTTATGTTTTTAAGATTTTAGTCAATAAGAAATAGAAATGCTATGAAGTAGATATTCATTCACCTAATAGATTCAGAGCTAACAATGCCAATGATTCCTGCCAAAATATAAAATCAAGAAAGAATTGAATTTAATATCATATAGCTAAGAAGAAAAGGGAAATTGATAAAAAAAGATTTACAGATGATTCGAACGATGCTGGATAAAAAAATAGACTCTCTCGTACGAAAGAAATTTTATTTTCCTTTTGTGTCTGGTGTCCAGAAACAAAGTCTCAAAGACAACTTAATGGTTCGAGATTTATAATTCTCATTTACATTTTACCCATGATCGAGTGATTTTTACGAACAATATGAAGAAGTTGGATACGCAAACTGTAAGTTGGAAGGCGAAATGACAGGAATTGAGAATTGGCGAAACTGATTGTCTTAGACGTCACTAAGTACAATTTCTTCAAAAAAGTTTTGTTAACATTATCAGGTTAATAAAAACTTTTCAAATGGAAATTTAGCAAGTTAGTTTCATTCTCTTGTGTAACTGTAAAGAAAATGCTGTTTGCGAAGTACACGCGTTATTTGTTGTGATTGAAGAATTCCTCTGCAAGAATACAGAACTTAGAGAGGTCCAGAAATTGTTCACTTCGCAAACTTAAATACCCTGCAACCCGCTTTCGGCTAATGGCGGGGGGGTTATTATTTGAAGATCCCAAAGCTCGAGGGCTACTTCAGTAAGTTGCAGGGTCCCAACAACAAAAATCACAAGTGCAATTAAAAGTTACACAACGTATTAGTTCGTAAGTTTAGTTTCATCAAAAAATTGGAGAATATTAATTTGTGTATAAGGAATACTCGAGCACAGGCACGGGTTGAATAACTCCAGATTAAAATTAACTTCTAATTGAAAGTTACATTTCCGTGTTGACGAAGGAATCTTTAGCGAATCTTAGCGTAGCTTTTGCAACAAAACAGCTATTTTGCTGAATTTTAAAAATTGATTTTATAGAAGTTTATATGAGAGAGACATTTGTATTCTGTATTCCTTATATATAGTCTAGCCGTGTTCCTTTTCCTTATAGATTTAACTTATGATGCAGTGTACTGTGCATTAATATGAAATCCTTATTTATCTTTTATACTTAATACTTTAAAGGTTTGCTCGATATATGCTGCGCTGTAAGTATTCATTTTTTCACTCTTGGAAATACATGAGAATCCATGAGAACGATCTTAGAATCGAGTTAATTATCTCGAGGTCTTCAAGCAATTGTGGTGAATATGTTTTGGAGGAATTTGAGCTTTTTTCAGGGAAAGAAGTAGATACGCCTTTTTCCGAGTTGTGGTGGACTTCTTCTGCACAAGTGACGGTTCTTCATTTTTCGGAGGGCATTTGCCTTAACGATTCTTGTACAGTTTATTGCTTTAAGAAAATAGGGCCACAGGTTCCCTACCTTTTGTTTAGGTCATGGGCAGTGAAAGATAATGTAGAAAGATGTGGAGATTAGATCGTTATTTGAGAATCGAAAGTAGAACTGTTTCCTCAGTAGGGAAAATGAGAAGCGCAATGGAGAAAACAAAATTTTCGATGAAGTATGAAAGACAAAAGAGAAGCACTACGGTGTAAACGTATAAAAAGTACTTACAAATATGTAAATTGTATGATAAACATATAAGAAGCAAATTATGTAACTTTGTAACCAATTTCAATAATTTTAAAGATTTCGATAAAGTCGTACCGTGAACGACCGAGTGTTAAATGGGTAAGGAATGTGCACGGATGGTATTATTACTTGTCTTTATTTAGTTGTCTTATTAGTTAGACTAGCATTTGTAATTTCAGGTGGTTCGTAATTTACGATTTTTACATTCAACCCCTTCTTCAGTCCTTGGTATGGAAACTGCGCTTTCAGTTGCGTCTGCATTCACCGTATTTAATAGCCGCGCAACAGAGCTCATGGAAATAACCTTTTCTTGCTCGTAAGGCAGTCCAATGAGGCGGATGGGTTCCATTTTTCCCTTCTTCGAGTCTATTCTCAATTCTTTACCCAGCGTTGCGTTTGTGTCCAGCGAATGAGTCGTGCACGACTTCGTTTTTTTAGCTCGGTAAATACAAATATTCGTATACGTCTGTTTCTATTCTAGTTGTCATCTTCAAACTTTTATTTCCTTGATCATTCATGTTATTTTCTGGCGAATATATGCACATACATGACATTTTCTCCGATTTTGGTGGCTAACAAGCCAAGAACCTCACAATATTCCTCGATATTTAACCATCCTCGTATTATTCTGTCATTACAGAGTCATTCCTTCACGTATTTCCTTTTACTCTTACTAATACTCATTTCTCTTGGGGATATCTTCCACCGCATTTAACTAGACATTTCAGACCCACATTTTCATTTCTGCCAATCTCCAGCTCCATCTTCTGCTTATAATCCTAGCATAATCTGTTCCATGACAAATTATAGTAAACTTCTAAATTATAGCCACTTTGAGATGCCATCTTCGCCTTAACAAAACGGAATACCTTACCATTTTTTTCCTTCAAAAGAATTGTATCTGAAGTACTCCTTAGCCATGAATTGTTGAAAACTAGCTAATTACAACTGGGCATATTTTTCTCTATGCTTTTCTCGCTCTCACTTATCGTCAAATCTCTCACGTCAAGCTAATTTAATCACTTTCAGTGAATTTGCCGCATAATTGTTGGCCAAAGCCATTTACTCATTCTCGTCAACTTCGTTCCTGGCTCTATTCAGTGTCAACTAATGACACGGACCGCAGCCGATGGGACAGATTAGTCGGATGAAGTTTGGCGAACACCATCGGCTGCCGATTATCATTTTCAACATTTAAAAATTGTATACTTGTTTTTTATTAATAATTCTTTTTTTTTCAACTTTAACTTTTATTTTTCTTTGTCCTCGCGGGTTTTTCTCACCCCCCTTCCTGTGTGGAAGATGTTCCCACAAAAAAATCTTTTTGTTTTTTTTTGTGTATTAAATTTTAAAAATTTCGTTTTCAAAGTTAATACCAAAGTATAATAAGATATTAGGTTAGGTAGAAAAGAGGCCCACTTGGGCCTAACCTCGCCATTAAAGGGTCCAATAATAATAAAACCTATTTTGGCCCCTTGTGGTGAGCGCTAATGGTAAATCCGTCTATTTCTTGTCGCTGAAACTGAATGGGTGAGCATTTGATGAATAAGTGCAGTGAAAACAACGGCGGGAGAAAGATTTTCAACCGAGAAAGAGTGACCCACATTTAAAAAGGTTCCACTTGATGATTCCCAAGTAAATTTTAAGTCTTCGATTGTAAAAGTTGCGAAAGAATATTCAAACTATCATGGAACAGAATGTGTTAGAGAAATTTTATTTTTGTGCTCTGTTTACTTAGAACCAATATTAGGGGAAATTTTTAATCATTCGGTCCCTTTTTGAGTGGTTTATAGGGATACCGCATCGGTGAATAAAAATAGATTCGATTCCCTTCTATTCTTCAGATATAGTGAAACTCATCCAAAAAAAATTGTTTACTGCCATGTGTTAGACTTTTGTTATTGAGATTCTCGCTTCGGTTTTCTATCTCAACTATAGCCGAATTGTCCGTTGCCTCTCATTAAAGAAAATATAATTTGATGAATACCGTACTAATTGCGACTTACAGGACTTCCCAAGATATCAAATAGAAAGAAATATGATAAATGAGACGCGGAAATGTCAAATAAATACTAACGATTGTGTTCGAACTATTTTTGGGATTTATATTATTAATCGTTGTCGGGTCTCGAGCCGGGTAGCCTCGTTCCATGAGGTCGACATTTCGGACGCGCCCATCTTCAGGACACTGATGCAACTTGGTGGAAGGGACACAGGGGCCAAAACGCCAACCTTATGGAATGAGGCTACTCGGTTCGAGACCCGAGAACGATTTCGACATGCGATTCATCGGAAAAGTACTACTTCTTTCTAATATTAGTATTAATTTGGATTATTTACCATCCCATTAGTTGTAAGTCGCAGTTCCTCTTTGTCAGTAAAATTTCTTCATTTTTTTCCCTATTAGCATAGAATTGACTCCACATTTTCCGTACTGGATGTAACGCCTTTTGGAAGAATATTTATTTATTTATTTATTGAATTGATCATCTCTTTTCACGTAGAAAACTAATTTTCCTCTTAAGTCTTATGGGTGTTGCGGATTTTGGAAGAGGATTTCTTCAACAATGAGAAGTCCATTGCGGAGTGGAAGATCTACTAGTAGGGGCCCTCTAAAGATAGCAGTTGAGGCCCCAAAATCCTGGGTTTCTCTCCATATTACAGGGGCATATTACGCTCCTCAGAATCACCGATTTCAAATACAATTAAACCTAAAAACGGAACGAAATGAATTACGCTTTTCAGTATTGGTCAGGTTAAGGTGGAGACGAAATAATTGCCTTAAAGTGTGTACGAACGCGCCCACGCGACGCCACTCGGCGATCGTGATTATCGTGCTTTCACACATTTTCAGTTGATTTGGCGCAAAGAAAGACCCGTCACTAATTGTGCGAATAAAAAATAATTATGCGTCTCTTGCAAATTGCTTATAATAGAAGACGTTTGTTTGGATTTTTTAAAAGTCGCCGTTTCGTTGCTTCGGCTTCCTCTAAAATAGTCGTGCATGCCATTCTTCTACATCTTTTTTCCCAGTGTATACCTTCGGGAATTCCCAAGCCATCGTACGCATTAAAAAGTAGCTTCTCGGGCTGTTTGTCTCGGCCCTATTAAAGGGACGAACCTCTCTCGCAAGCTTCAAACTCAGTTCGACCGCTCAGCCACCCTAAAAATTTTATCGGTTCATTTTCGGGAAACAAATTCTTCAAAATCAGTAAGAAAAGTTTGGGAAATCGTTTCGACTCCTCTGCCGCAATCAGCTCTCATTACACCACAGTTATTAAAGAGTTGAATATCTTAGAAAATCGAAATAAAGTTAGTTTCGAAAATTCTAGGAAAATCACACTTTACGGTCCCGAAGAAGGTTGTGAATGTGAAACCGCCAACTCTTGAGTGGATTCCACTAATTTTCTGAAATTCCAATTACTCCGCGGACGAAAGGTTTTAATGAGCGTATTCTACCAATGGGTCGTGATAGCGCAGCTATTAGGGACGTATTGATTCGCGAATAAGGTGCCTTTTAATAATGCGGACGTAGGTGACACCGCCTCCGAGGACACCGCAATTCAGCCACCGATGGACAGAATCGACGCTTTCATTCATTTTAGATTTGGATCACTCGTATTATTTTGTGTATCATCCTAGAGGGACCGAGGACATCGTTTTTGAACAAATTTATGCCCGAGGTAGACGTAAGGAGGCTTTTCGAAAGCGGAAAATGTTTCGTTGATTTTATTCGGAAAATCAAGAAATTATTCACATTGTTATAATTGCTCTCAGGGCCGCCGTCTTTGCAGGTTATTCCTGGCATTCGTCTAAAAATTGCGCTGTTTCTTCACAGCAATGAAAATCTTTCACTGCTAAAATTCAAAATGAATATAAAAGAGTTGACATTTATTGGAAAAAGTTTTGGATTTCAAAAAAACTAAGCCAAAGTTGATGAGGAAGTGATGAAGAACGGGCGTCGTAATGTGATTAAAAAACACCCAAATAAGGTGCCTGGGGATGTTTTTGATTTGTCTGTAGATAAAATATGTATCTTTAATTTCACTTTTGTCTCTCTTTTACGAGATCGTGAGGATGTGAAAGCTACTTATATTTGCATGATGCTGAATACGGATATAAAAAATGTTTTCTCTAATTGGTAGTGCTGCTCGAACGTGGATTTGTTCCTCTGACTACATTTCCCAGTGAAAAAGTTACTTAAAGCTTAGTTTGTCGCAATTCCTCTCAAAATGTTTGTCGGAAAACGTAGGAGGAGTTGAAGATCCGACATTATTTGAGCTACAACTTTAGCGCCGACGCCTAAACTATTCGGGGTTTAATTACTTCGATTCTGAATCGGCGGTTACAATGACGCTCTCATACGTAGTTACCTAAAATTCCAATTAATTTTTTAAATTGTAGCTAGGTTCGCCTTGAAAAGTAGCTAAAATGTCGCTAAACTCGGCAAAAAAATTCTCCAAAAAGTAGACTACAGCTAAAATATATAATACAGTTTAAACCGTAGAATAAACCAAGCGCGATGGAAATCACTCTCTAATAACGTATTTTAATGAATAATAAATATCCCCTTCCTCTTTGGAAAAAATACAGAAACTTTGGAATCGTAAGTTAGAACTCGCCTCACACTAAATATAAAAATAGGTGTCCTGAAGCTTTCTAAACTGTGCATTTCCTACAATGTTTTGCTTTTAATGGCATGGGCAGCTAATATCTTACAATGATATACGTATTCTACTAAAAAATTATCCAAATGTTAGGTAATATATGCTCTCTTTAATATGAGAAATTACTTTGTGAGTTTAAAATACTACGTTTGAACTTAAATTTTAACTTACTGTGCAGAAAAAATAAATCACTGCTGGAAAACGCCTCCATAATACAGTAATAGTGTGTGTGAGAAAAAACCTGAGAAAGCTTCTGATAGTTGACTAAAGTCTAAGTAAAAATCAGGTTTTAAATTATCTGTAAGGCAACCAAACAAACATAAATGAATTGTCTAGAAGTTCTCGAATGTAAAATTTAAATTGCTGCAGTTATGAATGTTGTGAAACTCCTTATTCAAGGACAAGTGTGAATGGCTTTATTAAGTTCCACATGATGATGGTTTTCTTAATTACTAAACTGTATACACTTTGTAAATGATATTTTGCATATCTGCACCTGTTTCATTGCCTGTCTAATGGTTTTCTTGTTTTTATTTCATTCACTTACTCTTTGTTTTATTGTCCTTGTTGCATAATCATAATCACATGAACATTTTATTAAAGTTAATTTGATTTTTTCTGATTTTTTTAGGAACCTATGGATCTCAAGATCCTTCGGAGCCAAGATTACTTATTCTTCCATCGCAGCCAATCCAAGTTAAACCCATTGGAAGCAGTGCACTTCTAACATGTAAAGCAAATGTGGAGAATCAAGATTTGGTTGGAGAGCTGAGATGGGTTGACCCAAATGGAAAAGTGGTGGAGCCTGACAAGTATGCATCTAAGTGATCCTTCTTCTGTGTCATATTTGCTCTTCTTATCACAGATCAATACTTCTTTGCTTTGTAATCATAGAGTGAAGTTCTTTTGCTCTAATCGTTATCTTATAAGAACTACTGCCCATAGGTAATACATTCTTTTCTTTTCAAATGCAGGGTAGTTATATATCTACAGGGGCAGTTATATATCTACATAATTTCATCAACAATCTAAAATTCAAAACTTCTAAATAATTATTATGAAGAAATTGAATATAATTTACAATTGGTTTAAGGCTTAATCCAAAATCAGATTTTCTCCCAGTGTATTTATTGCATTCCATACCTTCTTAAGATGAAATGACTTACTTTTATAAGGGTAACATGACATTTTCAGATCTTAAAATTGTGTCATAATATTGACCATAGAAACATTTTTGCCAATTCATAGACCAATAGTCGGAACAGTTACAAAATGGCTTGTTGACAAAGTTCACATATAAGTGTAGAATTTAGCACATTCACTCATCTCAGTCTAACACTCATCCTCAAAGAGTTGTAAAACATACAGTACATTGCATGAATTCATTTTAAGGTTCTAAAATAATGTTTTCCTTTAGTATGGCACTTGATTCCATTTCTAAAAGACTTTTTTAATTATTATTATTTAAATTAAATTTTAGGCTAAATAACTTTTTGAATTGATTTCAAACTAAAACAGTCACCTCTGTGAGTCTCAAAAGATATTACCATATCGATCAATCTTCTTTGAATGTTGGTATTATACAAATGGATGAAATGTTATATTAGCCCACTGTGACTCACATGTGGTGTTTTTACACCCCAGCTGATTTCCGACCACAACATTTTTCTTCAGGTTAGGTTCGATGACACCTTCTCAGTTGCTGGAATTACACCTGTTTCTTACCTTCCTAGCAAGAATCATTCATTTCTTTTCTTTTTTTGCTGAATTAAGACACTTTTTGTGAGGCAGTGCACTTCTTATCAAAGTGAATTTTCTGAAGTTCCCATTTTTGTGATTTTTGTTTGGCCAACTTTTGGAGATTTCCTTTCTCCATTTCTTATTCTGTGACCTATGAACACTCAGAGTGTGAAAATTATTGATGAGTTTGTTTACACAATTTTATTTCAGTTATGCTCCCAAGGAGAAACGGACATGAAAAAAGTCTGACGGAACCGGGACTCGAACCCGGGTCTCCCAATTGCCGGTCGGTTGCTCTATCCACATATTTTTCATGTCCGTTTCTCCTTGGGAATTTTCCGAGATGCACGACTTTATCGTGCCAAGTCATCTAACCCATTTCCTTGTTTGTTATCCTTAAGGGGGGGTTCTCCTAACACCACTTTGTATGGTCGGTGCCTCGGAGAGGCCATGGCTGTGAACGATGCCGCTTAGTCGGACGAACTCACGCGCCCAATACCTATAAAGTCTCCCAAACGGCATGGAGAAATGTTCTGGCGGGATAGCTCAATGGATAGAGCAACCGACCGGCAATTGGGAGACCCGGGTTCGAGTCCCGGTTCCGTCAGACTTTTTTCATGTCCGTTTCTCCTTGGGAATTTTCCGAGATGCACGACTTTATCGTGCCAAGTCATCTAACCCATTTCCTTGTTCAGTTATGCTCTTTTATGAAGCTTATAACTACTTAGTTTCCTGATGCTTCGTTACATTCTGACAAATATTTCATCTTTGTAGGAGAATAACCATTGAAAATGAAAATTGCAAATAATTACATAAAATGATCACAAACACATTTCGCAAGGTACTACTACTGTGAGGTATTGCTCCTTAGAGTTTTTTTTTAGTTATTTTCATCATTACATACATGATTTAACTTTGAAAGGGACGTAGAAACAGTTATTCTGCTTTCCGGTGACTTTCAGATGAAGAGCTGTATGATTCAGACAGACAAACTAAAATCAAAGTTTGATATCTCTAGCAAGTAATTTATTAGTGATCCATTTTATGGCTCATTGTAAGTGTTGCAAATATTAAGGTTGGTGAAACTATGCAAATATATTTGCAAACAACAGATGCAAAGCTTAGGACAAATTGGAATTAAGATACCTTCTTTGGCTACTATTATATTTGAGCAGGTCACGTTGCCATATCTGTGGGGATAAAATTTGTCTTTTCATAGAGATGTTTTGGTCATCCGTGAACTATCATAGATTCAAATTTTTCTGCTGTGCCTCTGATTTGGTGATAATAAGGACAGAGAAATTAGGAGGAAAATTACAAGTTGGTGTCAATATGAGAATTATTTGAAATTTTTGTTAAGAAATTTCAATAGCTTTATAGCATTCACAAGTTCATCAAAAAAGTGTGAGCAGTATAGAACAATTACTCTAGTAACTCATGCATCAGAAATTCTAACCAAAATCATACAGAGGAGAATGGAAGGAAAAAAAGAAGCCATGTTGATGGACGATCAGTTCGGATTCAGAAGAGGAAGAGGCACTCGTGATGCTATTCTGGGACTCTGTTTGCTAATAGAAAAGAGAATACGGAAAGAGTAAGACACATATTTGGGATTTATTGACCCAGAAAAGCCATTTGATAGAGTCGACTGGCAAGAACTTTTTAAAATGATGAAGGAGCAAACTGGACACTAAAGCGGAAGGTGAGTTGGGAGGAGAAAGGCTGGAAAGTGTGGACTCCTTTTCTTATCTTGGAAGCAAAATAACATTGGATGTGAGCCAAAATATGAGATTCTATGCCGCATAAATCAAACAAAGAAATCCTTCAACAAAAAGCAGGCCCTCTTCACCTCCAACAATATAAACAAGCAGCTGAGAAAACATCTTATCAAAACCTTTATGTGAGTGTGCTGCTATATGGGTGTGAAACCTGGACACTTGGAGAATTGGTAAAGAAATGCATCACAGCATTTGAAATGTGGTGCTACCAAAGAATGATGAAGATCCCCTGGATGGACAGAGTTTCAAATGAGGAGGTGTTGGAAAGAGTTGAGGAAGAGAGGCCATGTCTGCTTGATCTCATCTGCAAAAGGAGAGATATTTGGGTAGGTCACATCCTGAGGCATGATGGCCTGCTCAAAACAATACTGGAAGGCATGGTGGAAGGGAGAAATGCAAGAGGCAGACCTAGATTAGTTTGTCCGCCAAGCCATGAAGGATATGGGCAGTGCTTCCTACTCCAATATGAAGAGACTTGCCCATGATCGGGAGGCTTGGAGGAACTCCATCACAAACTAATCTTTGGATTGATGACGCAAAAAGAAGAAGAAGTTCGCCACAGTAGATAAACAATTGATCACTTTTGGGACAGATGTTCCTTCCAATATTTACAGAAAGAACTTGCCAAGTATGGGATTGACATTTTCATTCGGGTGTATGGTGGAGTCTATGATATACAGAACTTCAAAGAGGACCTCGAGAAATGGTTTGTCAGTTGATTGTGTGTGTAGGAAGGAATGTCACGGCCAACCATTGGTTTGTAGGAATGCTACTCTTAGAAGACTTAGGAAGGATTGACACTCGTTGGAGCCATTCGGAAGAATAACATGGAACTTCTCTCCCCAAAATTGTTAAGTGAAAAATAGACAGGAGTACAGCAGCTTATTTTTAATTGGGGGAAAAATGATTTATCCATAAATAAGCATAAATCAGAAATGATTATGATTTGATGAAAAGCAGTGTTGGTATTGTCGATTAAATGTGTGGAAATTATAGTGTAGCAAAAATAAGAGAAGATGACTATATGCAATTTAATATCATTTGCTTGACAAATTGGAAGTAAATGCTTTAATTGTTTATAAGAGAATATATCCTGAGGTGATAAGATATACGAGTAGTAGGGCATTCATCTGAGCAGTCGTGAAAGGGTTGACAAAGTCTTTCATAAGAAGGAGAAACTCGCTGAAAAATAAATCCAAGTAATTCAAAAGAAAAGATAACAAATATGTAGAGCCATCAACATCAGAACAGCAGCAAAGATTGTAAAAAGGAAATACTGGAAGATACGTAATTTGTGATAGATGTAAAGATATAGGTAAAAACTATGATATATAATGAAATATATGAAAAAAACTTGTGTGCAAAGCACTTTATTAAAATCTGCAAAGAATGCTCTGAAAATATTACAAAATAAGTAGAAGAATTTTCCATTATTAATTCGATCAAACCCACCTAAAACATTTTCCTTTCCCTTTCAGATTCATTCAGAATGAACTGCCCAAACCAACTGTAAACTCCTTTAAGTTAGCATTAAATACTACTATAAAGTACTAAAGAGAGATAATATTTCTGTATAACGATTTCAGACATTTTCATTACTATATGTACTTCAAATACCACAAAGAGTGTACTGCGTTTTTAATTTTCTATGTTGAAGTTTCATTTTTTCCTTCATTTTGCAAATATTTTATTTCAGTAAAATATAAAATAAATATTTATATAATTCATATTAAATTTACATATCACATCTAGAACAGTCTATAAATAATGCTAAATGGCAATAATCGTATCAAAATATGAGAAAATGTGTTAAACACAAAATTCCACTGGGGTGTGAAAAACACCCTAAGCGAGTCTTCCCATTACAAATTGAGTGCGAGTCAAGACAAGTTAAAAAAATAGGGTACCTCTGGGTCTAGGTGCTGAATTGGTGAATTTAAGCATGTTTATGGTACATTATTGTAGTTAGTATGTTGTATTTATTTTCAAATAATTGAATAATTGAGCTATGAATGGTTAGCCACTTCTACTCTAAGCCAATTGAGGACAGTTTCATGCCATTTTTAGGGAGACTTTGCGGGCAGAGTGAGTGAAGGCAATGGTATCTCAAAGAGGAGTCCAACCCACAAAGCCAGTGTTACAAATAACCCCTCATAAGGAAACAATGGCATGTTTGTAATTATTTGAATACATAGTGGGATTTGAACTCACTCCCTTCATATTGTGTATCATCTTGTCTCTAACTGTGCTCATTACATAGACAAATCAGAAAATCTTAATTTTCCATCAAATGAAGTTTTGCAACAGGCTTGTTTGCTCTTTCTTTTGGCAGCAAACTCTCTAACCATGAAAATTAGGGCTTTGGAATGGAAAAATGAGCACTGCTGAGGATGCCTATTCACACTATGCAAATCATGAATTTATAATAGTCTTATTTTACTTTGGAAACAACTTTTGCCTTTGGCAACAGTTTGCCACAACTGTTATCAAGGCAACAATAATGAAAATTGTAAAATATGTTAAATTTGCAGCATTAAAACTAACAGGATTCACATAAACACTTTTTATTTTGACTGTCTTCATTCCTAAACATAGCAAAACATATACTTGTAAAATTTTTTATGCTTATAAGAATATTTTCACTTTATTAGCAATATTTCCCAATTATTCCTTGTTGGTACTGAGGCAAACTTTAAAATTTATTTCTTATTACGTATCCATATCTGATAAAATGTTATGAATCTAGATCTCTAAGTCAGGGCTACCACTCCACTTGTTAAATTTGTTAAAATCCTATTTGTACTCTTTACTCTCTCACACAATTAAAAGCTTTTCTTTCACATTCTCTTGGAAAAATCTTATATCTTCACTCCTTTTCCCACAATTCTCCAATCCCCAATTTGGAATACTGCCATGCTGTGTTTCAGGATTTATTTGATGAACTTGCAAACAATGGAACATGTTAGATTCATTTTTGACCCGAGGAAAAGCAATTAGTAGGTAAGCTTTACGGAAATACTGTCAGATGCAAGTTCTACATCTACATCTACATCTACATAAATACCCTGCAAGCCGCCTTACGGCGTGTGGCAGGGGGTGAAAACACCGGGCGTTCGGACTATTTTTTTAGCCTGTTATTATCATGTATAGTTCGTGGAAAGAATGAATTCTTAAATCGACTCGTCCTAGCATCTATCTCTCTTATTTTGCGCTCATTGTCGGATCGTCCAAGGTAGCAGGGGGGTCTCATAATATCTACTATTATCAAGCAATCGCAATCTAGCTTCTAGTCTCCTATCTTTTAAGGATTCCCAACCTGCATCTGACAGCATTTTTGTAACGCTTGCTTTTTTATCGTAGCACTTCTTAACAAAACGTATCGCTTTCCGTTGTACTTTCTCGAGTTCACGGATGCATGTATCGTCTGCCGGATCCCATATACTTGATGCATATTCAAGATGAGGCCTAACCAACGCAAAATAACATCGTTCTCTAGCTTTTTCGTCACATTTACCGACAATACGCCTAATGAAACCGAGTTTTCTAGTTGCTTTAGCACAAATGTTACGGATGTGCGTGCTCCAGTTCATGTTATTCGTAAGAGTGATTCCGAGATATTTTACCGAGTCCACTACTTTAATTACTGTTCCGCTAATACTGTACGATTTATTCTGCCGCAACTGTTTTCTTTCGAAAAAATTTACTACGGAGCATTTGCTTGTGTTTAGGTCGAGTTGCCATTTTTCGCACCACCGTTGAATACGAACTAAGTCGTTTGCTAGGGATTCCTGGTCTTCCACGCTTGATATTTTCCTATATATAACTGTATCGTCCGCGAATATCCTCACTTTACTATCGATTTCGTGGCTCAAGTCGTTTATGTATATCAAGAAAAGAAGGGGCCCAATCACGCTGCCCTGGGGTACGCCTGAAGTTGGGGAAGAAAGGAAAATATTTGATAAATAGAGAGAGAGTACATTTGTGGAAGATGTAATTGGTATTATGTGACCGCACTGCAACTTTGGCTGAATTGACAATGAGCATAAAATAAAGGAAATAGATTCTAGGGTTAGTCATTTTAGGGACTCCTCTCTGAGAACATGATATGTGATGATAATAAGCTAAAGAATTAGCTCAAATGCCTGTTGTTTACACCCTCTGCTGCAAACTGAAAGGCAGCTTCCAGGGCATTAATGTAGAAGAAGAAGCAATCATGTTTTGGACTTGTATAAAAGTACAAAAGTTTCTAGAATATCTATTGAAGAACTGTCATTCCTTTCAATTTTCTTAGTATATGTATTGAAAACTGATGTAACTGTTTGACAATGATTAAGGTATATTTCTTTGATGTCATCATAAAGGCTTTGAAATAAAAATGATGTGAAGTATTTTATCTCAAGGTGGCTATGATGTTTACAAAGGTTAAGTAGACAAATTGTGTTGAAATGTTGTAAATATGATAATGTTGATATATGCATAATTAAAAGCACAAACTGCAATAATTTTTTTGGATGACTACTAAAACAGAGAAGTTATGATGACTCATTTTTCAAGTTATGATTTTTCTCATTCTGTTTCTCTCGGTAAGAAAAATGACACATTTTATTTCAAAGGAATAACAAGTGTGAAAAATAGCAACATGACTGGGACTTGAACCCAGGTCTCTTTCCACTTTTCATTTTACCAACATTTTATTTCAATGGTATGAGACATGTAGGCATTTATAATGTGACATCATGAAATGACAAATTATTTACAAGTGTAAAACACATTACTAGCATTTTAGTCATTGACACAAAAAATGAAATTTAATGTAATTGAGTAAAAAATGACTCTTTGTGGAAAATGCATAACTCTGTATGTTTGGTTCCCCCAATCATTGTTCGACAATCAACGAAGGGATTCAACGAATTTCTTACATGATTGGTTGACAAATTTTCCAGTCAGGCCTCATGTCATACTGTCCGTTCTTCTAAAATATTCTATTTCATTAGACTTTCATTACTGCATAATTCCATCAATGAGATTAACTGATGGATGAGAAAAGATTCTTTGAAGGGAACGCTTACATGTTAACATATTGTTTGGATTTGTCTGACCTGCTTTTATTCTTTTACAATTGCTACAAGTGAAGGACAAGATTTAAGGTAACATTGTTGTATGATTATTAACTCCAAGTTGTCTTCTAGATAGGTGATGTCATTATTTTTTGTTTTTTATGCATGAAGTTCATGTAGTGCTCAGAATACTTCTGCAAGATTCAATTCTTGTAAAAATTCATCTGTAAATATTATTGTTTGAAAACAACAGTCATCAATCATAAATTTTAATGCTTTTAATTGCTAGGATTTATTTGTGGCATATTCTAATAAGATCCTTTTACAGTAATTGCTGTGTGTCATGTTGATGTTCCCTGGAATTCTCTGTTTGTGAATAATTTTTTGTCAATTTAAGTTCCTGTTCCTTATTTTTAAGTAAAGTTATTCTATGCTCAATTCTGTTGAATGACTCTTGGGATCTTGGTTAAAACATTCATTCATAAATGGTTAAAGTCTCATCTAGAATTTCCAAACCTCTGTTTATAATACTGGATGGGATGCATGTAAGTGGTGTGGACCTCTCGACTTATTCTTTGGGCATGATATTATCCTGAAGTCAATGCATGTCCAAGAAGGCAATGAATGCATGCTGCATTTTCAACTCTTCTTGCCAGTCAGATGGTAAAGTGAGTGTGTTCTAGTGTATGGGAGAGTAAGACATTGCAGAAGGCAGGGTTTCCCATAATTTTAAAAATAGGAAAGGAATAATAAATTCGTATGACATTACTTTTCCAGGATTGTTGAGATTATGTGAGTCAAGAGGATTGTCAGATTGAAGGAGGAACATTTTTTTGTCACTAACTATCAGCTTAATGTCATAATTGAGATTTCTCTTTGAGGAAGTTCTTTCATAGCTAAGAAAGAGTTTAGCAAAATTTTAATTTAACAAATTTATGTGTTTCTGTTAATGTTAGCATGATAAATTTCAAGGGTAGATCAGGGTCAATTTTTGTTATAGTTTTTAGGAAAACTCTTGTTAGGCTTTAGTTTCCCATGCATGTGGTGAATTTTCTATAAGTAAATTATATAAATTGTTCCTTCTAAATAGCATTGCCTGAGCCACTTCCTGGTACCATGAGTAATCTATAGTGCAAATTAATTTGTATGATAGGTATCCTGTTAAATATAACTGTAATAGTTAACTGTTGCTAATGAAGTAATAAATATAACTCATACTTTTTCACAAAAACAATATAAGCTATACCTATTTATTATTTCATTTATAGTGGAATTCCACCTAATCTTGCTAGAGAAGATTAATTTTAAGTTAAATGTTGTTATCACATTTATAACAGAATGCTTGAGTGCATTACCACAAGGGTCTTTTCCTTTACGTAATCATGTTCAGTCTGAAATTTTCCTGACATTTTAATGGAAGAGAAGATAGCACACTGCTTAATAGTTTCCACAAGTTTATTTTATGCAACTAGTTTTCATTAGGCCTGATGCTAGCCAATGAATTTAGTGCTTAAACTTCTGGAAACTAGAAAGTTGTCTCTTCTCTCTCATGGCTTTCCATGAAATCATGCCTTTTCATACTGTTTTCACTATGTAATGGAATTCTTTGATAACTTTCACCCAGCACGTAGTCACTTCCAGGCCTTGTGTTGTCTTTCCTCAATTCAAGTCTTTTGTTTAATCATTCTTACATGTCTCATTTACCTCTTTAACTCAAAGAAATGGTATGCTGTCTGTTATGGATGCTGTATGTGGTCCTCTAATATCTCTACATCTATTTTACTTCATCTTAGGCTTTACTCTGATACTTTGGTCCTCTGTACCATTCTAATTCTTGTCCTCCTATTCATTTTCTCCAGATTATAACTGATAATTAGAAAACTTTTTGAAATTCTATTATTCAAATGTGAAATATTTACTCTTTACTTCAGTGAACATCTTTCTTGGGCAAATACTGTCATATTTGTAAAAACCCTTCCAAATTATAGATTGTAAATCCCCTACATTGACCAAGACAACAAATTATGCTAGTTTAAGTTGTGCTTTATATATTTACTCATTTTACTCGTGGGAAAAGGAAATGATACTTAAGTTGATATTTTTTGGGATTTTTTTAACAACTAGGAATAACTTAGACTGAATTTTTGGTCTCCCTTGGTGGATGGTCTTAATCACATATTTTCTTCTTTCTCTTATCTGAATATTAAAATATTTGTCAAATGTTCACACTCTAGGTCAGTCATTTGAGAAATTCTTCACCAGGTCAAGTACTGTGGACTCTTTGATTTTGAAGATTTATTCTATTATTTGTGTAATTATTTTCAGTACTTCCTTAGGTACTTCAGCTTCATAGATACAGTATGTGATCCCCTCTTCCAGTGAGACAGAAAAGGGATCTTATGATAGTTCATATTTAGTATGGAGATGAGTTTATTCCTATTTTCTTAATATGTTTATTATGTGTTAAAATGTAGTTTTATATTTCACATTTAAGGAATGCATATGTTACATTCAGTGTAGTTTTTATTTGAAAATGAGTTTTTAATGACCTTTTTTGTATTATTTTCAGTGACCTTCCGAAAAAGAGGATGTATGTGATGGTTTTACCAGAGGGAGCATTAGTCTTGATCATTCGGTCTATAACAGAAAGTGAAGCTGGAAATTACACTTGCTCTGCTACATATGCTAACACAGAGCAACTAAGAAAGGGTGTTCGAATAGAAACCATTGGTGAGTTATGGGATACAAAGACTTATGATTTCCATATTTATAAGTAGTGAAATCTTTTTCAGAAATTATGGAACTTGACTTTGAAATTGAATTGGCTATGGAAATTATAGTTAGAAAATTCAGAACTTATTCATTCTATTCAGTTTCATAAAAATAAATTACATTAGAATTTAAACCAGAAAATGTAAGCGAATCTTCAAAAGATAGCTTAATCAAATTTCATTGAACATAGAACCATTTCATTTTTATTATTTTATTAATTTACGTGAGACTTGAAGTAGTAAACTCTTTTTATTCCAAACATTTACTTAATATCCATTTTTCACCTAACATCTTTCCCTTTTCTCTCCATCCAATGATAATCCAAGATGGTTTATTGCATCCTTGATTGTAACGTACAATTGGGGAAATATAGTGCAATTAAGATGTACTCACATTTGTTTGTCCATCCTCTTCAAGAAAGTGACAATCTCCTTACTATAATATATGGAGCTAAATTCCCTGAGTGTTTTCATGGAAAAATGTATGAGCTCGGATTCATGAATCACTTTCGTTGCCATGGGACATGTTTTTATAACCACAGACTTTCAAAACATTTGTCTGTTTTGTCTAAATTCTTACAATTCCATATCCAAGACCATATTGCATATCCAAAATAAGAATCTTCATTCGCTTACTCTTTTGATGCTAGTCTTGATTTAACTGGACCATTATTTATAATTTAATTTTGAAAATTAGATGCCTACAAACTGTTAACAAGAACTTTACATGCATTTCTTGTGGAAGTATTTTCTAATCCTCTGTAGTCAAACTCAGTTGGTAAAACACTATCAACAAGTACTAGTCAATTATCCCTCCAATCCCTAAGTTTCATACTTCAATCTCATCTGTGAGTTGGTGAAATTAATTTTTGAGAATTGCTTTGATGTATTTCTTATGGAGAGTTACTGACAGTAGATGAATTTATAAATATATACATTACAGTGATTATTATATAAGATTACTCCAGACATGTGAGATTCTGAGTCTATTAAAACTATAATTTTAGCTACTTTGATGAAAAATAGTTTCTGATACAAGAACCTGTTTCATAAATTTTATAGTTACGTAATGAGAAATATTATTATGAACACCCATACTTTTTCTTTCAACTCCAGAATTCACTACGATTACAGGTGTTAGAGCTATTATGTTGATATAAATGACCACTATATTGCCATTTCTGTTAGAGCCATGTTATTCCCATCTGTTGTCAGTCTCTTTTAACCCTCAAATACTGTTCATTTACAACCTTTTCAGAACTCAGATTGAAAGATAAATCTTTCAGAAGCACTTGCATAGCATTCTAGAGTTCCTTGATGGAAATATGCAATTCATAGTTGTAATGAAGCCAAGCTTTGGTATCACTAAATGATAATACAATTATTCCAGATTTTTCTGTGGATTTTATTTTGTGAATGTAATGAAATCATTACTTCAGAAAAAAAAACATAATAAAAATATGTATTTAGGCTCTATCAAATTATACCTACCAATTATGTGAAGTGGGCTTTGATATTACACAAATTGAATTTCAACATGTTTTATTGGCTCACCTGCAATTTTACTATTGAAAGTGTGGATACTCATGTTCCCTTGGGACAACATTTAGCTAGCAAGTAGCAGTGTTACCTAAGTGGCAATCAGGGAACTGGCTGAAAGCCCAAAAAAATTTGGTGGAGCTTTGCATTTTCTCTTAATGGATGGCATGACTTGTATCATTTTTAATGATCATTGGTTTAAAATGGTTATCCGTATTTGTGTTCTCAATGGTAGAAATTTATCATATGAAGCCAGATATTCACCTGTGTGAATCTCCCTAAGAATAAAATAAGTAACATAATTGCAGTATTTGATTACTTTTCTCTTGTAATGAAGGTGACTTTAAGTTTTTTTAATAATCCTTTGCAAAATTTTTCATTTAGTTTTCATAGGCATTTCCTACTTATATTGAATCTTTAAAACTTGTATTTTCAGAAAATATTTGATTGTATATTACATCTACATATGTACCTTGCAAACTGCCTTTCAGTATGTGGCAGAGGGTGTAAACACAACTCATTTGAGTCACCTCTTAAGCTAATTGTTGTCACGTATCATTCAGGGAAAGAACGAGTCCCTAAACTGACTTGTCCTTGTATCTATTTCTTTTATTTATTCTCATTGTCAGATCCACAGAAGTAGTACAGGGGTCTCATAATACTAATTACGTTGTCTGCAATTGTACTTTCTCTAAATTTATCAAGCAGCTGCAGCCTAGTCTTCTCTCTGTCAAGGATTCCCAACCTACATCCAAGAGCATTTGCGTAATGCTTGCTTTTCTATTGTAGCACTTTTTAACAAATTTTATCGCCTTATACTACACTTTATTTAGTTTGTGAGTATATGTTTATTCTGCTGGATCCCATACGCTCACAGCGTATTTCTGATGGAGCCTGACTAAGGTGAAATAACATTGCTCTATAACCTATTAACTGCATCTACCTACAATGCACTTTATAAAACCAATCTTTACAGCAGACTTTAAAATTGGTGCGCTCTGGTTTAAGCCATTTGTAAGGGTGATTCTGAAATATTCAACTGACTTGACTACATTTATATTCATTCCACTATTTTGTACAGGTGCTTCTGATGTAATTGTTACCTTTACATTTCAGTGATAAGTAATATTACATTGTTGAATGACAGAATCATGAGTCACTTCCATTTATGAATTGATATTTAATTTCACATGTAAATATTTGCTATAGTTTAGCTTAGCTGCAAAACTTGTAGATTTCAGGAAAGACCAAAGATTTCCTTTGCTGAAATTACTACTCTAAAATTTCTATTTTTCATGCTTTTGTGTTATTAACTTTTTACTCTTATATTTTTGCAAGAGTTGAGAAATGTGAGAGTTGAGTTGATGAAATGAGAGAAATATAAGAACTTTTACCATGCTCATGAGTTTTTTATCTGTGCAATTAAGTTAAATTTCCTTTTCAGTTCCAATAACTTATGTTGATGCACCACAGGAGCAATATCCAATTCTAGGCTCTGAGTATAAAATTAAATGCAAAGTGACTGCACATCCCGCTCCAATAGTAGACTGGTACAAAAATGCTGACGTCATAACCACAAGTAAGTTATTTATTTAGATTATCTTATTAAAACTTGGATTGATATTCATAA
>KZ309230.1:413080-527068 GCA_000376725.2 Ladona fulva | reverse complement strand
TATATATATATATATATATTGTAGTGGTAAATTTACAATTTAATCCACTCTATTGAAGATGACCATTATATTGTGGAGGCTGATGGACTTCTTGTCAAAAATGTAACAGAGAGAGATGACGGAGTTTACAATTGTAGAGCAATAGTGATTAACACTGGGGAGCTGAGTGACAGACATATTCGAGTTGAGGTAATGTATAAATTCCGATTTTTTATTAACTTATGAATGGCTTACATTTTTTGTATGTAATTTTTCTCAATTTTAAATATCTAAATACTATAAATTCGACTTTAGACTTGATGTCTTCAAAATTGGAAAGCTTGCTTTCATGATTGCTAATTACTATATCATGATTGCATGTTATACTGAGTTCACCATTTAAGCTATTTTCTTCCCCTTCCTTGAGATCGACATCTTTGTGGTTCATGTTGCCCTTTGGCATGAGGCAGGGGATGCATGCATTATAAATCTAATAAGTCACAGTTGCAAATCATTTGCAGAAAAATGAATTCTTGGCACAAACAGTCCACTTCCCTGATTTTTGTGCTCTATTAGATCAGTCCACATAATAGGGAGAATGTATAATATCCATCTTCCAGTTATGCGCTTTCTCTGAAATTATTGAGTAAATGTTGCCTTACTTTAAATCTTCTTTCTTCTAAAGATTGCCATCCTAGGTTTTGATGCTTTTGGGAAATGCTTTCTAATTTGTCTCTGCAATTCTTAACAAAATGTGTTTCTTTTTGCTATATCTTTCTTACTTTTGAGTGCCATACTTGTCATCAGGGTATCATACTCTGCAATCAAACTAAAGATGAATCCTAACTAGCATAAATTAACATTATTCGTGGATCTATTTACCTATTTTTTGACCTTGTTTGATCTAGATTTTATTTCCATTTGCATTTCCGTTCTTTTATAAGCATGTTTAGGCATTTAAATGATAATTATGAGCAGGAAATATAATTATTTCTATTATTGAATATAATTCATAATATGATCTATCAAATATAAAGCTGCTTAAAAATGAAAAGATATAATTTAAAATTATCCCAATGCTCTAATAACATATGATGACATCTGTGAAGCACATTAAGTAAATGAATTAGAAATATCAAATAAACAAATATATTAATACATAAAGTACCTGTTAGAAAGAACCAAAGGCAAAAGCAAATGGCAGAGTCAAATATCCTACACAATTGGAACCAGAGTTGCACTATCCTAAGGTGCATTGCACCCTGGAGGCAGCATCTAAAGGGCAGCAACAGAATTGTGGCCAAATATTATTATTATTACAAAAGCATTTTTTGTTGCTCTCTATGATACACGTCTTATCTAGGAAAGATTATGATGTGAAATTAAATATTTGCGAACATTTAGGGGAAACTCTTTATAGATCATGCAAGATAAGAAAATAATGGAATGGAATTTGTATAGAAGAATCGAAGAATTGGAATTAATAAAAGATTTTCTGATACCTGAAATAAATCCTCCTTAGGTTTTGGAATATATCTTTTCTAGAGGTATATATGTGTGTATGGAATACTATTATAGGTTTCTGAGATGATTATTTTATGTAATTTTTTCTTAACATGTTTACTGCAGATCACTCCACCATTGGAGTGATAAATGCATTGGAAATGGAGGTATCCGCAGTGAACAAGTTGAGGTAAAACATTCATAAAAAAAGTCGGACAGAAACTGAACTTGAACCCGAGTCTTCTGCTTTCTGAGCGACTACTCTAGTTTTTGAGTTTTCATGCCAGAACATGTGCTATTTTGAGAGACTTTGAGGGCAACCTTAGGTATTCACCTTTACATGAAAAATTATACTTTTTCTTGTGTTATTGTATGGAGGGGTTCCTCTTTTCATCCACTGCCTCAATGAGATGGTGGCTTTTGATAGAGAAATTGTTCAGTGGCTGTCCCTTAGAAAGCAGAAAGTTTGAGTTCCATTTCTGTCAGACATTTTTAGTTCTGTCAGGCATTTTTGCTTGAATTTTTTCTAGGTGCACACCTCTGAGTGCAGAATCACACTTCTCTTTGTTTAATTTTCTTTTCAGTATTTCTTTTCTTTTTTGAATCATCATTGACTGTGGAATATTAATATTCATCAAACATTCTAAGGGGACTGGATGTCAAGTCTGGAAGCCTGTTTACAGACTGTTGGTATTACCCTCACTATGGTGACATATTAAAAGATAAAAAATTAATTTCTATGTCATATGATGGATAAAAGATTTACCTAGCTGTTACTGATTTGAATTTTAGATCTAGTCAACCATATTGGTGAAAAAAATTAGTAAACATAGATAGAAATTACCATTTTCACAGGAGTGGTACTTAACTATATGAAGGGATTGAAAATAGATTAGATTAGACACCTCCTTATTGTGGGTGAGATTAGGGATTATCGCATAAGTCTCTCTGTAAATGTTAGAAGCATCTTTTTTCTTTGAATCCAGATACCAGCAAGCATTTAGGTTTTGTAAAATTCCAGTAAGCAATTATGGAGCATATCAAATGCTATTTTAGTCTGCCCACAGCTATAGAGCCAAAAAGGCACAGAGCTCTCTCCAGCTATTTTGCCTAACACCGTTTTGACAAGACCCTCTCATTCCATGCAAACATGCAATAAGATTTGAAATCGCCACTTCAGTGGAATTTTGATTCCATGCATTCTGAGACATTTTGGCCAGAATTCTGGGAGTACCTATTAGCTACATGCATATCGTAGAGTTTCAAAATCACACCCCAGTCTGTTATTGGGCAAATTTTTTCATTATCTATAGAAGTTCTTGAAGCATTCAACAGTTTGTTATATAATCTTGCATACATTCCAAATGCACTTTCTTCCAGACCTTCTACTATAACAATCACCATTTTGTTTTTTTTATGTATGTATTTAATTATGTTTCCAATGTCAGTAACTCTATAGGAAAAGATTTGAAGGAATTTTCAAAAATTTATTTTACACACTTCCCGATGAGTTAGAAATATGAAATTTAAGGATTCATCAGAGGGCCAATGGAAAATTGCTCACATATATTTTTTTTCCTCGGAAGGTATCCTTGGTATCCAAATGACTCAAAATCTTTTTATCTATGTACGTGTACAAATCAGAGATTGTTTGCTTATTTATATGATTATGTGTTTGTCTTATATTGAGTTGTAGGTTAAATGGAAGAAGATACTTTATAGTCTCAATTTCACCCAACATAAAGACATTATTTACTGTAGTACTGTTGCATTTCTATTTGCTAATTTTCCTGGATTCAAACCAAGATTGCCCAGATTTTCATAAAGAGAACATAGAAAGTTAATTTTTAGTGTTTTCAGGGTTTATTTATTTCACAAAATTAAATTAGAAAGAATAGTTGTGTAAAGTCTAAACAAGCACCAAAGAAAGGAAATTCAATAAACATTCTCATATTGCATGATGCAATATTGCATTTGATTCAAAATAACGAGAATTTTGAGTAAACACCTGATAATTTTCTAAACTTTTGAGGTTATAAATAACCATTTCCAGTGGTAACAAATGTGATTATTGAATCTGAACTCAGTCATATACCTATCAGAATAAATTGATGTGGGAAGGCTGTACTTCTTGGAAAACCATGACAGCTATTAAAAAAAACTAAACTTTGTTTAAAAGCAATGGTAATAATTAATGAAAAACTATATTATGAGAAGGAAATTTTCTGAGATTTAAGCATTTTGTTGTAAATAATTTAAAGTGACAAATTGCACAGAAAAAGATAAGACCATTTAAGAAGGTTTCTTAATCACCATGTGTTTGTCAATCCTTGCAAGATACTTTTCAGCTTGTGGCAGTGGGAGTGTGCATCATAACTTTTCTAGTTGGTTTTGTTACTGTCGCATTTTGTAGTAGAATATTGAGGAAATAATAACATCTCATACAATAAATTTGCCATCTCTTGTTTTAGCGAGATTTGAGTAAGTCATTATTAGAGTGCTAAGCTAATCAAGTTCTACTTCACACTGAGAATCAACAACCCATTCAGCTATTCTATGTTATAATTTTCAGCGTGAAAATAAGGGTACCATCAGTCAGGAAGTACACAAGTATCTTGGATCTAATTTACAGAGCAATGAAGGTTTGGTAAGTGAAATACAACACAGCATAAACTGGAGAAAAATTAGTAGAGTACTATGCAATAGGAAGGTGAGCTATAAGATGAAAGAAAAATTGAGTCTGTGGTGAGATCTCTTATGCTGTATGGAGCAGAAGTAAAGCTGATTACAAGGGTACAGGAAAGAAAGGTTAAAGTAGCTGAAATTAAGGATGCTGCGTTGGATGTGTGGAGTAGTGAGAAAGGACTAGATAAAAAATGAATGTCAGAGAAACAGTAAAAGTAGGATCCATGAGCAAAAAAGGACAAGAAAGAAAGAGACTACGATGGTATGTACATGTGCTGAGAAGAGCAGAGGGATGTTCGGTAAAGAGTTGAGAAACTGGAAGTTAGTTGGAAGAAGGGAAGAGCAAAGATGAGATGGAAGGACAAGGTGGCATAAGGGAACAAAGCTGGAGAATAGAAGAGGCTTTAGACAGAGATCTGTGGACAAGAAGAATAAAAGAAGGAAACACTGACCCTATTGATACAGGATAAGGTGATGAGAAAGAAGAAGATTCCCAATGTTGATTAAAGATTTTGGCTTAACATTGTGGGAAATATAATAAATGTAAAATGTTACTTTTCGATACCCTGTCCCTCTGAACTCAGCAAACATTAGAGATGTAAGATTCTCCTCCCACAAACAGGAGAACTATATTTAATCTTACCTCAATTTTTCTTGCTGAGAATCAACAAGCACTTCAGCTAGTAAGAAATAAAGTTCATTTTGATTGATTGAAGCCTTTCTTTCTATTGAAAAGTACCATGAGAAAGAAAATTTAATAAAGATTTATACTTTGGTTGCAGGATTCAGCTTCAGATTAGAAATTGGGAAAATTCGGACTTAAAATGAAAATTTTGTATAATTTTGTGGTTATAAACAGCCTGTCTTTCATACCAGTGGTCACTAACCTATTGGATTCACAGGCCACTGAAGTTACAATTTTGAATTTTGCAGACCAATAATAATAGCACAATAGCAGCTTGCAGGGAGCAATGTGCTTTGTCCTAGCAAACTCAGAAAACATCGGTCATATCTTTAGAGCATATGACTTTTATTGAAGGTCCTCCTCAGCAATTCAATGCATAATTAGCTCACTTACACCCACAGTCAATGCTAACTATCACAAAGATCGAGTCCTCCAAAATCAGTGCTTGAGGTCCTCCAAAATGGTCCTCCTAGTAAGTTGTTCTTACTGGCTGGCATTCTGGAACCTTTGTTGGACAGTTCTTTAGCTGTATGTTTTACTACGGCATAAACAATTGATCTTGGGTATCCAAAGAACTGAATTATTTCAGTTGCTAAGTGCACAGTGCTAAGCCATTTGATGATCACAGCTTGTCAGTCATACTCTACGCTTGCTTTTTAACATTACAGCCATTTGAGGCTATGTTTGTTTACTAATCACAGCAGTTTCCTAGTTGTCAACTATAGCTCATAGCAGAAGTGCAATATGGCTGAAAATTAAAATTAAAAATTGTCCAGATTTTTCACTCGATGCACTTTGTATATATTCAAAAAGGTGACTTATGTTTTGCTTTTTCATTATAAAGGAAGCAAAGATACATTTAGTTTTTATCAATGAAGGGAAAAATAGGAAGAAATTTAATTAGAGACTCCTTGATCCCATTAATTAAAATCTGTTTAAAATAATTTTTTTTCTCTGCATAGGTACACGTACCACCTGTGTTCCAGGAGATGGATGTATCCAAAGAAGCAGTAGAGGGCCACTCAGCATCTTTCAAGTGCCAAGCATCAGGAAAACCTCTCCCCCTCTATTCCTGGATCAAGTCTTCTACCAAAGAAGACCTCTCCAATCCAACCTCTCCATCATCTGCTGGGAGATTCTCAGTTGATAAAAAGACAGGAATCCTCACAATCACATCTGTCAGCCGGGAAGATGCTGGTGAACTAAAGTGTGTGGCAGAGAATGCTGCTGGTAGAGCTGAACATTCTGTTGAATTGTCTGTGGTTGTTCCCCCTCGAATTCTTTCTTTTGACAATGCTTCTGTTGCTACTGGTAAGTCTGGGATGCTGACTTGCCGTGCCTCTGGTATCCCTCCCCCAAGCATCCACTTCAGGAGAGTGACCTCATCCCGAAGATACGTGACAGGTGGGCAGCCGGAGGATGATCATGTATATGTAGATCCAATTGCTATTACTGATGCCGATAGGGTTGTTGAGGGTGAAGAAGTGACTGCAGGAGCCAGCTTTGTCATAACAAGTGTGCTGCGCTCAGATGATGGGCTTTATGTGTGTGGGGCTGAGAACAAAGGTGGTATCTCAGAGCGATTGGGTCATCTGACTGTGGAATTTGCTCCATCTTTTGCCAGCACCCCTGTGAAGGAAGCCTGGTCTTGGCAAAACCACGCAGTCAATGTTACTTGTTTAGCAGAATCCATTCCTAATGCTACAATCACATGGTGGCTGAATAATCAGAATATAGAAGAAGACAGTCATGTGAAGAAAATTGGCAATGGACCACAAAGCACCTTAATTGTAAGTTGATCTAAAAAGTTAACTTTAATACTCATTAAGTCATAGAGATTATCTTGGCATGTTTGCGGAAGAGAATGGCTCATCAGTGGAGTCTGTTTTCATAGAATTTTCCAGCAATTTTAGTTTGCTCTTGTTCTTCTTATGTCTCTTTGTCCTTAATATATCTTTTCTTCTTTTCCTGCCCTAATCACAGGATGTTAAATTTATTCAAAATAAATCTTATCACCACATGGTACATAATCTCTGTGCCATCTTATCCAGTAATATGTGAATAAATTTCATGGTCAATTTATTTTTGTATAGTTTCACAAATGACATTTTCTATAACTTCCCATCCTTTTCTTTCTGCTCTCTTCCAAAATACATTTGAATAAAAGCTCTATTATATCTAAGCTATCTATGACAGTATTCTTCTTTGCTCATCTCATCCTCTTTATACACTTTATAGTGTGTTTCAGTCATTTTATCAACAAAACGTTGAGAATTCCATCACTCTCTTGTGTTGAATTATGATCCCATCTAAGTACAGATGCTATTTCACAAATAACCTGTAATAAATGTTAAGAATGCATTACAAATAAAAGTAGAGAATATTAGGAAGTGAACAAATTTTTTGCTTCAGTCATTTATTTAAATTTTTAGTAAAGCATTATAATGTATTCCACATTTAGTTGACAGTATTATGGCAAACACAGTTGCCAAAATTACTCATTGCCAAATTTGAATTTGTTGCTGTGGGATTTAGAATATGCGCAACGGAAACCTGCTAGAGTTATTTTTAGAAAAATTATATGCGCTGTATGCGCAATATTTGAAATATTTTGAAGAAGCATTTTATGCAATTTACTTCTCACTCCCAATCTTACAAAATCATCATAAATCACACATCCTGCATTTTTATAAGGCGGCATAACTTCCTTACTTTTCAATGGTGTAATAACGTATCTTGAGATGATTCTTTTATTAACTTATAAATTATCAGCTGAGAGCAACCAGTGGCTTGCATAGCCTCTTTGCATACCTTGGAAACACCAAGAGATTTTGTAAATAGGTAAAAACATTAAAGAAAATTTGCCATTCACAGTTTCTCAATTTCTCCCCTTATAGCCTATAGACAATATAGATACAATATCGCTCGATGGGGAAAGCATTTTTAGATGCCAAATCTTAATCTTAGTCCTTCTTGTTGGTCCTGCCATCTTACGAGATCCTTTATCACTTCGTTTTTCCTTCAGTTCTTATTTGAATAGTCTTCACACATGGGACGGTCTTCCCCAAAATTTCAACCTTTCAAGGTAATACCACCCAAAGCTACCATTTTATTCTTTACTGTCATTCTCAAGTTTTTCTGGAGGAGCGCGAGCTCACAGAAATTGTTTAAAATAAATCTTGTGTTTAATTATTTATTGAAGAAATGTTTGGAGAGTTACAAACCCGATGCTAAAATTTCTATTGATGAGAGTTTACTTCCGTGGAAAGGGCAGTTGTCATGGAAAGTTTTTATTCCAAAGAAAATATCTCATTTTCGAATGGAATCTTTTAAACTTGTGAGGCAAAGCCAGGATATATATGGAACATTATCATATATACTGGAAAGGATACTGATTTAAAAAATGTAATAGAAGGTGTTGATTTGAAAAACTTTACCAAACCTACAAAAATAGTGCTAAATTTATCAGAAAAGCTTCTGAATAAAGGGTATTTGATAGGCTTAGATAATTATTATAGCAGACCTGAAATTTTTGATTTACTTACTATACTATAAATGGATACTGTTGGAACTGTCCGTCGCAATCGCAAGGAGCTTCCAAAAGATGTAATGAATACAAAATTGCAAAAAGGAGAAGTTGTTCCGAAAAAAGTTGATGGTGTTAATGTATGATATTCTATAGTGTGGATAAGAAATACTACCAAATAATATTCTGGCATTTGTGTGTTTTCAAAGCATATGTTATCTACAAAGAATGGAGGGGACCACAAAAATCTTACATTCAGGATGGAACTTATAAATTCAATAATAGCTAAATATGGAGCATCATCTAACGATAAACAAGAGAGAAAGAAGTCGTTGCCCACAGAGCAGCCCTTGAAACCTACTGATCGCCGTTTCCCTGATTTGAATTCTCCTTCAACATCCAAAAAACATGGACATAAACGATGTGCGTCTCATAAGAAAGAAAAGAAACTATTTATAAATCTAAGGATTGTAATGTCGCCCTGTGTGCTGCTCCTTGCTTCCGGGTATACCATGCAGAAAAGGACTTCTGACATTCAGCGCAACCAGCGTGTAGTGTACATTTTGTACGGTGCAAATGTAGTGTAAATTGTGTACAGTGTAAATATATACACCTTGATGTAAGAGATCCCGCAGAAAAATAATCATCTGATGAGTACTGCATTTACTTTCAGCATTCATTTGCGTACAATATTGTGCGAGATATTTTAAAAAAGGATTTCAAAGCAGTACTACTATTCAAGTAGTTGTAATAATTGGTTTTGGTAAAACTATGGCATGAAATTATGAGCAAATCAAAGTTGAAAAATCGCTGAAAAATTTTTGGGCATACTCTACCAAGAGTTTGCCTGCTATGGGCCAATAGCATGCCACCCTCGTGCCTCCGATGGAGTCCCAAACACTTGAATATGTAAGGGTCATAAAAAAGGACAGCTGTAGAGCACAAGGCTAGAGAACCTTGAAAGGACTCTTATCCCCCAATGCACTAAGATCACCGTTATACAAACGTTCGAGATCAGTTATCCCAGCTCCCTCAAAAGAAAATCTTTACATTTTGATCTGAGATCCTACAATGTATAATATAAACAAATTACCACATAGAGGAAAAGAATTGCCTAAAATATAGCAGCCTAGCCTGGCGTAAGCACCAAACGTTTTGTTTTTTGTTTTTACTGTGGGAAGAATAATGGAAGGAAGCTCGACTCATAATTTGCATGTGCCCCTTGAAGATATGCAACCAAGCAGTTCTTTAATTCTTTGTTCTTCTGGAAATTTGCATTTTTAAATTATAAAATTTATCAGAAAGGATATAAACTGAATAAAAGANTGATCTGTGATTTTCAAAATAAAAATCACAGATCATCACATAATCACTAGATATATGGATGGAGAACAGAATTTAAATTTTAGAACTCAGTAGAATTTTTCCCCATCCTGCAAATGTTAAGGAAATATTAGCCCCCAGTTAAGGGGTTAAGAAAAATAGTACAAAGGCACATTTAGCACATTCTTTAGCACATTTAAGTAATATTGTTATCCAAGGTTCAGTTTTATGACATTTTCATTTATAGCGATGGATACATTTAGTCAAGATAATGAAATTTTAATCAAGTCACTCTAAAGTTTGGAAAGCTCTAAATACTTGTATGGTAGTGAGTAAATTGCTGGGTGATATTGCCTGAGTTTCTACTCATTGTTTATTTCTTTCTATGATTCCCTTAAGCCATTTTATTAGCAGTTTTAATGTTTAAGAATGAATTTCATACACTAAATATTTTTTAGCTGAATGAAATTACTTGTCTGCAAATTTTATTTCCAGTGGTTGTTTTCCTAATTAAAATTTTCAGACTACATCAAATTTTTTCTCTCTGACACTTAACCAATGAATGATTTCTTAGAAAACAGGTTATTTAGTCAATATTTGGATGCTCCTTGTATAAAATGTCCCAATGTTATGTGCCTTGTTGTGAAGAAATACTGAAGAACTTGATAAGGGTTAAAATTTAATTGACTATTTTTGGAACTTACGTGGTTCTTTCTTCCAGTATGAATACTTAAATAACATTGATGCATAGAAAAAAGAAAATATAAACTTTATAGATTCCTATTTCTAACTTCTTTTTAATGAAAAAATTCCACAAAGTCATGCCATTTAATATTTCTATGATTACTAAAATAGTTGACATTTCCATTCATAGGTGACACCTCTGGATCGAAAGTACTATGGAATCTACAAATGTAAGGCTTCAAATATCCATGGGACTGCTGAACATGAAATCCAACTCAGAGAAGCTCATACCCCTTCAGAAATCCTTCAGGCCAAACTGGAGGTTATCACAGGTAACAACTATCTTGTCTATTCAGGTGCATGTTAAACTGATATGCAACTTTTCATCATATTCTCAATAATTAGTGTAATTTCCTGTCAAAAATATTCCCCATTAGTTATTTAGAATAATTCTCTTTTTTTCTTCAAATTTTTAATATTATCAGTTATCATGAAGCATTTAATTTGGAATAGTAAAAATAGACTAATTAATATTTTATAAAACTATTCATTAGTTACATACATACATTATTTCCCCCTGCCACACGCCGGAAGGCGGCTTGCAGGGTACTTATGTAGATGTAGATTAGAAAGAGTTCCATTTAAAGTTGACTAATAATTTATTTGATGTTAACATTTTTTCTGGTTTGCTTCCTAATGCTTTTTTCTTTACAATAACTTTTGCAGATGATAAATTTCAAAAGAATTTCTTACTATCCCTTGTTTGTTACTTTATTTTATTTTTATCCTCCTTTAAATGCATTGATTCAGGTATAATAATTTCCATAGATAGCTAGAAGTAGACATAGTATAGTTATATATAAAATTTTAGTACCACAACATCTTCTCCAAAATCATCTTTACAAACTGATTGGAATAGTTTGGAATTGATTTGTATGAACGTTTTCTGTATATGCAAATCTATGTTGTATAAAAAATAAAATTTTAAATGGATTATTAGGCAGGTTAGAGTTTGATGTATTTTCACATATGCAATCAAATACTAAGACTCTACTAGATACATATAGTTTCACTAGAATATTTTTTGGAGATTAATTTCTAGGATTAAATGATGCGATTATTCCATTCATTTATACCAGCTCAAAAATAACATGATCTGCGACATTCATATGACAATAGGAAATAGAAACTCTTTAAAAGGAGGGAGGCAATGATGGGCAGTTGAGAGTAATAGAAGTATGTCAGTTTTCATAATATTACTCCAGCTTTGATGAATATAAACTAATAAATGTTTATGGTTTTTAATTTCAGCAACCACAATCACATTTTCTTTTATTGGTCCAAAGAACGATGGAGGATTACCAACCAGAGCATATGCAGTACAATACAAAGAGGAAAGGAAAAGCTGGGATGAAGCAATGAAGACAACATGGCCAGTAGGTGAGTAAACCTCAGTCATAAGTTAGATACATCTTGAAAGAAATAAGAAATACTACTTTCTAATTTCCAAATTCAATTTCAATCAATCCAATTGTTTCTTTCAAGATGTGTGTTGAGTTCCACAAAGTCACACTTAGACTTGGAATTTTATATAAGCTTGATGTTTAAGTTTTTATTTAAATTTAATAAGTTAAAGGAAAAATACAGTGTAGTGTATAAAATAGAGTGTAGATACATTCTGAATAATTCTCACTATTTGAGGAGTAAGTGTATTTAAGGATAATACATCATAAATGAGAGGTTAGTGTATCAGCCTCTTCATATCTATACTGCTATTGAATCAAAAATCCAACATCTTCTAGCATTTTTGTGTCCCACAATTCCTGGCCAATACTGACTGCCTCAAGGCTCATTCCATAAGCTTATTCTTCCAGATGTTGACTCTATGGTCTTTCTTCTATTATTCCATTCAGTTCCTCTTCATTAATTATTTCATATACCCTCACAATTTTTTGTGTTCTTCCATTACTCTGTATTTTAAAGTCTGTTCTTTCTTCTCTGTACAATTTACTTTGATCCATATCTCAGTCCAACATACAAAACCTTTTTGGAAATATCTTTCTCCATGTTTGTTATTGACAATTTATATAAAATAATACGTTGAATTTTTTGTTTTCTCAAAAAAATCTATATTTATTCATTGATATCAATGCTGTCCCCTTCAAATATAATACGTTAGTGCCAGCGCTTTTTCCAATCCTTGAAAGCACTTCTGGAATGCAATTCTCGTTGTGGCATTTAGCTCCTTCAGCAATTCTGTCTTGTTCTCCTCAATGTTGCCAAAACACCATCCTTTCAAGGTTATTTTCAGATTACAGTTTCAAACTAATATGGTTTTACTGCAACTCACTAGATCCTCCAATTACAGTAAAACCATATTAGTTTGACATTCAATGCATTATAAAACAGTATCCTTATAGTAATTTCACTTTATCTTTTAGTTCCAATATAAAACTCATAGATATGAAAACTGTTACTTACAAGACTTTTGGTATTACAATTAGGAACAATCCCGAATATCTGTTCCAAAAGCCATGGCTTAAATAAGTATATTGAAAGTGAACATGTAAACACTCCATATTTTTATAGATTTTATGTTTAATGATGTTTTAGTACCAAATGAAACCAGGATGTTGAATTTCCCAAACTTTAAAGTACACAAAATCTTTCATTGTTTTCTGAGGTTCACTCATGGTTTTGAATTAGTATGTCAAATTACTCTATTTCAAAATAATGAGGTTTCATTTTTAAGTTGAAGGGATTATTTAAATAGGATTGGATTGAAGATTCATTTATGATATTTTTTTCAGATTCCCCATACATTTTGGAAGGATTGAAGCCTCAGACATCTTATAACTTCCGTTTTGCTGCAAAAAATGATGTGGGATTTGGAGAATGGTCTGCGGATGAACAACACACCATGCCAAAGAGATCCAACCCAGAGGAGCCCAGAATTCTGAGTGGTGTCAGTCTAATAGACTTTGGAGGTCCTGAAGGTGGCATTGTAATGTCTCCCTATGTAGATCGATACGAACTCCGTTGGAAAATCCCAGCAGACAATGGAGAACCTATTGATAAATATGATATTAAATTTTGTCCGGTTAGTATTACTAAATCATATATGTTTTATTGAAGGAAAACATTTACTTGCATGATAAAGGAGGAATAACTACTCTAAAACAATCATCTCATTACCCTCATTTATTTCGTTAAATGTTCTTCTTTCTCAAGTCATTACCTTTACCACAGGTTACTAAATTTGTTCTTCGACTCTAGTCATGACCTGAATTGGTTGTAAGCTGTATATCTATTTTTCCTATGCATTTCCACACATTTTGTGTGTGTGTAAATACAATTAATTACTCCATTCCTTCTTCAAAAACACAGAAAATACTTATGTTGTTTCTTTTTTTTTAATAATATATAATATACTTGGAATATATATGTCCTCACATCATGTGATGTGGAAAATTTGTCTGTTTAAGAACTTTGTACTGTTTTCAAAATTATCATGATCATTATCAAGATATTGTGTTCTCCCCGTGAATGGATTTAGACTTCTTAGGTTTCATACCGGAATGTTTCTGTGATAAGAGTCATTTTCAGGATAACTTGAACCATTATCATGTTTAGCCATGATTTCCTTCTTCACTTCCATAATCCTGCAATCATGCTTTTATGATAACAATAATATGGGATAAAATACATAAAATGGCACCAAATACAAAGCAATTATTTTTTACCCTAAAAGCGACTGTTACCCAACAGTTATTGTCCAACTCACATAAACTTCAAGTTAATCACACAAGTTGAGAACTATCTGTAATTGTGCTTCTTTATTTATCAGGTGAGTGTAATTTTATAAAGTAAAATAAATTTCACTTTGTTATTCAATTCAGTACTTTGCCACTGCTCAATTGAACTAAACTCCCGTAGCACTGGACTATGTCATTTCATAAGGCTTTTTTTTCTCCTTTAATGCTCATGTTTTGTCCTTGGCGTTTGTTCTGGATGTATGGACCATATCCTCAAAAGTCAATTATATTAAATCATTACTGTGCCTATGAATATTTGCAGATTATCAATAATAATCAATGATAATTTGGCAACAAACCATGGATAAACCATTTAGGTAAAATTAGTTACTTCATTGCTAACTTTAAAAATCCAGCATTTTGTGTTTGAATAGAATTCAAGTTCCATAGTGAAGGTAATGCTTTTTGGTAAAGGGTAAATTGGTTTATATGGATTGATGAAGCATATTTTCTAATGAATGTTAACAATTGCAGGCTAAAAACACAACTATAGGTTGGAAGGAATCTGACAAATGTGATACAATAGAACTGAAGTCTCATGACCACACGGCCCATGAACTCAGGAATCTGCAGGCAAACACACATTACAAGATTGAACTTCGCGCTCATAATGGAATTGGTTACAGCACCCCAGGACAGATAATTGTGAAGACAGCACGGGGTAAGTAGCATATTCTTTCCCATGAAAGGCTGGAATATTTATGGCAGATTTCATCTAGTTCTGCCATTCTCAAAGAATGTTTATTACTCATTTCCCTTTTTTTGCCAAAAGCAGAATGTTTTTGTTGTGCAACTGTTATAGAAATATTTGTGTCCATTCAGTGTATTTTGAGATGTTTCACAGAGAAGTATTTTCAAATTTAATTGTCAAAAATAGTAAATAGTATGATTATAATGGGTACATAACATAATTATTACTTTCCTTATGATGCAAAATAATGTCTTTGGAGTATATTAAACAACTTAAGGCTGCTACCTGTAAATAAGAGGATAAAAATCACAATTGATTATGATTTTGTTCTACGCTTTTTATGATTGTTTCAGAAAATAATATTATTGCTTTTCTTTTAATCATATTTTTTACTCAAACTGAAAATATAAATGACCGTTACCTCACCAAAATAGAGTTTGCCAAACCAAGTAAGCTTACATTCATATAGGAAATATATTTTGTATTCTTTAATCATCAGAATTTATGATGAAACAAATGTGCACAATTTGCTATTGTTTTATGAAATGGAAATAAATAAATTACATTTGTAAGAATTCCTATTATTATTTGAATGGATAGGATTTGGCTCTGTTTAGAAAATGAAACAGTGTTAAAAAAAGAATAACTATGTTTAAGAATTATGTTTTCAATTGAAACTAAGGAAAAAATTTTAGTAATGAAATCTGCTTATTATATTATTCTTGTCTTCCAGATCCTACCAATACAGGTATTTCATATGGTGACCAATCAACATCCTCTTCTGCTACAAGATTTGGTACTATCTCCCTCACTCTTCTTAGTTTAATTTTAACTTCATATTCGAGCAGTGTCAGAAGGCTTTAAAAGAAAATGTTTTCTCCTTAGCTCAAAAATCCCTCTTCCAATCCATAAAAATTTAAGAGATAATTTCATTTTCCCTCAATAAAAAAAGCTGCTGATAAGCAAAAATCAATCTTCTTTGGTGTACAGATGCCAAGGAAAGTTAATATTTGCAAAGGCTGCCCCACTTACCCTTGGGCGCTCTTGCTCAAGTTAGGGATTTGTGGGACCAAGTGGAGTTGCTCCCATTATGTGGTGGGCCCATAAAAGTGTGCACAGCGAAGATATACATATATGTACTTGTTTGTGATGGGTCTGTACTTTAGTGATTGTTGAAGCAAATGATGTACAAGTGAGTGAAGGTCTGGTGCTTCCATAGGATTGAGCTGTCCTCAGTCCATCTGTGCTCTCATTCACAGTGTGGAAAGCCCTCTGTTCAGGGAAAAGATTAGGGTAACCACACTTCAAGCTTTCAGTGATTATTCAACATTCTCAAAACAAGATTTTGTTTACAATTTTGCCCACAGCTTCCTTAAGTAGAAGAATTTGTATATAATTTAACCCTTTGTATTCCATTTGTATCATGTCAGTTTGGTATCAATGTCAGACATTCAATACACAATGGTGTACTTTGCATGAATATTTTTCAGATATTGCAGGTAGGAATGGTCCTTTAGCATCTAAGTAAATTAAAGAGAGAATCTCCGAAAATGTTCCAAATTTATTTATTGCTGCCTTGGTTCTCCATAATAGGCTATCTCTGGAGAAACTAAAGGTCTCTAATATGGCTTGGTAAATGTTGTCTTTTAGATATGTTTATTTTGAGGTGCCTTTTGATTGCAAATTATCTGCTTTGCAATTGAAATGCATTTCATATTTTAATTCTTTAAATTCTGGCTGATGGGAAACCATCTTCATAATGATAATGAGTCTATGCTGGATGAATGGAGCCTGACTAGCGTATAGATATTGATGGTTTATAATATTATTATTTAGCATCATTTGTGATTTTCGAGTTATGACTCCATACCTGGCCATAATGTGAATGTGCCTACATGGAGTTAACATACTTAGCTTGTATCATCTCTCTCTTCATAGAAAACAAAATTATTTTCACCACTCCCACTATCTCCGGTTGCTCTAAAAACATACATGTATTTAATATGTTTTCTTTCATATTGAGTTCCATTTCATTATATTTTATATTTGAAATGAAGGGTTACTCTGAATTACCCATCATCTATTTTTATTATTTGCAAAGGCATTTTGGATTCTCATGTTTGGGATTTTGTTCGTTCCCTAGCCATCGAACTTAAAATAGGAAACCTTCATTGAAAGGCAGTATTATTTCAGTTGAACAATGGAAACAGAAAATTCTAAAATAATAATAAAAATGTTGGTGAGAATTTTTGTGAGATAGAATAATTAGAATAACAAATTGAGAGGAAAGAAATCACTGCCGGGCAGGGTGGGATTCTTCTTGTAAAAATATTGTTAAATCCAATAAATGATAGTGTTCAAAAGTGGGTGTAAGTGTATGGTACTTGGGTTACTTGTTGTAAAGGATTATAGTATTCCTTACTCTCAGGATATTTCATAAATCTACTCCATTGTGTTTGTGGTTAGCTGTTTCCTCAGCTTGAAAGATGAAGACAAATAAAAGAGCATCTAGTCAGTTGAAGGAAATTTGAGCAGAGGTTGTTTGATTGGATGTTAAGATGAATGAATGTGTAGGAATCTTNGCTTCTTATGTAGTTGCAGAGACAGATAATGCAAATATAATTCATTAATTTTTTTGTAGTTTATTTTAGTAGTTCAATTTTTTATAATTTTACAGTCTAAACAGCCAAGTTTTTACCATCCATAGTGAATAAATTTCTATTTATTTATTTTTTAAACACCGGGATGTAAAGGAGAATGTTTTATTTTGGTAGAAAGAATCCGTTTTTATTGGTATTTAATTATCTTTTATTTAAGAAACTGTATCCAACCTGCCATTTACTACGCTACTCATATGTGTCTGCGGGTGGGATGTAACATTTTTACTTTTATTTAGTAGATGACACTAGTTCAGCTTCTGTTTATTTAATTTTTTCTAGGCTCCAGCATGGCAGAATTGTTATAATTTGTAGGTAGTATGATTTTCTAGAAAAGTGTACCAAATGTGTTAGTTGTTCACATTTTCATTTCTAACATTAAGTTTAGTAGATGACAGTTATATCATGATTACATTATTACTTCACATTTCCCATTCATAATTACCTTGATAAGGGAACAGTTGTGTTTTGTATTCAAACCTTCCATTCAGAAACAATTAGTGTGCTATTTTTCATGGCTTTCTTCTGTTATGCTGGCGTCCTTTCCGTGATCTGCGACAAGGAAAAACCTTAGTGTTGATTATGGCCTTTAAAGAGGTTAAAATGTTAACATTGTATAAAGAAGACTTGAATATATATGGCTGAGTTCAGCTAAATGTACAGATTGATTTTAAGAAATACAGATATAAAAGAAACATGGTTGTAGTCATTTCTTACTCCCAACCACAAATTTTACTTTAGAAATAACAATCAATCAAAAATGACTGCATTATATATCATTTTCATATTCATTCTGAAGCAAATTATTTGATTGGGTAATTTTTTTCATTAATGCCACTTACATATCATGAAGTTTATTTATTCTTGTAGTTTGACCTTATGGAAGTGTATTTGCACATCAAAACTTTGTTGAATGTTTGCTTATCATAATGTCGTCTGTTAAGTGCTTTTGTGTTGTGTGTGATGCAGGCGGACCTTTTCTCTTAATAATTTGAAAATTTGAATGCAGCCAACAAATTGTAATATCAAGTGGAGTGGATTGATGTAGGTAACTATATTTGACCTATTATAATAAGTAGAGGTAGTTATACAATTATTCATTTTAAGCTATTAGGTAGATATTCATTTTGCTTCTTGAAACTGTATGAATGCTAACTCTATAGAATAGAATGCATCCAAAAACCCAAATCATTGCTCTGTATCAATAAAAACGGATTTCTTATTTGCTTCATGTTTATGCCTATTACTTTTCTTGCTAACCATTTAGTTTTCCTGTGAATATTTGGCAATGTGAATTGTATGGCTGTATTACTTATTTGGTATCTAATTTTCCATACAATTCTTACTCTGAAGATGGTTTTATAAAATACTGTCTATTCATATCATTAAATGAACTATGGGCCATTCACAAATTACATAAATTATCTCTATTTCTGCTAGCTATGAATGTCAGAGTAATAGAATAACTGGGCATTGCATGATTCAATTATCAGGAAGTATTTCTTAGCAATATGTCAAATCTACTGCAGTTCTATCCTCCATCCACTACTCCTTTTAATCCCTAAATCTACAGATTTCTCTAAATTTTTAATCAAAAAAGATTTTTATTTCAATTCCTTCTATTAATGGTTATCAATGACTTTCCATATTCTTAATTTTTTATCTTGGAGTTATATCGCGGAGTACCACCAAAAAATCTATATTCTTCATTGTCTGAGGGATTACATTTTATTACATTTCTGTCAATTGCAGAAGAAGAGACTTTAACTCAAGTATTCCTTTTACAGTACTCCTAAATTAAATCTTATGTTGTTAATAATTGCATGATAATGCAAAATGCAATGTTAAATTAATTAATAACATTTATTTTACAAAATTAAAATAAAAAGTTACACTTTTACAATTCCACAAAATTAATACAACACACTTGACACAAGTGGTTTCCACGAGCTTTGGCCATCAGGTGATCATTCAGGAAAGACACAAAAATATGTATAAAAAAAGGAAGGGAATGGGGGTGAAAGGGTTTGGATGCATTAGCAATGAGCAGGTGGAAGAATGGGATGTGTGTTTTAGGCATTGGGAGAGAAAGAGATTGGTATGAATTTGTTGGCAAGATTCTCTGAAGAGGAGTTATTTGTCTCATTTCTCGGAAGGAATGTTTGGGGTCTTCATCTTCAGTGTCTAAGACTATGGGTGTAAATTGTAAAAGTATAATTTATTATTTTACTTTGTAAAATAAATTTTATCCATTGTAATGGACTTCCTCGTAATCAAGCCTTCTCTTGTCGATTAAATTATTTCTTGAACAATAAAAATGAATTTACATCAAAATTTCATTCATATTTTAATATAAATCACTTTTCATCTACATTATTTTTTAAACTATTTTAAGAAGAATTTGTTTTTTCCTAAGCATAAGTATAATTTTTATTTGTGAAATTTCCATGACATTTCTTTTTGAAGTTCTTCTGTCAAA
Organism: Ladona fulva; assembly: GCA_000376725.2. NCBI lineage: Eukaryota > Metazoa > Arthropoda > Insecta > Odonata > Libellulidae > Ladona > Ladona fulva. The sequence goes on along the minus strand of KZ309230.1, from coordinate 507,041 downwards.
ATTTCTAAAATTCATTTAAATTATATCCAAGAAAAAGTATTCCATATGGAATCATCTGTTTTAATTTGGAAATGTTGCCTAGTTTGTTAGTTAGCATTGACTTGCCTTGTTAATGTAATATGAGAATATTTACTTTTTGTCTCTTTCTAAGGTGCACTCCATTTGTTGTATCTAAATTTGATGTACATCCTCAACCCTAATGTTTTGTGTCTTTTTGCAAATCAGTCATATATGGATATGAAAAGCAATTTAAAGTTAATACATTCAATAGAAGCTCTATATAATCACTCTATCAGCAATTTGAGTAAATCTTTTGAAATTCTATCTATTACTTAAATTCTAGATGGAAGAATCATATTTGCCTTAGCTTATTTTCAGGAATTTGTTTTAACTGATTTTGAGATTGTCATTAGGGCATTCTCTTCCATTCTCTCTCTTCCCTCACTGACCCATTTATTGCAATATATGTACAAGGTTCATTTCAATCTTCTGGCTTAATTTTTATTGATTTGAGATCAAGATATAAAATGATATCCATTGACTTATATTGTGTATTTTACATTTGGCTCTTGTGACTCTTGGAGGATATATTAGTGAATGCATAATATCCTAATTATCATTGATATACATTGGAAAGTCTATGCTCTTTTTCCATTTTCAGGTTATGAATTTGATGGAATGTGAGTAAAAATGTTGTATTTATCATTATATGCATGTTTCTTACATGTTTGTTAACATACTATATGTTTCATAAGGGTCATGTACCAGTCATAAGGGTCATTTACCATATCTTATGTTGGTTGTGAAGAATTGTTTTTTTTTTTAATGCTCCTAAATTTGGAGATTAATTTTAAATCATCAATTGTAATCACTCGATGGACAAATCATTGTTGATGAGCTGAATGTGGTGTACATTTGTAATTATTTGAATTCTTATGTTGAAAAGATCTTGTTGGCATGCTTATTTCATACTTGTCATTGTAGTGCTTGTCAGCATGCAAGCTTAATAAGCTAATTATTTTAGTTGCAACTCAAATCCATCTTAAGATGTATACATACATTATTGCAGTTATTCAGGTTTCTGATATTTATTTTTTAAACACCGGGATGTAAAGGAGAATGTTTTATTTTGGTAGAAAGAATCCGTTTTTATTGGTATTTAATTATCTTTTATTTAAGAAACTGTATCCAACCTGCCATTTACTACGCTACTCATATGTGTCTGCGGGTGGGATGTAACATTTTTACTTTTATTTAGTAGATGACACTAGTTCAGCTTCTGTTTATTTAATTTTTTCTAGGCTCCAGCATGGCAGAATTGTTATAATTTGTAGGTAGTATGATTTTCTAGAAAAGTGTACCAAATGTGTTAGTTGTTCACATTTTCATTTCTAACATTAAGTTTAGTAGATGACAGTTATATCATGATTACATTATTACTTCACATTTCCCATTCATAATTACCTTGATAAGGGAACAGTTGTGTTTTGTATTCAAACCTTCCATTCAGAAACAATTAGTGTGCTATTTTTCATGGCTTTCTTCTGTTATGCTGGCGTCCTTTCCGTGATCTGCGACAAGGAAAAACCTTAGTGTTGATTATGGCCTTTAAAGAGGTTAAAATGTTAACATTGTATAAAGAAGACTTGAATATATATGGCTGAGTTCAGCTAAATGTACAGATTGATTTTAAGAAATACAGATATAAAAGAAACATGGTTGTAGTCATTTCTTACTCCCAACCACAAATTTTACTTTAGAAATAACAATCAATCAAAAATGACTGCATTATATATCATTTTCATATTCATTCTGAAGCAAATTATTTGATTGGGTAATTTTTTTCATTAATGCCACTTACATATCATGAAGTTTATTTATTCTTGTAGTTTGACCTTATGGAAGTGTATTTGCACATCAAAACTTTGTTGAATGTTTGCTTATCATAATGTCGTCTGTTAAGTGCTTTTGTGTTGTGTGTGATGCAGGCGGACCTTTTCTCTTAATAATTTGAAAATTTGAATGCAGCCAACAAATTGTAATATCAAGTGGAGTGGATTGATGTAGGTAACTATATTTGACCTATTATAATAAGTAGAGGTAGTTATACAATTATTCATTTTAAGCTATTAGGTAGATATTCATTTTGCTTCTTGAAACTGTATGAATGCTAACTCTATAGAATAGAATGCATCCAAAAACCCAAATCATTGCTCTGTATCAATAAAAACGGATTTCTTATTTGCTTCATGTTTATGCCTATTACTTTTCTTGCTAACCATTTAGTTTTCCTGTGAATATTTGGCAATGTGAATTGTATGGCTGTATTACTTATTTGGTATCTAATTTTCCATACAATTCTTACTCTGAAGATGGTTTTATAAAATACTGTCTATTCATATCATTAAATGAACTATGGGCCATTCACAAATTACATAAATTATCTCTATTTCTGCTAGCTATGAATGTCAGAGTAATAGAATAACTGGGCATTGCATGATTCAATTATCAGGAAGTATTTCTTAGCAATATGTCAAATCTACTGCAGTTCTATCCTCCATCCACTACTCCTTTTAATCCCTAAATCTACAGATTTCTCTAAATTTTTAATCAAAAAAGATTTTTATTTCAATTCCTTCTATTAATGGTTATCAATGACTTTCCATATTCTTAATTTTTTATCTTGGAGTTATATCGCGGAGTACCACCAAAAAATCTATATTCTTCATTGTCTGAGGGATTACATTTTATTACATTTCTGTCAATTGCAGAAGAAGAGACTTTAACTCAAGTATTCCTTTTACAGTACTCCTAAATTAAATCTTATGTTGTTAATAATTGCATGATAATGCAAAATGCAATGTTAAATTAATTAATAACATTTATTTTACAAAATTAAAATAAAAAGTTACACTTTTACAATTCCACAAAATTAATACAACACACTTGACACAAGTGGTTTCCACGAGCTTTGGCCATCAGGTGATCATTCAGGAAAGACACAAAAATATGTATAAAAAAAGGAAGGGAATGGGGGTGAAAGGGTTTGGATGCATTAGCAATGAGCAGGTGGAAGAATGGGATGTGTGTTTTAGGCATTGGGAGAGAAAGAGATTGGTATGAATTTGTTGGCAAGATTCTCTGAAGAGGAGTTATTTGTCTCATTTCTCGGAAGGAATGTTTGGGGTCTTCATCTTCAGTGTCTAAGACTATGGGTGTAAATTGTAAAAGTATAATTTATTATTTTACTTTGTAAAATAAATTTTATCCATTGTAATGGACTTCCTCGTAATCAAGCCTTCTCTTGTCGATTAAATTATTTCTTGAACAATAAAAATGAATTTACATCAAAATTTCATTCATATTTTAATATAAATCACTTTTCATCTACATTATTTTTTAAACTATTTTAAGAAGAATTTGTTTTTTCCTAAGCATAAGTATAATTTTTATTTGTGAAATTTCCATGACATTTCTTTTTGAAGTTCTTCTGTCAAAATTTCTAAAATTCATTTAAATTATATCCAAGAAAAAGTATTCCATATGGAATCATCTGTTTTAATTTGGAAATGTTGCCTAGTTTGTTAGTTAGCATTGACTTGCCTTGTTAATGTAATATGAGAATATTTACTTTTTGTCTCTTTCTAAGGTGCACTCCATTTGTTGTATCTAAATTTGATGTACATCCTCAACCCTAATGTTTTGTGTCTTTTTGCAAATCAGTCATATATGGATATGAAAAGCAATTTAAAGTTAATACATTCAATAGAAGCTCTATATAATCACTCTATCAGCAATTTGAGTAAATCTTTTGAAATTCTATCTATTACTTAAATTCTAGATGGAAGAATCATATTTGCCTTAGCTTATTTTCAGGAATTTGTTTTAACTGATTTTGAGATTGTCATTAGGGCATTCTCTTCCATTCTCTCTCTTCCCTCACTGACCCATTTATTGCAATATATGTACAAGGTTCATTTCAATCTTCTGGCTTAATTTTTATTGATTTGAGATCAAGATATAAAATGATATCCATTGACTTATATTGTGTATTTTACATTTGGCTCTTGTGACTCTTGGAGGATATATTAGTGAATGCATAATATCCTAATTATCATTGATATACATTGGAAAGTCTATGCTCTTTTTCCATTTTCAGGTTATGAATTTGATGGAATGTGAGTAAAAATGTTGTATTTATCATTATATGCATGTTTCTTACATGTTTGTTAACATACTATATGTTTCATAAGGGTCATGTACCAGTCATAAGGGTCATTTACCATATCTTATGTTGGTTGTGAAGAATTGTTTTTTTTTTTAATGCTCCTAAATTTGGAGATTAATTTTAAATCATCAATTGTAATCACTCTATTTAATTATCCCAATCATTCATATAAATCATGCAAGCCTCTTTAACTGAGGGTAACAAAATGTTTACTTGCTTTTTTCTTGATTCATGACCTTCACAAGTGATTTGGAAGAGCATAGTGAAAGAAGGTAGTTTAGAGTCAATTTCTCTCATTTTATCCTTGGAAGTATGAGGAAAATCAATTTTTAATAAAGTAATCATTGTATTTAAGGGGGACCTTGCTTGTTCTAATTGGTAGATGCCTTTGGTGGAAGCAGCCCTGGACTCAATACCAATTTTCCTAATGATTATTAATTTGTACTTAAAAATTCATCTCCAATACTATTCATAATAATCTGCAGACCCCACAATTAATGAGCATAACATGGCTAAGAATTTCAATCGATAGGTATGGAAAATAAAATTGTCCCTTTTGATTATTGTGTTTGGTTGACCTTTTTTTTAGTTCAGTTTCATTAATTATCTAATAATGTCTTATTTCATAAATAATGGTGACATTAATTTCATCAGAGCAGTCACCATTATCCTTATACAGGGAATCTTTGAGGAATGTTCTTCATAAAAATGTGACCCTAAATGCTCAATCTCTGTTTCCAAATGAGATCATGAAAATTAATGTCGATCTCAGTGCCCTCTAATTATTTGTGATAAAATTGCGATGGATACTAACATCTGTGCAGTGATTGCTAAAAGAGAAAATAAAATTCATGTTTTCTCACAAATGTTCAAAATACTTGGAAAAACTGTCTGGAGGCTGTCAAAAAAGGTGTCTGTCCAGGGAACTAGTTTTCAGGTAACCCTGGTACTGGTGTGTTAGTAACCTAATTTGATGGACTTAAGTTAGTCAACATTACAAACATTTTACAACCAATTAAATGCATAATATATAAAACTATGTAAACTTATTGAAAGAAGTCAGGCCCCATATGTTTTCTATCTTTTTATACAAATGATTTGAACCATCTCAGGAGATAAGATAACTGTGAGAAATCAAGCATTTTTTCATATGATAAGAAGTTATTATTATGTTATTATTAAACATTGTCAGCTTGATAAAACAGTAATAAAACGATCTCTAGTGACAATCTCTGTATATGGTAATCTAATAGGAAATCTAACTACAGAGTGAGTGTATTTTTTTATAAACTGTGAGTGATTTTATTTCAGAGAAGAAATAAGAATTTTTGGATTAAAGTCTAAAATGGTGTACACTTATACAATGAAGCTGTGTGACCCATTAATGCTGTAATGTATTACTGTTTAAAGAAAATGCAAATAGTTTTTAGTCCTTGATAGTTTAATTATTATGATTTAATTTTCTTTTAGCATTTAACCCTACATAATAGTACACCAATAAAACATTATCTTCTATTTTCACCTGTTCCCTTTGTCATTTTTCAAACCTATCTTTAATATTTTAATAATGTGAGTTATTTTAGAATGGACCCAGCAAGCACAGACCTTTATATAAGCATTACATAAAATACAGGGAAACAACAGTTGTTTCCCTGTATTTTACGTAATGCTTACATCAATTTTGGGTCAACAAGCAGGTATGTGCTAGCTGCAGAATGTTAAAGTTAAGTTAAAATGGAATGACTTCAAGTTTAAAAATTTCAAGTTATTGGAACGGTAATTTCAATTCACTGTTGAGGCATCATCACATTAGGCAGTCACAATTGTGCTTAGTTTTGTATGTTTTTCAGGAGAATTTGTGACTTTTAATTAGATTCTAACAGTCAGTTTCATTAGCTACTTTATTAGTTCAAGCATCTTATCCCAGAACTTGATTGTCTTATTATCTTCAAGATTGGGATAAAGTGATACAGTCATGGATTCCTCTTTTTTTAGCTATTACTAGTACAGGTAATTAGGTATTTTCTTTGCAGAAATGTTTATAGCACAGTTCCATCATTCATATAATTTCAGAACAATGTACAATTTATAACAAGTATATTTGCAATACTGATTATTTACAATTGCCTGTTGCAAATATTAGAATACATGGTTACAAAATTTACTAGCAAACATCCTTGGTAAATATAAATTATTGGAATGCGATGATGATAAAACACTAAAATTAACTAAAAATGCTATTTACTATTATCAGTACATCAAAAATATTACATTGATACTGTTAATAATTACGTTACAAAAATATTATATTGATAATATTCTTATTCAATATTAATATATTGATTAAGATTTGAATATTAAGGTAGTAACTATCTCAGCTCTTTGGATACACAGATTGAGACATGAGCATAGAACAAGTTTCAAGCATAACTCAGAAGAGGAGGTGAGCTTTCTTGGACACCTGATGAGGATGGATGACAACAGGTTAACCAAGAAGATATGGAGTGCAAGAGGCTTAACAAGAAATAAGTGATGATAGAGGAATAAAAACTAATCCGCTAATCTGTAAAAGTTATGTTTTTATCCCTCTCTCTTCATGGAGAGCTACCACAAGACTGAGTCCACAACAGTGGGTTTTCAGAAAAGAACTGGATGAAGAAAGTCCGGAAGGCAATTGGCATAAAAAAATGACATCAAAATTAATAGTTCTTGATAGACAAGCTATAAGAAACTGGACTGGACACCAGGATAAATATTCAAGAGATGAAAAAAGAGAAGGGAGTTAAAAAGTACTGGGAAGAATGAAGACCTACAGAACAACTCACTCAGAGGACCCTTTACAAAGTAATGATAAAATATGAAGTATGTTATTTGTAGCAGAAAAATTGGTTGGATCAATTAGTTAAATTTTCTTGAGCAACTACGTTAAATAAAGAAAAGTGAATGTTAGCAGGAATTGCTTTTTTACAAAATCTAATAATTAGTTCTAATGGAAAGGATCTTCTGAAGCCATGCTTTTTGTTAGTCCATTCCAAGATCTCAACTAAACCAGAACCATCAACAGCACTCCAGTCCAGTGGCTCCAACTCCTAGGTTTAAGATCAGAGGTTAAAATAAGGAAGTTTCTGCATCAGAGCTGCCCTGCCTTTCTCTGCATCTACATTGGGAAAACACTGGACTGCACTGCATAGTGGTCTTATCAAGAAACCACTACCTTATTGAAGGCCTTATCCAATATGTCTTGGTTTCACCTTCTCTGTAGGGAATGAAGTAATTTAAGCTAAATTTGATTAAATCATGGAATCTGCTATGAAAACCAGTACGTTTGTGGAACCTCACCTGACACTTGACTGTTCTGGAACCTTGGGTACAAGAATCGCATAATCTGCACCTTGATGTGCAACATTAGGACTTTGCCATAAAGATGATGATCTTCGTGAAAAGTACATTTCTGTTATATTGTCAAGATAAAATATTTTTTCTAACATTATAGTTAAAATTGAAATCAATATAAAGCTTCTTTATACTGTTTTCGTGCAGTAATACATTTTTTCTGCTGAAGTGATTTCTTTGGAGCAGATTCTCAACCAATGATGCTGTGAGGTTGCAAAAGGCTGGCTCAGGGGTTATAAAATGGATTTGCTTCTTATGTAGTTGCAGAGACAGATAATGCAAATATAATTCATTAATTTTTTTGTAGTTTATTTTAGTAGTTCAATTTTTTATAATTTTACAGTCTAAACAGCCAAGTTTTTACCATCCATAGTGAATAAATTTCTATTTATTTATTTTTTAAAGGGAGTTAGAGAACAAATTTTGAGAATTCAGGGGTTGCCAGCAGCTGATGAGAACCGCTGTTGTAGAATATAAACTAGACTAAAATTCAGGGAGATTTATCCATGATTTTTCAGATTTATTTTGAACCATTTAAGAATAAATGTTTCAGTCAATGTGGAATATTTTCTCTCTATTCTGAGCAGTTTATTGGTATTAAGTGTATGATTGGGAAAGAAAATCATGCTTGAGGCTGCTAAGATCAAGGAAAATCGAAATCCCTCCTAAGTGAAATTACTATTCCAAAATCAAATTCAGACAATTTAATATAAGAGGTGTGTTTGCCTGAAAAAAATGTTCTTTCCCCCAAAACATGAAGGTGTGCCAAATATTTCAAAATCTATGTAATTAGTGAATGGCTCAGTATATTGAAAATATTTATAAACAAATTTTTTTCAAGATCCTTTGCAGATAGATGTATAAGTTATGATAGCGATCAAAGTGGGTATTGTTAGAGTTAGTTGAAGTTTTAAAAATTATTATCTGATACAGGTAACATGTTTTGTATACATCAATATTGCTGTTTTAAATCACTTTCATGAATTGATAATAATGAGCAAACTTTGAACATTTTGTATACTGATTCAAGAGACTATTTGTTGCTATCTTAATGATCATGCTGACATTATATTGAGGTGAGTCCTTTATTTCTCTAAGTTCATGCTTGGAATGCAAAATCATACCAATTCCCTAGACTGCAGTATTTGAAAGAGCACATTTATGTTTTTACTGATTCATAAAATTTTGGTGAACAAGATGTGTAGTCTTTAGACTGATATAAATGATTTTTGCTGAAATCAATAACCCCCAACCCCTGCTCTTTGTATGACTCTTTATCTCTGAGAAGTGCATGGAAAATGTGCTATGTATGTCAAGTGTCTGCTTGAATCAGTTTCAGCTGAAATTTTTCTCACAATATGTTTTGATTCATAATCATGGTGAAAAAGCGCTTGTTAAAGTAAAACATAACTTACTTTTCACTGTGATATGATAAGTTTATTATGTTTTTTGTGCAAATGTTTTTGGATGGACAAACCGTAGGTTTTAGCCATAGTTGTAACTTGTTTAATTTTTAATGGAAATTTTTTGCTCTATGAAATGTGGTCAGTGACATTTTTAAATTAGTCATGGTCTAATGCACTCCAAAGTAGATGATTGAGAGATATTAACAGAATAAATTCATCTCTAATTTTCTCATGTTTCAGGTTTTGATCCTCAAATGAAAGAAGATGGTGCTTTTCTCAGTAGTGGCATAATTATTGGTATTGTGATTGCAGCTCTGCTCACAATTCTTCTCATTGTTGATGTTTCCTGCTGCATCGTGAATCGAGCTGGTAAGTATATATCGGATTATTCATGGGAACTTTTTACAAGGCAACAAAGATCATTCTATCTTCTGTTTTTATTTCAGGATTGCTAGCTCTCGTATGTCTTAAATCTCATGAGGAGACTAAAGAGCAAGATATAAAAAATGAATGGTGAGTACAACATCTTATGGCTCCTTTCTAATGGAACAATTTCATGGAAAATACCATAACCTATATATTTTTAATTCTCACCAATTATCTTTTCCTATTTCATGTCATGCCCATAACAGGATTATTGCCCCAAGTAAATATAGTGAAATCTTGTAGGTATGTGCAATGTGAAAGTATTTACATTAAAATTGCCATAGATTGTAATGTTAGAATAATATTTAATAACAATTGAACAAGAATGGGTGTTATTTGAAAGATATCAAATACCTCAATCAAAGTATGGTCAACATTTTTGTGAGATTTCTGTATATTTTAAGGGAAATATGGTAATTAAATTGTCAATTTCTAAAAATTGCAAACTATTAAAGGAAAGCAACAAATATTGTACCTGAATTACTTTGTTTATGCAGGTTAAGCCTACTTCTTTCTAGAAGTATTGGATCTTATGAGATTTTTGTAATTGATTGATTTGCTGAGCCTCAAATTTCCTAGATGTTTGTTTTCTCTGAATATGAATTCATTAACTTCGAATGAATTGAGGCATATTTAGGGAAATACATAAGTTTTGGAATTTAATCCTATTGATGGCATTACCAAGTAGCATGCAGAGGGTATGATATTCATGTACTGCACAATATGATGTACATACATGTTATTACTTTACTTACATATACTGTACTTACATGTTATTACTTACTATAATATGCAATTACATTTTTTGAATCTTTAAGCATCAAATTTATCAGTATCTATACATTCTTTGGTCTTTAAAACAATTTTATGAGGCTATGTTTTTGTAAGTAAAATAAGTTCTATTATTCAAAGTTACTAAATTGTTTTCTGGCTGATTATATACTTTCTTGGTTACATCTTCAGACTGACTGCAGACTCCTTAAATTCATGGAAAATAATATATTCCTGAATGTTATTAATGTTATTTGCAAGCTCAAAATTCTTCAATCCTTAAAAGTTGCATCAGTATTCTCACTGTGATGATCATCATGCTAGGTCATGAAAAGTATGCTTATTCAAGTATCAGTTTTCTCATAAAAGAATTCTTTTCAGTACTTATCAGAAATCATTATAATCCTTGGAATACATTTTCTGATATCAGTTAAAGGAGGAATTCTGATTAATTTTGATGTCATCTAATCTCCAGTTGATATTATTAATCAATTTTATGGATTAACTGCAAATATTATAACTAACCCTCAAAACTGTTACTACACATTCAGTATTAAAAGTACCTTTTTGAATAACAATTCTTATGTAAGTAATATTTATAATGAATGAGTTGCCTGTAATACTATAATTGAGGGAATACTACTTATTGCCTCAGTTACAAATACCATAATTATGTGCTTATTGACCTTATATGCTTATTAGCATAAGCATGATTTTTAAGGACATGTAGAATTCTTAAATTCAAAGCAAAGTAATTCCTTGTTCATGTTAAGCAATACAAAAATGTTATGAATAGCATAGGATAATGTTCTGTGAATTCATATTATGACTTGAATAGTCAGTCATCCATATGAAAATCATCCCCTTTCATTTTCTAGTAAATGATTATTTATTATAACAGTGAAATAACAATTTTGTATGAAAAAGTTTAAAAATCGAATTTGTCAGAATGCAATGCTTGGAAAATAGTGTTTTGATTCAAGTTTGAGCAGTGCAAACTTGTATTAAATATGATTCCTCTGTGCTTCAGTGAAAAGGAACCTCTGAAGTGTGAGAGTCAAGTGAACGGAGAAGAGAGGCAAAGGGCAGAGGCTGTGCCCATGATTCCTACAAGGTTAGTTTGTTGTTTTATTCTTTGTCAATGTGTCTCTTGGATCTGAAAAGCCACAGGGCCTTTCTACAAAAAAACAAACAAATTTCTCATTTAATAAATTTATTTTGAGTTTTTGCATTTTTTTTTCTAAAATGTAGGAAAATGTACTTAAAAACTTTTTATTAAGGTTTAGACGGAGAAATAAAAATACCATTAGAATTTTAAGATTTATTTTTCTAGCTTTGGTTTGCGAATCATTTGTTATATACAGTAGAACCTCGATCTATCGTTTTTGAAGGGACCGAGGGAAAAAGACGATGAATGCGGGAAAACGATTAAAGCGGGAAATGTGGACTCAGCTTACACTATTGTAACGAATGCATAACGAAAGTTTATGCAAAGAAAACATCTAAAGTTTTCGATATAGAGCATAATAAAAATAAAAAAAATAAAATATTTACCTTAAAGATGATTTATTCATTCTTGAAGAAACTGGTGATAGTTAGCTGCTTTCTTGCAGATTTTTGTTTTATCCGAAATAGGGATTCTTCTATCATCTGCAATTTGTGCTTCTCAGCTTCTTCGATGTCATGGGCGTAAAAAAAGGATTTTAATTTTTCTAAAGCATCTTTCGCTTCGGAAAATGTCGGAACAGGATCTGGATCGACTTCGTCACCTTCCTCACCACTTTCTTCTTCCTTATCCTCACATAAAGCGTCGATACTGTCAACACCACACGTAGGGAGTTCACTGTCACAAATTACGTAATCCTCAAAGTCCCCCTCAAGCCCCTGTGTAAGCCTATTCCAGTCATTTTCGAAAGTTTCATTTTCTTCTGATGTCATGGATTCAGAAACATTTTGACTGCTTTCATCTCCATAACCGCATTTTTTAAAGCAATTCGTTATCGAGGTTTGAGAGACCTGACGCCACGCCGAAAGAACGAAATGCATCGCTTGCAGAACATTTATCTTAAACGTTGATGGTTCAATGTTTGTGCCTGAATCCATTAGCGAGACAACTCTTTGCACTAGTTGCTTTCGATAAAGCTGTTTAAAGCACCGAATAATACCCATGTCTAGAGGTTGTAGAACGCTGGTACAATTTGGAGGATAAAATAAAACTTTAACGTTCTTAAGATATGGATTGTCTTTAGGATGAGCAGCACAGTTGTCAACAAACAATAAAATTTTCCGCCGCTGAGCACCCATCACGGAATCTAGAGTCCGCAAAAACTCAGTAAAAATTGTAGCTGTCATCCATGACTTTTTATTAGCGCGATATTTCACTGGTAAGGTTTTTGTGTTTTTAAAACAGCGAGGCCTTATTGATTTTCCTATGATAATAGGCTCCAATTTATGACTTCCATCACTATTGGTACACAACAGCACTGTTAATCTTTCCTTCGCACTCTTCCCACCTTGACAGGACATACCCTTTGTTGTGAGAGTTCTATCTGGTAGACAGTTGAAGAATAGGCCGGTTTCATCCGCATTATAGATATCGCGTGGGGCGTAACCCTTCAGGTGAGCCGATAAATTCTTCATCCACAGTTCTGCTGTCTCCGTATCAACGATGGCGCTCTCTCCGGAAAGTTTCTTGTAAACAAGACCGTGCCGCTCCTTGAAACGCGTAATCCACCCATTGGATGCAGCGAAATTTTCAATTCCTAGATTTTCAGCGATCTGCTTCCCCTTTTCTCTGATGATGGTGCCATCAATGGGGATATTGGAAGACCTCGCTTGCTGGTACCATGTGAAAAGAATTTTCTCCAGATCACCGTAACTCGATTCTTTTCCAGTCTTCCTCTTCTTGCAAGCCTTCCCGCACTTGTCGGCTTGTTCCCTTATCTCCCTTTTCTTGGATAGTATGGAGTTGAGGGTAGATACCGGCAAACAAAGACGCTTTGCTGCATCTACACGTTTTTCTCCAGGGTTATTTTCTATTTCTTCAATTATCGCCAATCTCTCACTTAGAGTCCTGACTTGCTTCTTAATGGTAGACATTACAGCTTTCTGCGGCACAAAGTAGACAGAGATGTTAACTAATCGCCACCACCGACGTACAGAACTCCAAGAGACGGTCCAAACAGGGCGAAAGATGCCAGTAAACAGAGAAAGCCAAACAGGGCTCGAACGCGCACCCATGTGAAAGCTCTCCAATAGGGTACAATGTAATAAAACAGCCCCGGCTGCGTTTAAAAAATCGGCCGTTTTGAGCAAGTGCTACAACAGCCTTAAAAGGAAAACCGTTCGTGCCAAGCTTTCAAAAACAACTTTTGTCACAAATTTCTAATACATTGCCTCACTTCCTGGGATCTTTCTTTCTTTCGAACTCATTTGTGTCGGCCGGACGAAAGAAAAAACACCCTAAAAACAGAAGGAGCGGAAGTAACATAGTCTTACCCGTAAAAAATGACTCCTGGACAAGAGATAAATAACTCAACCCAAGGGGAAGGATGTGGTAGTAACCCATTGTGTACTCCAAAAAATATGGTTACTGTGACCCTTACTGGAACTCAAGACTTTCTCTTTAAGGAAGAGAAATTTCAAAACGGTTGGCAGGAAAATTTCTCGTTGGGGCCAACAAATCTGAACGATGGATGCGGGAAAACCATATTTCGATGAACGATGAATGCGTTATTATTTATCATGTCTCCTTATGGGCCTGATTTGGGACTATAGAAATTAAACGATAGACATGGGAAAACGACGAATGCGGGAACGATGGATCGGGGTTCTACTGTATTTGTTTATCTATCTTGCCAACTTATTTATGTTCAATTGACAAAATACATAAATCTGTTGGCTCTTTTTGGAAAATGTTCAATATTAAGAAATTTATATCAATTTTAACTTTGAAAATAATGTTTGCCACTGTTACTGGGTTTGTTAGAATTATTCTACAAAGTATTTTTGCATTTCAGTATACTTCTTTAAAAATAATGTTGACATCAATATTCCCTCGAGATTCTCAATGACTGGGAAAAGGGAAGAATGGACAATACTGAAACTTTTGCTGATTCCAATACAATATCTGATAGTTTTCTAAACTTACAATTCCAATAACATTCCTGATTGTGTTTATTGCAATGATTTAAATTCATTTTTTTGTTTACTGTTGGATTGAGAAGCCAATACTTAATGAATAAAGTATATTTATTAACAAAATATTTAGTAAAATAATAAATTTTAATGCTTATAGAGAAGGATAAGATTTTTATTGCTGAACTTTGCTTGGGTAAAAATTTAAATAATAAAGAGAAGAATTTCCTTATTTGAATCACCAAGAACCTAGCTATTTGTATTTTAATTCCAAAGTTTTTAAATTATTACACTAAGTAACACTTTTTTTAGTTTTTCTTTGTTCCTGGGTAGTAAGTATTTCCTAATTTCTCATGCCTCAAAGTATACAAGATAGCATTTATTCCCCACAAACTTTGCTTTCGTGACCAGGACATTGATATTTTTAAATTCCAGATAGATTCAGTTTGAGGTATTTTGTGGAAATTTCCTTTGATATAAATAGTAGTATAAATATAGGTGCATTAAATCCACTAGTTCAGTTTAGTACCAGATGCCTAAGTGGACTCATAACTACACTTTTGGAGATGGCATCAAGAGGCTGCCAGTATCTGACAGAAGCATTTTGTTATGTACGTGGACAATTTATCAAGATGAGAGTGATGAAGTACTCTGGATCAAAAGCATTTTCTTAGATGTGTGAGGCATACAAGGTATATTTTGGCATCCTTATCTGTGTTCAAGAAAATCCCTAGGCATTTCTCCTGCAAGCACTGCTAAAAAAGCTCCAGAAGGTAAGACAGACAACTGTTACTTGGAATTTTATGTTATAAAATTTGCAGGATTTGTAAACTTCATAACATTTTGTAGAATGGAACAGAGGGGGCCATAAAGTATCAAAAGAATTTGGCTGGAAACCACTGACCACTGAAGCAACTCTACTTCTACTTGGTGGACCCTTCTAATTGTCAGACTGCCACTTAACCAGACCTCACTTCATCCATTGCCCCAGTACTACACTGCCATGAGTTCTGTGTGTCGAGTTCTCTGGAAAGAGCAAAGCCATAGCCATATTTAGAAGACAGAAGCAAGTCAAAGAGTAAGGATGATGTTGCAGATTCTGATGAAAATTTCAGAAGAGGAGCAGAGGAGAGAAACTCATACTACCCCAACTAAAAAGACCTCAGTGGCTTGATTAGAGATTTTGGTCTCACAAAGTCTAATGGTGAGCTTTTGATGTCTAGGCTCATGCAGTGGAACTTGTTGGATGAAATTGTGAAGGTCACAGTTGAGAGGAAACACCACCATAATTTTTCCAGTTTCTTCAGCTATTAAAGTGTGCTATGTTTCTGTCACAATGTGACTGGCCTCTTTGAGGCAATAGGCAATCAGAATCACAAGTTTCTTCCATTATGATGGTTGTGTGTGAGGAGAGCAAGAAGGGAAGTGGTGGAGGGGTGGCCTTGAACCTAGCACCAAAGCTCTTTAGATCTATTTGTTGTGCAATGCGCTGGACATGTTGCTCAAATTACACAATTATGGAAATTGTGTGAAACTTAACGTACTTGGAAAGTATCTGGATTCGAAGATAAAGGATTAAGCTAAAATTATATCCCAGAAGATTTTCGTATCACTTGTTATTGCCGAGTACCACTACAACAAAATGGATAGATTTTTATGTATGTTCTCTAATTTATTCCTCCATTATGGTTTGCATGAACCTAACAAGGAATGTATGCAAGTGTAGCAACATCTTTTAAGCATCAAATGGCGAAAACAGAAGTATTTTATCTATATGTATGCAATTATGGCGATGTTATTGCCAACAGCCTGCAAACGGATATTCAGGCCTTGTATCCATTGGTCTTAAGTTTGGGACATACATGAAATTTGATATAGTCATGATATCATTATCACTATGCAATCTAATAGCCACATCTCCAATACCTTCAGCATTTAGTTTCTCATCATTAGCAACAGTCACCTGTAGTCCAGGATTAGGGCAGTAATTTATCAGTCAGTCCTTTCTTGAAGTCATATGTTGCGCCCAAATGAACAAACCATTGGATCCTGCTGAGACATCGAGCTCAACGCTGTGTGCACCAGGCTTTGATTGTGGTGCTGAAGAAGTAATTCGGACATTCTGGCACAGGACATGTGTCCTGATTCTCTGCAATTCCAACAGCGAATGACATTTGGTTTCATCTTCTTCCAAGTCATGAACATGGCTGACTCTGTCTTACCTCTGCCATTGCCCCACTTATTATTATCTGTTCCCTCACATGCTGTGAAGTCATATCGGCCTCATTGTTTCCCTCAATACATGACCAAGGTCTTCATGTATAAGATACATTCGCATGGCAAACTTCCAGTCGCTATAGTTTTCTCTACTCTGAGTCTTGAGATAAGTGGCAGTGGAGAGTTCATTAAGCTACTGCCATGTACTTCTGCCATTTTTTGTCTAAGTTACGAAAAATAACTTCTAAATTGCTAAAATATGCTCATTTCCAGAATTTGTCTCATTCCTACATATCCTCTGTTCAAACTAAAATGATTACTTTCCATCTCAGCTTTTTTTTTAATGTTAATCAGCAAATTACTAGGGCAGTTAATGAATGTAGGAAGCATTAATTTTGAGACTCCCTGCTACTTACATGGACAATTACATGTTGCATATGTATATGTGGGAAAAATCATTATGTACTNTCAAAGAAAACCGCAACTTATTCCCGATTTTCTCGAAAGTATCACTTTCCTATTTTTCCTTCGATTACGATATTATTTAACATTGATTAAATTACACCATGCTGTGCGGAATTACTTTTGCTGCATGATAAAAGTATTAAAAATTAATTTTTACCAACTGTCTTTTTTTTATGCAAAAGTGGCAACAGCGCGCGCTGATCTCCCGTAAGAAATGCACGGGGCCATAAGAGATCCATCGTGTCTTCATGATGTTGGACAGAGAATAGTTTTTTTAATATTAATCAACAAATCACTAGGACAGTCAATGAATGTAGATAGTATTAATTTTGAGACTCCATGCTATTTACATGGACAATTACATGTTGCATATGTACGAGTGGAAAAAATATTAATTTATACCTGCTCCAAAGGGAAAAGCAAAAATATTTTCTACTTTAAGGCATGCGCGTAAGAAAATACTGATATTAGAACAGGGTTGTATACTTGAATATTAGGGGATATAAATAATTTTGTTTATCATTTCAATTTTTATAGGAAAATATTTCAGTATGTATGGTCCTGGTCATCCTGAATTGGATGTACTCCTCTAATACATTTTCAAAGTTTTTAAACGAATGTTGTATTAATTGAAGAAATTATTCATTTAACAGACTGAATATTGAATTGAAGTATTGTTGTACTCTTAATCGTTTATTTATTTATTTGGTATAATGATTCAGCAAGTAGAATTGTTTGGTATTTGCCACCTTCCTGCAAATGTGAATAATTTTTTGCCATCAACAGTGGCACACAGTTTTTATCACTCTACATTTCCCTGTTGAAAATCAACGGGTAATTCAGCTAGTTATAAATAAATGTTAATTTGGAGACGTTTTTTTTCTTAAATTTATGTTTGCAAAAAGACAATTTTGACTGTTATCTCATTGGAAATTTCAAATTATGACTGTCCTAGTCACAAAAGCAATGTTTCTGGGGAATAATTACCATTTCCTTACTTTTGAGGCATAAAATATCAGGAAATAAAACTTACTACCCAGGAACAAAAATGTGTTACATAGTGTCATCAGTGGCCTGCCTGAGTTTGCTGGAGTGCTTCTGTGGAACCTCTGCAAGTTGATGATTTGTTGAGTGAAAGGGAGAGGGTAATGGAGGAATTATTACACTAAGTAACACTTTTTTTAGTTTTNCGAAACCGGTTGTTCCGTTAATAAATTTCTGTGGAAAAAGTATATATCTGTTTTACATGTTTTTGATAACATTAAGGTTTTGATTTATGTCCTCTTAAACTATGTATTATTACTCTTTATTAAAATACGAGTGATAGCAAAATCGATATCCAATTCCTTTGGGAAATTTCTTCGTTATTTTGCTCGTATATGGCAACAAGTTAATAAGTTATTCCTTGTTCCTAAGTGATTTGAAGTCTCGAATAAGAATTTTAATCCACGTTATTTGTGTTTGTGACGGTGCATTTAATCTCTCTTTAAACTTGAATTTGATCTTCTTTCTATTAAATTATTTACTCTCCGGGAAACATGCTTTTCGCTGAAAACGAAAGTACTGGATGGACCAGCATTGGCTCCGCAACTGCGGTGTCTTTTCCAGAAATCGAAAGCGATGAATGAATTCGACTCAAGGTCTGCGAGGGGTCAGAGGATATTGAAAACCTACAATACATCAGCGACGGGTGATTTAGAGCATCGACTTGTGGTCGTCCTTGGCCTATGAGCAAATGTGTTCAGAAGCAGCGGTTTCATCAACAATTTCTTAATTCAGTACTCACTTTCATTCCAAAGAGACGTGGTTTTGGCAAATATATTAAATCAATATTTTAATGGAAATTGCTTACAGGAACGGAATATATAGAAACAAACTATAGTGAGAATATACAATAAATTTGAAGAGTGTAAAAGTAATGAAAGAAAAAAGAATATAGTTACTTTAAATAACCTTCTATATCGTTTTACAAAAAAAGCTATTCCTTCAGTTTACAAATAAATACCCTTTTTTTGGTTGAAGAAGAGATATTATTTGGAAGTAAAAAGAGCAACTTAGGTGCTACATAAGAATAAAATTGCTGATATCGCTGTTCATTTGGTTTGGGGTTTACGAAACAAAAAGTACTTCTTAAATTATGCACATACAAACAAACAAGGCTTATTAACATGTCCACTATAGTTATAAAACACTCTTAAAACCGTATATAGAAAGAGATACCTAAGCGGCAGAACTTTTAACTTTGTAGTGGAAAAGATGACTCGATTTACAAAAGTAGAAACTTTAATAGAAATATTTATATTAAATATATCCATATTCCTTGAAAAATATAGTTGAATCGCCAGAAAATGTGGTTGCTTCCAATCTAAAGGAATTACGAAGAATATCGATGGAGTGTAAAGTCATCCCAAATTTCTTTATGTTCAACCGGAATGTTCATTAACTTCTGGTGAATTGGGCCGATATAGTCACCGTTGCATTTTATACATTCTGTGGACACGTTATAGCCCCGATCTAAATTCTTATCCCTTGACAGGAAACCCCAATAAACGAGCGAACGAAATAAATAGAAATTGTGCAAAATGGGGAAGTAAAACTCGGCTTTGAACTTCCGCTCTCTAAAGTCTGCGATGAGGTTTTCTGTTACTATTTGAAATTAGATTCTTGAGTTATTGTTTTATTTATTTGTTAATTGTAGGAATTCGGAGACACTAATATTTACTAATAATTGGAAAATACTCTTAAAGCCGTATTCGCAAGTTATTGGCAAAAATATTTTTCCCTGTGACACTGAGATAGGGATGTTGAATCATCTCTAATGAAGCTCAAATAAGAATTAAAAAGGATTAAGGAAATGTGTACTACTTTGCACGATGAAGTCGTGTGAAGACTTTATACTCCATCGACATTCCTCGTAATTACTTTGGGTTGGAAGAAAGCACGTTTTCTGGCGATTCAACTATACGTCGCTATTTTTCACACTTGTAGAATTAAAAACTTTTAACAGAAAACCATTTCGAGTTAAATTGGTAAGAGAACAAGATTAAAATGACGTGTCAAAGAGTATTCAAGCCATTCAAGTCGAGAAATGTGGAAAACGTTCTCATTGTGGAAAAAATATAAAGCTGAAAGAACGAGCCACGAGAAAAACGTCACGAAAAAAATAGGGTGTAACCCGGGAAAATTGAAGTTTATTATAAGTAAAAATAATTTGTAGAGCCAAATAAAACATCTCGATTAAGAGAGACCAAATGAAATGTGAAACTGTGTGAAAACAACAAAGCAACAGAATTGTAAAAACAAAATCAGTCACCTCAGAATTGGAAGGTGTGTAAAGGATCAATTTAGAGGGTGAAAGGAAAACAACAAGAGAAGAGAGAGGAAAGACAATGGATTTCGTAAACATCTAGGACGCCTCCGTTGGTTTTATCAGAAAGAAAAAAACCACAACTGCCAATACATGCTGACACTATGCGTCAAATACGTATTTCGACAACAAAGTTGTCATCTTCAGTGGTTTAAGTGGTGTGCCTTGACGTGAGGTATTCTGTCCGTCTGTTTGAGGTGCAAGGATGAGTGACGTCAAATAATGAGAATGACGGCGAGTAAGAAATTGGGCATTTTTCATTATTCTTTGAATTTTCTTTGCGTTTGTGTATATATAAGTTCTACAAGCACCTGACCCGGATGGTTTTTGTACATTTTTAACGGGTTTGATGTTTTCAGTGCTGA
Organism: Ladona fulva; assembly: GCA_000376725.2. Taxonomy (NCBI): domain Eukaryota; kingdom Metazoa; phylum Arthropoda; class Insecta; order Odonata; family Libellulidae; genus Ladona; species Ladona fulva. Next base: position 486,266 of record KZ309230.1, on the reverse strand, counting down.
TTGGTGATTGTTTGCATGGACTGCCGATTTGTTTAATTGACTGTCTCTCCAACATGCTAAGCGTTATCTGGTCTCGATTCTACTTCTGTTTAGAACCTGATAGATTTTTTCACAGTCTCGACAAGCTGTTTTGCATATCTAGGATTAATGTAACGACGGAGTAGGATATTTTACATTGTGAAGGAGATAAGAATGACCACAGATGACAGAGTAATTACAGAAAGGACCCCCCCAGAACCATTAAAATCACTTGATTCAGCCCAATACGCATTTCACTTCCAAAGTAAGTGGAATTTCACTACGTACTCCTGAAGATGCTTCCTTTGGATGTGAAATACGTATTGGCCGAAAATGATTTTGATAGTTGTGGTGGGTTGTTGTGGTAACGAGATAAATAATTTTAAATACGTAAAATGTTTCGTGCACCTTAAGTTTGAAGTCTCTCGGATGCGATCGAGAATTCGCTTTTGCATTGGATTTGATTCGATATTATCATCGGTGCGTTGTTTAGGTCGCTCACCTTGAAAATTCACTCTGACCGAGCATTTATTAAGACACCACTGTACTGAATTCTTCCGCATTCTAGAGAAGTAGGAACTGTGCATTTATACATTTCATTGTCATTGGAAATTAGTCTTTTAACGTTCATTAAAATAATTTTTTTACTAACGGCCCTGATTTGATATCTTTATCAAAATTAGACGACATTGTTGAAAGCTTGTTCGCTGACTTTTCTTTTCAATTATCGTATTTCCCGGCCCACGAGACGCACTTTTTCCGTGAAAATCAAAAGTCGGCCTGCCCCATGTGGGCCGAGGGTGGGACATATTTTCTGAGGTCAGGAATAGCCATCAATTGCAAAGAATGTTACGTTTTGACTCGTGGGTAGTATCATTTAATCACCGCGGAAACCTTTTCGGCATCATTGCGCTTTTCTTTCATAAAGTGACGCTCTTTTACGAATCTTGTATCTTTGCTTCACTTATCAATGATTCGATAATGAGATTTTATATTGCTTTGCAGATCATTTTATATTTTCCGAGGATTTCAGGCCCGAAGACGAACTCGTAGTTCGAAACCGGTCTCGTTTTTAAATAAATAAATCAAATTCTCGTGGAACTTTGCGTAGTTAGTTTTCCTCCTCACCTGTCATAATTTTTGTCGACTTCGAAATAGTAAAGATCCGGACCGCACAAAAAATTTAGCCGAGGTCACGTGCGACCTTTCCGGGCGTTCTCTGCGGCCTTTTAGTCACTTCCACTATCAAGTCCATATGTTTAGCTTCTCAGTCTTGTTTCTGAATGAAAAGCGAAAATAAAATCGAAAATATTTTTTAAAGATTTATTCAGTAGTCAAATTCTCTTTCCTGCGATGTTTGAATTTTCGAGGGAAAGGAGCCTACTATCCATCTATGTATCTACTGCACTCTGATGGTTTCGTTTTGAATCTTCTGATAAATTTGACGCAGTGGAAATTTTAAAACACCTAAGAAATTTCAATATTTGTAATAATATGTTGTATGCGCTGTATATGTTATTGTGAACGTGAGCGAATAAATTCAACATCGATAAATAGTGTTCAATAGCCCAGTATTGATAAACTATCAACTATCGTTAACATCGGAATTGCAAATCATCGGCATTGGCGTTCCCCTTAGCTTCTTCCTTCTCACTCACCGACACTTGGTTCCCTTGCTTCCCTTGACTCAGAGCAGGCTGGATTAAGATTCCAAAGAGCGTCCCTACTTATCTTATATACTTCGTCCAGTGTCTTGATAACACAATGTTAGTCTTATGGCCTCTCTTGCAACTTTTGCATAGAAAAAGAAAGTTGATGAAAATTAATTTTGATAACTTTCATTATACAGTAAAAGTAATTCCGGACAGCATGCTGCGATTCAATGAATATTAAATACTGTCATAAACAAAGGAAAAATATTAAAGTGATACTTTCAAGTGAATTGAGAAATAGTTGCATTTTTCTTTGAATCGATTTATTTTGGTCTATCGCTTGAGAAACACTGTGTTTCTTGGTATCAAAATCTGCCACATTTCATCCTCTTTCCATCAAATTTTCTGTAAAAATGTTTGAAGGCAAACTACTTATGGAAATCTATGGAAATGCAGAGAATTTTTGGCATAATGCGCTGAGTAATGTCGCCAGCTACTTTTCCTAATATTTCCATAGGAAAAATCTTCAAGCAAGAAATTTCCTGAGAAAATATTGAATTTGTTTTCTGTATAAATTAAAATTCTCTAAGTTTATTGATAATGACAAAAAATGAATTAACATTTCGGAGGTAATGCAGACCTCGGTGCTCATGCCAGTGACTCGAACTGCTAAAGCTGCTATAATGCTATTCGTTCATTTTTTCTATTGCTTGTAATTATCTCATTGATTTGATCAGCAACAAGAATTTTCATGATTCTGTGTCAATAAATATTTCATATAGATATAGCGAACTTATCATTTTGTATTATAGCTATGTTTAAATAATCATAATTTAATTAGTTTTGATATTCGTGTTAGATCACTGAAAGAACTTTTTACAAGAGTGGGAATGCACTCCAAATAAAATGAATTTGGGAAAAGGAGAACAGAATAACATATAAGAGGCTATTGGGCCAGTGCTTAGTCATAGGATGTTTCTTTCATCAGTTTTGGTTACAAAAACAATTACACTGAGGAGTTCGTCCTTATCACCTTTGTTTATCCATTTCACTGAAATGAAATACCAAATTTTATCTATGGGATATGAAGTATGCATCTTTATTGTAATACTTTATTTTTGTCTGTACGACAAAGGGAGCCTCTGTAAACTAATATCTTCAACCTAAGCTGGTTTAGGATATGCCGTATGACAGACTTATCCCAAACTATCAGTCACTTGTAGGAGAATAACCATACAGGACTGTTCGTGAGTTATTTGGGATCAGAAACATTTGGGGTTATCTTGACTTTTCGTGGAGTAGGAAGTGGAAGTATGTTCAGTGTATAAAGTTTAATAACAGCAATTTATATCCAAAGTATTTTACTCCTCAATAATGACTTCAAATTCATAAGTTACATTTCTCGAGATTTCCTCAGTATGTAAGTGCATGCATGACAGTATGGTGAATTGAAACTTGCCATGCGATATGCTACAGCAATACCAGTCAATCAGTCAAATTAAGAAGTTTGAAAGTCTCTTTGGACTGAGTACTTCCCAGCTGAAGCTTTTACTATCTCCAGAGTATGTTTTGTATTTAGGTGTAGTGTGTGCATTTCCAAATGAAAGTCTGATTTTTGGTCATACCCCTCACAATTTTTATCCCAAGGCATCTTTTGACCATCACTTAGAATTGAAACACTTTTTAGGGAAAGAAAATCGAAGTATATAAACTCAGCAGATATTGATTTTTGCAAAGGAGTACCAGAGGCACAAGAAAAGGTTGAAAAGTCTGAAGAGGTCAGAAATCAAAAATCAAAATCATCCATTTTCATATTTAGTACATTTGCTGTTAGTTTTCAATTGGTTGACTAATAATCTCTATGTTTCTCTTATATAGAATATTATTAGTTGTAGTAGCATTGTTAAAAGTGTTGCTTAGGTCATTTATCATGCTTTCACTCTAGTCCAATGCATTGCCCACTAGGGTATCCAGGAGCAGAATAGAATATTATATTATATTTCATTCTCTGGGACCTCATTACCTAGTTTCATTAAAATGTTTACCATTATTATTAGGACATTTTTCTAACCTCTTGCATTTTCCCAATTTTAAGGTCTCATTCTTGTAAAATCTTATATGATTAAATTTTATTGTTTCATTGGTTTCCAAAATTAGTGTGAGTCCCACACAGGTGGCATTGCTGAATTGTCCTGTAGATATAAGCAAGTTAGTTAATAAAGCGACATGCAGTCACGGTGAAATATTTAGAGGATAGTATTTTCACTGATTAAATTGTACTTTATTATTTCCAAAATAATTTTTAAATTTGAGAATAATCTTTGAAAGTTTCACCTCCATATGCAACTTATTACAGCCTGTTTTTCGGAGCAGAAATCTGCCTTGAATGATAGTGCACTTCCATCACTGAGTTGCCTCAATCAGATATTTCACAGATGTTCAAAAGGCTCTTAAAAGCTAATTTCTTAACCTCTATGATGGTTTCCAACTGAAGTAATACTTAGTGATGTTGATGTAATGATGAAAAGTCTTGACAAGTTTGCTGAATAGAGAGATGAATCAGTTGCATTGGCAGGACTACAATGAGCATATTTTAAACGTCCAGGGTATGTGTAATTTAGGTGATTATTTTTGTGGTCCATATTGATTGCTTTGTGCATCACACTAACTCTTTGCAGAAATCCATAATGGAAAAAACCTCAAGTGGAACCTCTTCTGCAAAATTTAATTGGTCATCTTTATTTTAAACATAAGTTTTTTTTTGAAAAAGTACCATTCAAAACTTTCTTTTCTGCCTGTCGTACTGTTGTTTCCCTTAATTGTTTTGTATTGAGGTTTCTTGTATCTCAGAATCAGTGTTCAGTGTTCTGCTTGCATTAAGATTGTATTTTGAAAAGGATATTATGTTTATGCTCTTTATAAAAATGGCAGGATTGGTTTTTGCTGGAAATAAAAAAATTACCCACAGAATCTGTGGTGTTACATCAGCTTTAATAGTGTAGTCTATCACTACTGATTTATTTTCTTCTTATCTTTCAGTGACAGAGAATAGGCTTCATAGCAGAATAGCCATGTCTTCCTAGCATCATAATCTGCCCATTCCACCTCATTCCCCACCCAAATCACTGCACAATCCAAGGTAAGGAGCTGCCAAGATGACGGCTCGCTCCAGTTGTAAAAGTCAGGGGCCACGTCCACCCATAGTGGAGGGTGAATCTTACCACTCATCTTGTTCATCCTCGGGAATAGTGCTTGGTGGTAAGGGTGGGGGAGGTAGTGGTAATCCAGTCGACAAAGGTGGAGGGAAGAGGGGTCTGGCAAGGTTTTCTTTACGCCGTCTCTTGTATAGGTAAGTAATGCTTGAGTCATATCAATGTCTTCATGTCACATAACAAGATGTTACTATGAGGATTGTAAAGAAAATCATGACTACACTGTCATAGAATGCAAACCATTTATTGTACAGTGGTGGAAACAATTAACCCCTCAAGCGGGTATATAATATTTTGGGATTTTACTCCTATGGCGGTATTTAAATTTGTCCAAAATATATAGTGTATATAAAAAAATATTTACTGCTAGTTATGATGGATCAACAAAGGTGGCAGCATGATACACACATTCTCAACATATGACGGTAAGAAGTGTGAAAAAAAAACAACAGATGGCAAGGAAAAAGAGACCTACTACAGATGAGGCGACTGGACTGGACTGCATGTATGCCGTATGTACAACCAATGTTGGGAATGATAATAGGGTCTGTACACGTGTATGTCGAACTGGCTGAAGGGGTTAATGTAAAGGTTCTTGTGATCTGAATGTGGCGAACAACCGTACTAACTGAAATCATTCTTCCTCCCACAACTTAACAACATTGAGAAAGCCAGTTCAATCCGGGAATATTCAATCACAATAAAACATGCAATAGGTTTTAAGCATTGCAAAATAGGCACACATTTAAGGTTCACATTTGTGAGATTTCCATGAATTAAAGTGATTTTCTTATCCCTTAGCCAGTCAAAATTTTAAAGCAGTAGCATATCATGCAATGATATTTACCATATTTTTTAGTGTAGTGACACCTTTAAAAATATCTTTCACAATAAAAATTAAAATGTTATGTGACAAATGAATATTACTTGGGAGCACATGTTGCTTTTTTGCTTGGGGTTTGATCTCTAAAAGAAAAGTTGTTCACAGTCCAAATAGATGCGGAAAAATGTCATTAAAATAAGCCCTTTCCAAAACCGTGGGTTGATTCACAACATTAAATCCACCCTGGTATGAAACCAAGGAACTTAATTTAGGAGTTATTAAGCTTGAATATGAAATACAGCCACAAATACAATTCATATGCTGAATTTCAGCTACTTTGCTTATCGGTAAGTACCCTAGAAAAGAATTTAAAAAAGACACCCAATGTATCTCTTACAGGTGAAATTTGATGCATCCTAGCATCGAACCTATGACCACTAGGGCAAAAGTATTTATGACATGCAATAGAAATCCATACCTTCTGACAATATCATGAATTTCAATGTTCTATCTTAACAGAAAATGCCCTAAACGAAGTTTTGAAAATCTGTTCTATGTACAGGAAAATTACCTTTTTTTGGGGCCTCCTAGTATTGAACGCATGATATCTAGGATCAATGTCTTCATTTTTCCTTAGTTGAAATCTCAGGGTCTTTATGCAAAAAAATCTACTAGACAGTAAGGCCTTTTTATGATGCCTAAAATCCTGATGCCCTCAAACATGTATAAATAGCTAAGAAGCTAAATTCAATGGTATTTGGCCGGACTTCGTGGAAAGCCATAATGACAAAATAAGTAAGCACTTCGTTATTTCCACAGAGAATATTTAATCTAACGACCGGTTTCGGCTCGCGCCATCATCAGGTAAATGATCAGGAAACAACACACATATATATACATATCAAGACAGTTTTAAGGGGAGAGTAAGGAGAGGGGAAGGGTTGGAGAAAGTACACTCATTGGTGAGATTGGCGGACGTTGGCGGACAATCTCACCAATGAGTGTACTTTCTCCAACCCTTCCCCTCTCCTTACTCTCCCCTTAAAACTGTCTTGATATGTATATATATGTGTGTTGTTTCCTGATCATTTACCTGATGATGGCGCGAGCCGAAACCGGTCGTTAGATTAAATATTCTCTGTGGAAATAACGAAGTGCTTACTTATTTTGTCAGCTAAGAAGCTGTCAAAATCCACATGGGCCGCAAGTAAACATTCAGGCTTCCAGCGAAAGATTGAACATCTCAGATGACTTATTCCAAGTTTCCCTATGATTTATAATTGAAGAGCGTATCGAGCGACTGAGAGTCAAAGGGAAAGTCACTTTTGATTTTTTGCAATGCCAATACATATGTTAAAGATCTCTTTTCTCGTCATATTATGTTGCAGTCACCTATGTCTAACTGTAAGTGGACTGTATAAAATAGGTCCAGTGGTTTACTTCAAAGTAATTCCCTTGTAGAAAAGGAAGAGGCCTGGCTTAGAACCAATGACCATATTACTTGGTATCCTTGCCTATTAGGTTTTGCCACTGTGCAATGCCAACGAGTCATCTACTGCTAAAGAAAACAAAAATGATGATCTGTTTATGACAAAAAATAATCATGTTTCAACTGTCACCGATGTTGAGGCAAAATCTAATTGGCATGAGCGATGTCCATCCATCTGCGATCCAATACAGCGATGTGATGACTCCATCTGCGATCCAATACAGCGATGTGATGACTCCATCTGCGATCCAATACAGCGATGTGATGACTCCAATGTATATATGTCAATGAGCGATGTGATGACTCCAATACATCTGCGAAAGTCTGCGGAGCAGATACATAATCTCCTTAGATAAGGAATGAAATGCCTTGATGAATTAAATTTTTTTTACAAATCCCTGGAATTCTTTTCACTGACGTAGTGTCGAACCTAGGATCATTTTGGAGACGTCCTTGCAGTACAGGGTAGAAAATCGAATCTTTTAACTATAGGTTGAATTTCAATTCCCTATTTTAACGGGAAGTGCATGAAAAATTTTCTGAAAAACTGTGCATTGCATCCTTAAGTGAAAAATACCTTTTGGGGCCTTCTAGGATCAAACGGATGACTCCTAGGATTGGTATCTCACTTATTCTCTTGTGAGATGGTTGGGGTCTTTACGCAGAAAAACTCCACATTGATTTTCAGAGTTTGTATCCTATATGTGTATTTATATTCGGAGAAGCATCTAAATATGGTAGACATTAAGATACACTGAATCTCAGATCTTCTGCAAGTCATAGCAACTGCATCTTACATTTGTTCATTTCCAATATGAGAAAATGAACATAAAAACTCATTCAACTTGAGTGGAATTTAAACTGAAACCCTTCTAATCCTAGTCACATAAATAAGGCAACTGCTTGGAAACTGCCAATTAGTTATTAATTTAATTGATGATATTTCCTTACAAACTGAGAAGTCAATGTAAACAGCTTTTTAAGATTATTGTTAGGGCAGCATATTTTTTGCTACCAAATGTTATTAATATGTTGGAAAATACTCATCCTTAATTAATGCCTAAGTCACTGAGTTCCCTGTTACAAGATGTCAGACAAGTAGGAAAAAATAGCCAAAATTATTCTGTGATGATGAAAGCATATTTGTTTTAATTTTGAAATGGTATTTCAGTTATGTTTTGATCTTCATTCCTGACAGACAAAGAACTCTGATATACTTGGTCCTGTGCATTGTATATTCCTATTAAGATAGAATTTCCTTTATCTGCAGGATTAAAATGGGGGAAAATTATATTCCGTTGACCTAATGCATATCTTAAACTGTGACTTTATTGGTATCTTAGTATTAGTTCTGAAAACAGCTTGTTTTTACTTTGCCAGGTGAAAAAAGCACAGGACCTAATATGAAGTGGTTCTCAGAAAGTCGATCACAGTAAATTAATGGGAAAATGAATACCTGAAATGGGCATATAAAGATATCTGCATATATCAAAGTTAGATAGGAATTAAAAGATATTTAACCACTCGTTTTTATCTAAACTCAAATTTGGGGTAAAATGACCCACGCCATCTTGTGTTTTTCAGATTACTGCTAATCAGATGGTTCTTTTTTCTATGCATATGTATATATTCCAGAAAATTTAAGGTTCCCTTTGAATTCTGTACCTATCTTGTGGCAAAATGTAATGTGACTAATTGCGCTTATATCTTGCTATACTGAACAGTTCAAATCATCTGAAATGAGTCACATGTTCTTTAAATCTGGTGATGATTGTCCTTTTCTTCTGGTCTACATTTTTTAAACCTTATTCAGAGTAAGTGATGTATAGATTTATTCCAAGCTTCAACATTCTCCTAAGTCAACAGGCTTAAAATATTATGCCTATTAACAAAAGAGATACTGATATTCTTTTGTTTGAAAATTAAGGCAAGGCCTCTAGTCATATAATATTCCAGCTTAACATAATAACTGGACTTGGAATTACAATGGGAAATTAAAGTCATTCTATTTAATATTGAGGACATGTATTTGTGCCTCCTGATCAGTGTCAGTAAGTGATGAATCATAGCTAAATTTTATATCTGTTCGTTTAATGAGGATGATGTATTTCTTTGGCAAACCTCTTCAATGGGATATTAACTAATCTAAGCACTAAATGATGAAAGACAGCATGTTTGTGTCCTAGATGATGAGTTAGGGGTGAAATTGGTAGGAGGAGTCAGTTTCAAACTGTAATACTCACAATCTCTTTAAAGTAATACATCCAGAAAGGGGAGCCTCCAACTCAAGAGGAATATTGATATATGGGAAGACATTGTTCAAACCATCCGGGAACTAATCCAAATCATATAAACTAGTTTCAAAAAGTACAGAAAGGTTATACACTCACTTAAAACAAATTCTAGGGAAGTTATCAAAGTTATTAGAACAAAGTTTTTTGGAATTTATGATGGCTTTTAGAGGTTATACTTTATTATAACTACCAGTTATCTTTACTTTATCTCATCATGCATTTAGAAAAAGTCCACAATTGATAATTGTCATTGATACCCTAGTATTGATTTAACAGTATTTTGTTATTATAGATATACATGTAGTTAACTTATTAAAGGGATCTGTGGAAATTGAAATTTTCAGTAAATTTATGGAGTGCCTGCCATCTTTTACAAGAGATTATATATGTATGAATATATATGATTAATTTTAGCCACATGTTAGCTTACAGAGTGAAATTCTCAATTTCTGCCATTTAACTGTGTATGTTATTGATTTGTTGACAGTAGCCCATTGGTGGGTCGCAGGAGTGGTGGAATGAGCAGTCGCGGGAGAGGAGAAGGAGGAATGTTTGCTTTAGGTGCATTGAATTCACGGCAGCAGCTCCAGCAGGCTCTGGCAGCGGTTGTGGGTGGTGGGGGACTGGGGGGAGATGGACATTCAGATTCTAGGAAAAGGGATGTAGAAAAAGGCTCAGCAGGCACAAGGCACACCGCTAAAGAAGCACGATGGGGCAAGCCATCGAGAGCCACTAGGGTCTCCAGCTCAAGAAAGGTATTATACCATATATTATCATGATATATTTTCTTATGAAATATTTTTCTCATAAAAACAAGTATCAGTTATCTGTAGAGATGAATTGGCTTTAATTCTCTCTCTGTGAATCTTCAGGTTTCAGCTGATAATTCTTCTCCTTCTTAATACTGTATATGTATGATGACCTTTTTCACTTTTTAGATTTGCAAGTATTTCTAATTTTCTCTTACACTTTCCTTTATTCCCCCCAAGCTGTCGTGATGTGCCCCATTCATTTTCACTTCTTTATTACTCTCATTATGGATCTTCTCCATAGACATATTGATGTGATGTATATTAGTGATGTATTCGTTTATACTTTGCAATCACATAAGGTTCTCCTTTATGGGAATATTTTTCCTTTAACACGTGAAAAAGTATTATTTTCTTGTGTGGCCTAATTTAATTCAAAATCCAAATGCAGATTGTGTTCTATCATACATTACTTCCCAGAATCAGTTGTAGTGTTTCTTGCTAACCTTTGATATAGTATTCACTTCTTAAGAAAAATTTCTGTGAATGTTCTTCAGGAACCTTTAACCTTAAAAACCAATGTCAATTTCTAGATTATATAAATGCATATAAATTATATGATTTCAGAAGTACTTGAGTAACTTGACTGGCATTTATTAATCTCATCAGATGAATGTTCTTCAGGTTCTTCAGGAGTATTTATTACTGTTAAATTATTATTTTTCAGGATGCCAAGTCCAAAAATCCAAGTGGTGCAAAAAGCAAAAGTGTTTCACTGGTAGAAGACACTTCTTCTGTTATGCAAGTTGAAGATGAAGAGTTAGGTAGTGTAATGGTGGAAGTTAGTTTAAATAATGAAGGTTTGGATGCAAGGGAAGTGGAGTGCCCCCTTTGCCTCTCCAATTATCCCCCCGAATACTTCCCTACTCTGGGCACATGTATGCACAGATCGTGTTATGACTGCTTTCAGCGATATCTCCGAATAGAGATATCTGCCTCTAGGGTGGCTGTTGCCTGCCCACAGTGTTCAGAGCCTATGCATCCTAATGGTAAGTTCCATCCTCTTTGCCCATCTTCTTCTTCATATGCTTATCTCTATTTCTCCAACAAACAATTTGTAAAAAGAAAAGAAAGTTGGAACACGGCTGTTAATGAATTAGAGGTTAAAAAAACACTGTAGGCTGTATGTAAGCAGGCAGAACTTGTGTTTAGAGACAAACAGGAAGCTCCAGATTACTCAATTTCTGGGAAATCCCTTTATGCATTTTGGAAATGTCTCCACTCTCAATGGGTTCTACAATAGGAAATTAATATTCATCCATTCATTTCCTATTGTGAAGCACCTTGAGAATGGAGACATTTCCAAAATCTTACAGGAATTCTCACAGAAATTGGTCCCCTTGAGCTTCCTGTTTGTCTCTAAACATGAGGTCCATCTGCCGAAATATAGTTTACAGAGTATTTTTAAACCTCTAAAGCAATTTGTTAAGGTCTTAGTAGTAGTGCTTAGTAGTTCTTTGGAGGAAATGATCAACTAATTTTTACCTATTTAATAAAATTTTAGAAAGCTTTTTATATGTGTATCGAGAAACCGTAATATTTCGAAACGCAAATTTAAGTAGCATTGTTAGAATCAAATCATAAAATTTTCATAGAAAAGATTTAGACAAATGTATATAAATCTTATACTTGGTATAAGTGCCTTTAAAATCCCATTTTTATGTTATTTTGTAAAAATGATCTTTGTATTATTTAGTAATATAATAATATTTGTAAATCTTAGTAATCTTAGAAAGAAAAATACTAAGGAAGATATACAGACCAGTCAGAAAATTGCGTGTACAGAATCTGCTATCATGATGAATTAAATAAATGTGTTGAAGGAGAAGCCATAGTACGGTTCATTAAGGCTGAGAGACTACAGTGGTATTGAAACAATGGATAGGACTGAGAGAGCCATACCATAGGGAATGCTGTATTAAAAAATATATGCGCCAGAAAGAGAGGAAGACCCAGGCTGACGTGATTAGAAGATGTATGTAAAGATTTTGTTAAGATGAAAGATGAAGGCTGGGGGAGAAAAACAGTCAACAGAGACGAGTTGAGGTGCATTAGGCAGGAGGCCAATGCTCACCCTGAGCTGTAGCGCCAAGAGGAAAGAAGGAAAGAAGGAATCTTTGTAGCAGTTTCAACCTCAAATATTCTTAATCTATATCTACGTGTGTACCCTGCAAGCTGCTTTTTGGCATGTGACAGGAGATACTTGCACCATGATTTTGCTTCCCTAATAGATAACTTTTGCATATCGTTCAAGGAAAAAATTAATTTTTGAATTGATTAATTCTAGCATCTATTTCTCTGATTTTTCCCTCAGAATCAGAATAGCCTATGTAACAGAGAGGGTGCATAATATGTATCAGCTACATCTACGTATAAAACATAATGAGGGCTTTCCTAGTAAAGTTATTCATATTATATTGTATTTTAGATTAATTCAAATGCTATTCTTGGATTCTGGAATTTCCATTACTGTAGTTTGTACTGCTCTTTACATTATATATTTAATTGTTTGTAATCAGGAATAATGAGAAGAAACTTATACCTTAACCCTTTGGCTACGGGGCATACATTCAGATGATTCCCTAAAAGTCGATGAATCTCCATCAAAAAATAATTTCCTTTTGTTCTTGAAGATTTTTTCTATGAGAAAGTAGATAGTTTGAATTCTAAAAACTGTAAGATTAGTGGAAAAAGTTAATATTTAATCTAATAATATACCACTTTAAATAAAAATACAAATATTGAAGATATTAGGAAATATCATTTATAGAGCCGAAAATGGTGTGTTTTGACAAATAAGTTACAAGTAAATAAACAATAAAATATAATTTTTTTAATAATTAATAATTTGTCATGTGAGCGTTTTGTAATATTATCAACAACTATCAGGAAATACAATATATACAAAGTATTCACAGAAATATGGGACAATTCTCATTTACATGCTATAAAGTCATTGTTGGATTTAAATGTACATTTATATACTATTTACAGTGCTTTAATTTAAAGAGTTATATAAATGGTAATATACAATAAATATCCTTTATAACAGATGTTCAATTTTTTATATTTTTCAATATTTCTCTACATCAAAATGTTTACATAAATTATTTTCACAAAGAAATTGAAACATCTCACTCACATTAGACACAACTATTTGCACTACATAAACTATTTACACTCACAATATGCTAATAAACACAACCCTTATAAAAATTATTTACACTGATAGTGGTGACCTGATGATGGCGCGAGCCGAAACCGGTCGTTAGATTAAATATTCTCTGTGGAAATAACGAAGTGCTTACTTATTTTGTCATTATGGCTTTCCACGAAGTCCGGCCAAATACCATTGAATTTACACTGATAGTATTTTTTATATTTTTTCAAATTATGGTATGCCTCAAAACATCCTACCACACATAATGCTGGCTTTTCCTAACAGTGATTGTAATAATGCATTTTTTGCATTCTTTTCAAACCCCTTTTCCTTTTTTGGAACATTGCAAGGCCAAAAAACTACATACTTGGCAGTTTGGTTGGTATTTTTTATCTGCTAATTGCTTTGGAAAATGTCACTCTGAGAATCTAGGTAGAAGGGGCGAAGCAACATCAGGACTTGGGATAGGCTGTTCATCTTTCCTAACTCCCTTGTAAAGATCAGCATTCTCCATTTCTCTAAATCTTCTTTGTGTCAACTTTTGTGTTTTATTTTCTAAATTGTAAATTGTAGCCTATCCAAACATTTAAGAGTGACACCTCGGTTATGAATGCCATAATGTCTGGTACCATTGCATTGCTTTTCTATTGAATGGATACGTTGAGCAGAATTGATCAAATCTATCCACTATCTATTGTAAAAACTTTGAAATAAAGTCTTTTTAATTTTTCCTTTCTCCTCACATTGCTTTCATAAACACTTTTTCAGTATCTGTGATGCTTATTTATCACTATTGCTGAAAATTGTCAATGACAATGCAATATGTGTAAGGATTTTTGACTGGAAAAATGTTCTTTTACTATGGCATATCTTGTGTTGCTGCATTGCTGAGTGCTTTATTGCATAGTAAGCTGCCACTCTCTTATCCCACTTCATATTACTATTAATTTTGAGTTCTGACCATCTACTTGTGGCTACTCTAAACACTTCATTGATATCTCTCATGCTTATTCATCTCAATGGATATGAAGCATTTTGTCCATGCAGCATCGTCGGCTTTCTTCTCCACTGTAGCTCTTTTGTTATTGTTTTTAAAGGACCGTAGTAGTTCTCAAGTTCTCTTTTGTAATAGTTTCTTTTTTGCTTTTTATTATTTTGTAGAGGAATTATATCATTGAAAGTAATATAAAGTGAGGTATTTTCTTTTCTTTCAAAATACTTTTTGCATTGTTTCTTGAATTTCATGATATTTCATGATTTAAGACATTTTTTGCATTTTAGAATATGTAAAACTATTCAATGTTTCACTTTTATATATAGGATATTATTGATTTTACAATCAATAATAAACATTTACAAGACGAAATAATTGAAAGTGTTCTATTTGAATTGTGCAATGACAGTGATTTTTCATAGGTAATGGATGATGAAGGTGTTAGTCAAACATTGATGATCTGCACATTTATGTTCACAAAATCTTTCAAGAGTTATAGAATGAATAAATGAATAAATAAACTCTTTATTTAGGCGAGGTTATGCCAATTGGCCTCTCTCCCACCTAACCTCAATTGACATTACTTATTTAATTTTAAAAAAACAACGCAAAAAGACAGGGTTTGTGAGGGAAAAATCTTCCTAGCTGATGGCTGAAGAAGACAAAAACATCACTGTGCGGGAAAACACCCACAGGAAGAGGGGTGGAAAAAAACCTGTGAAAACACAGAGTTAAAAAAACATATATATGCAGTTTCCATAAACATTAACATATACATAGTCAAAATAGTAGCTTAATCTAAAAATAATACAAATTCACATATACATAATAAATATACATACCTCATGTATGTGGTCTAAGAAAACAGTATATATAAGTTCATACAATGCTCTCTTAATTTTTATACAGAATCCATAAATGGATAAAAATTTATAATCTACAAAATCTATATATATAAAGCAGAAATTCTGTGGGTTTGTGTGTCTGTTTGTTTGTCCATGATTGGAGTCCACACCGTTTGTGAGTGACGTATCACTCTGTATTCAAGATTGCTTCAAATGTAGTGTAAATGCAAACACCACCTCCTGTTTTACCAATAATATCATTTCTCACCAAGCTGAAATTTAAGAATCATGTAATATAAAAGAAACATTTTTTAACAAGCATGAGGTGGGGTTTGGAAAATAAAAAGAAAAGGATAATAATTTGGCCAAAGTTTGTTAAATTTTTATTTTATTAAGCATGGGGATGGAGCCATGATCATTTGTGCTCCTTTTTCTGCAGATATTTTCAATCTTTACTCAAGATCATTTTTTATACATTCTTTTGTTGGTTAGAGTCTAGACTTGAAAGGAAACAAAAGGAAGTTTGCATTATTACCAATTCAGTTCCTAAATCATTGTAATTTTTTGATGTGAAAACAAGCAAGAGTGTGATTTCTTCATTAGTAGCTCTTTCCAAACTTTTCTATTTTCAGCTTGATCATTACAGACTTAGCTCACCTAAGGAATTTTTGTTTTGATTGTGTTTTCTGCATCTCATGCACTTCTCACTGGAAGTATTTCCAAAAGATGTTTTTTAACACATCATACTAAGAAATAAATGCAAGAAATAATCTTAGGGCTGCATTAAATTTGTAACAGATGTATATTTCTGAAGGTAATATTGGAGATTTCTGATGAGCTGGTATTTTTTTACTAAGGAATTTCAGTTGAATACAATTCATTAATTCTTGCATGTATAAAAGGAGAGATTCTTTTGCAAAGTAGTATAATGTTGTTTCAGTACTTTTTCTGTTCTTTATCTGAAATGTAGACATTAGAATGATCCTCAATGATCGAGCACTTTATGAGAAGTATGAAGACTTCATGGTTCGTAGAGTTTTGGCTGTGGATCCTGACACAAGATGGTGTCCAGCCCCTGATTGTGGGTAAGTGTCTCTTTGTTTCTGATATTTTAATTATGGTACCATTTTGGATAAATTGGTAATAATTGCAGAGAATTTGAATTTATATCAGTGAAATCAAAAAGGAAGGTGGGTTTTTATGGAAGTGAAAAAAAAAAGATCTCACTTAATTTTTCCAGGTGCATGGTACATCATGCAAATCCCAAATCGTTTTGCTCACTGTCAGTAACTATTCCTGTGTTTAATTAAAAGAAAGGAGGAATGTCTTCTGTCAAGAATGTAATCAGCTGTTTGCATGAAGTGCAGAATTACCTTTCTCCATGATAATGCTAGTTGATTCAAGTAACATTGGAAACAAACTTTGGATTTGTGAAAATGATTATCCTGAGTATGTGAAACATTTGTCATGTTAAATTTCTTTTCCCACATTAAGGTACCTCATTTAATATTTAAAGTTATCAAAATCATATTTTAATTTTTCAAAATTTTATTTTTATTAAAAAAATTGAGATGTTATACATTGCTCATTACATGGACCTCAAATTAAGGGAACGTTTTTCTATTATCACCATTCCATGTTAATGTAGTTATCATATGTATGTTGCAGGTTTGCCGTGATAGCTTCTGGCTGTGCATCCTGTCCTAGGTTAAAATGTGAGCGCCCTGGGTGTGGTGCTCACTTCTGCTACCACTGTAGAGCGCCATGGCACCCTGATCAAACATGTGATGCTGCAAGGCTGGAGCGCTCCCAGTCGCCATCGTATCTTCACTTCCATCCTCACCATCACCATTCACACCATCACCATCATGGTGGTAACAATTCTTCTGCTGCCCCTTCATCATCTTCGGCTGCATCTTCTTCTTCTGGCACTTCCTCTTCTCATGGACCAGGGCCACTTCCCAATTCTTCTTCTACATCCTCTCACCATCGAGTGCATTCTTCTTCCTCTGCATCCTTTGGAATGGGTGATTCAGAAAGAGGTCATCATAGTCATCACCACCATAGTAAGTTCTGTTGTTCATATCTGTATTTGTGATACCTCAGCTAATTAGTAACTCTACTTAGAACTTGAATATAATAAGAATATTTTTAGTGAATTAAACATCATAATTCATTAACATTATTTGTAGAAATTCCAAAAATATGCTTGAGGGTTACACTGAATTTCATGATTACCACTTTTTTTCGTAATGTTCCAAAGTCTTGATAAGTATGTTTATTACTTCAAATTACTTTGAAAAGTTTCTTTATTTGTCCTCAAAATCTCCTGCTAGATGAAAATATTTTTGTCACCTCCATCAACTTTCAGATACTCTTGTAGAAGTCCATTCCTTTACATCTTTCAAATCTGAAATGAAAACTACATCAGACACATTGAAATGCTGTCTTCTCAGGCTTAATTAATTGCACCAAATTGATGAATGTGCGTTGGTCACCACCAGTTATGAAGATTAAAAGAAAACAATTCCCTTACACAGAACACCCCTGGAACAAGAACTTCTAAACATTTTATCCCTATATTTTCTTTAGTTACAAGGCATGTTTCCTGTTATGTTTGTATTGCAATTCATCAGATTCCAAGTCCATGCATAGCTCTATAACAGTAATCCTATAATTCTCCTAAAATAAAATTTTTAAAGTCTTTTCTTGCTATCTTCTGTATAACAAAGTTACACCTTCAGCTGTATTGTTTAGATTACAGATTTTCTCTCCAACAGAGAACAAGTAGTGCTTGTTCTCTGTTGAGATGGTATCAATCCCAATCTGGTTAAAGTGATCTCAGGCATACTGCAAAGTAGTGTAATCAGAAAGTTTCTGTTTTTAGTATACATCTATGACTTTAGTTATAAAATTTATAATATTGGACGGAAACAAATTCTTACATGATACTTTTATAACATAAGCTCTCAAATGGCTCTGTCAAGTCACAGTGCAATGTATTCAATCAGATGCTGATTTGATGGCCTCTTATCATCTTTGCCATTGTATGGCAATATATTCAGGCTGTACTTATACTTCGTATCTCTCTAAACCCAGTACTTATATCCAAATGTGTGTGGCTAACTTGGCATACACTGTATAAAAGGGCATTTCATTGGCTATAATTGTTCATTAGCCATTGCCAGGGTTGTAGCTGACCTGAAAATCATAATGCAGGATGAGGTTTAAACATTTTTCTTGGGCAATGTTGCTCTTCAGTGACTCAATGACATTAGGCTCTTACTTAATGCAGGAAGGTTAGACTAAGTGTATGTAAATTACAAGAATTCATTTTCAGTCTTTTGTATACAACTGTAATGAATTCCAATTCATAAGTTAAGCTTTGCTGAACTAAAACCTCAATAGAATTAAAGGCAAAATCGTGCATCTAAGCAAAGAGCCAATAAAAAACATGAATTCTGTGAGTAAACATTCCTTTTCATCAATTCTCTTGTAATTATATCTAACTAAATTCCCTCAATTATTGAAACATTGTGTAATACATCAGAGCAACTTTATCACGGCATACTCTCTGGGTAGTGAAGAATTATGTCTTGGGTAGTGATGACAAAAATAGGAGAACCATAATTATACACTTACAAAGTTGTTAAAAATTTGCATTGGAGTTCATAGGTTTATGAAGATAATAAGATATCAGAAATAAAAGTGTATGCACTTAAATATTAAGAGCAGTAGATGGAGAGGCAAAAAATTTGCATGAAAAGAGATAAAACTTCCAGCAATTTTTCTAGCTATAACATATGTATGAGGGTCATTCAATAAGTCCTTAGAAAAAGATAATCAAACAAATTATTTTCTGTAGATTTTTTTATTTTTTGACATAATCTCATTTTGACTCTATACACATTTTATAACTATACACTCTATAACTTTTTTAAGCCTTCCAAGAAGTATGATTTCGAATGGTCTTCAAAATAGGCATCTGTTGGGTGATGACCTCCTAGTTCAATGTGAAACATTGTCTGCTGAGCCATTTTTTCAAGTTTGGAAATAAAAACAAGTCACTGGATGCCAAATCTGGTGAATATGGTAGATAATGTAATGATTCGAACTTTAATTCTATAATTTTGGCCATTGAAACTGCGAAGGTGTGCACCAGTACATTGTCTTGATGAAAGAGGATTTTTTTCTTTTTCAAAGGAGGACATTTTTCTTGACTTCTTCACTCAGCTGGTAAAATAATGATGCATAATACTTTCCAGTTATCATTTGACATTTTTCCAATTAATCGGTGTAGATGATTCCACATGCATCCCAAAAAACCGTGGCCATCACCTTGCCAGTTGATTTCACTGTCTTTGACTTCTTTGTAGCCTGTTCACATTCAAAAACCTGCTGTTTTGACTGTTCCTTTGTCTCTGGAGTGTAGAAGTGTATCCGTTTCATCTACAGTTATGCAGTGACGTAGAAACGTGTCAGGATTGCAACAGAAAAGTGCCAAAATAGCCTCAGAGTCAACCACACAATTGCATTTATTCTCCTCTGAGAGCAAACGTGGCACCTATCTTTCCAATATTTTTTTCACACTCGGTTTTTCATGCAAAATTGAAAACACCGTACCTTGCAATATGCCTGTGGCCTCAACTATTTTGCACATTTTGATTTGTTGATCACTCTAAACCACATCTTGGATTTTGTCAATCATTTCGGGGGTAGTCACTTCCATTAGACATTCCAAACGGTATTCATCTTTTGTGAATGTACGGTCATGTTTAGACTCATTTACCCTATTGTAAACAGTTGAAAACACATGAGCAGATGTGCCATGAACTAAATCCTACTCAGTTTTGATCTCTTTCAGTGTTAAGCCTTTTGAATATAAGCGTTTAACCACCACTCAAAACTCACTCTTTTCCATTTCTCTAAATAAACAAAAGTTTTTTGCTACAATCGACAATATAAATTAAACCATGTGATGGATTCCATCCATGTAACTGAGACTTGAACAGCTATCTAGTGAGCAATGATGCTTACTTAAAACAAAAAATTTATGATACTACGAGTACCATCTCTTGGATTTTCTAAGGACTTATTGAATGACCCTCATACCACTGATATGACAGAAATTTTCCTCTATTCAATTTAGAATTGGAATAGGGATAAAAAGTGTCAGAAATGTTTTTAATAGAAATATTTTATTTAAATAGTTTTCAAGTTAAATTCTTAATACCATTTTTCCCAGCCCATAAGATGCACTTTTTCCAGTGAACATTTTATCTAAAATCAGCCTGTGTGTTATGGGCCAATGGTGAGAATTTTTCCTGGTGTCAGGAATAGCCATACAATAGCAATAGTCTTAAACAATGTTGTGCTTTTGTTTCATTCATCTGTAAATTGATGCTCTTTTCCAAATCTCCTTTCTTTGTTTCACATATAAGCAGCTTTTTTTTCTGAGTGTATAATCTCCTCTTAGTCCTGAAAAATCATGGTGCGTCTTATGAACCAGGAAGTACAGTATGCGTCAAACAACACCCACTATCCTTCTAGTATAAATATGGATTTTTTGTACTATGGAAACCATATCTTACTTGATCAATAGCAATAGTCATTGCAGTGGATATTGTCTTAGTTGTCACCACTCATATTATTACACAAGTAGTGACTTTTTTAAGGTTATAGCCTGGTTTTCTGTACCTTAGTTTTCACTATAAAGCTTGATATTTTGATTGTTGGCATCAGTGATTTTGGGTTGAGTGAAGTTCAAAAACACATTTGAATCCTGGTTTTCACTCGAATGTTAAAGTTCATTTTATTAATATTATTGCAATTTGCCTACTAAGATTGCCTAGTAAGATAGCTGTTGATGGGGCATTGCTGAATGATTATATTTCACTCAATTGTTTGATTTCAAGCCTGAAATATTTCTTATTTAATATTTATTGTTTTACCTGACTTGTGCCTCTTCTTTATTCATATTTGGTAATGCTTTTTTCAGGAGATGATATAAAGCCGTGTCCTCGATGCCAAGTTCTTATAGTGAAAATGGATGATGGCTCTTGTAACCACATGACCTGTGCTGTCTGTGGTGCTGAATTCTGTTGGCTTTGCATGAAACTAATTAGTGACCTCCATTACCTCAGGTGAGATATTTCACTAAATGTGATGACTCAGTAAAATCTTGATTCAGAAAGGAATTGAATCCAAAATAGTTTTTCTAAGTATGATATCAGCTGCAACGAAGGATTCCTCTCAAAAGTAGGAAATCTGCTTTAAGCTCGTGGCTATTCGCTGCAACAGTATGATTGCCCATCTTTGTAATTATTTCAAATGCAACTTGTTTGGCCTCAAGTACAGTTAGTACTAGTGCATAGGCTAACCTACAAATATGAATGTTTAATGAAAAACTTTAGATTTTACCATTACATGAGACAGTTATGGTCATAATTAGTGTTGCTATTAACTTACGACACTGTATTAGTGTAAGTGTTCTGCAGATTGTTGAAAGGAAATATATCTTTTATGTAAGTATGAGTCTTTGAATCTGGCCTACCTCCTACTATTTTAAGCTTAGCTTATGTCTTAACTTTATTGTATCTTTAAACAACTTACCTTAAGCAGTTCAGATTTATCTTAATCCTTTATGTGTGTCAAGGGAAAAAACAGCTATTCCACTTAAGATGTCAAATATTTATGAAAAAATGAAAGTCTGAAATTAGGTAAATTTTTGTTCTCACTTTGTTATATGAAAGGTGTGCATGTATTTTCAATATTTTTGGCTCATGGGTAGCTTCCAATAATGAGTAATTAGAGGATCTCCCTAGTGGGTATGCATCCTTGCACAAAATATTTAAGATACTCAATATTTCATTATATTCTTTACAGTTCACTAAAACTTATTTATAATCTAATAAAACTTGTTTAGATTCTCTAGAACCTCCTTTCTTCCAACTATCATGGACCTGTACTGTATAATTTAATTTTTTCAATGTTTTTTTGCTGCGCCCCTGTTGTTGATGCACCCCTCTCCTCAATTAGTTCTGCATAAAGTTTAGCGGAAGATTGAAGCAGTGAAAAGACTTCTCAAACTTTGAATTTAAGGCATATCTGATAATAACCTGTCATTCCACCAAGTATCGCTTGATAGCATTAATTTTATTGGATTGAAACTTTCCATTCAGTATGAGACTGTGGTATCAGTCAAGCGAATATATTGAATTTTAAAGCTGGGTTCATATGGAGCGTTAACCACAATCTAGAGCTATGATTTCGTCAAGCACTTCACCTATTCTTGGATTGAACACTTTAGACCCTTAATGTGGGCTTGATGATGTCGGAGATAATTTCATGACTCCATCATCCTAGCTGTATCTGCTTGCGATTGCTAGTTACAAACATTTCTCCAAGCTACTTTACACTATTGATAACTAGATTTACCATGGATACATGGGAAAATTAGATCTATAATTGATGATGATAATGATGATTGCTCAATTTTAATTTAATTTTGAATAAGAAGTGGATATTTTGGAAGATTGGTAATGAATCGATACAAAATCACAGTTTAAAGTGATCACCTTTACAAGGCATTTACAGTGCTATGTTAATTGGTCATGAACTCATCGATCATGTAATCTGTTGTAAAGATAACATAGACTAAAATATACTGGTAAAGTGATCTTTTGACTGTTAACTGCTTATCTACCACACCTGATGCATATAGTAAACCTTTTGTGTTACCTTAAAAGTCATTCAGCTCCATTTTTTCCTCTTTACAAATTATTTGAGCCCCCCCTCGCATTGCTCGTGAGTTTTGGCACTCCTCCTGCCTCGCCAACCTCTCTCAGTCATAGCTGTTGAGTTGGGTAGCTGCTATGTCTAATTCTTCCATTATTTTAAGCACAGCAAAGTAACCTTTATTTAAAACATCTTCAGTTATGTAGATGGCGATTTGGCTAATTTTTTTTCCAGAATTAGGGTGTTTTGGAGCCAGGCACCAAATGGTTGATCTCTCATTGGTATTTTGTGTATGCTCTCCAATAAGTATTTCTGCAAGTGCACCAAAAGCTGTTAAAAATTCTATAATCCTGTAAAATTGGGTAGTGTAGCAGCCAACACTTCCATTAGTAGGAATATATAGTTTCCTATCAGTTGCACTTTTTACCGGTTTTTTTTTCTTTTTTCTCTGCATATTGATTGCCATAAAACTTATGTTCTGGGGTCTTATTTCATGAAAACCTTTTGGTTAAGGGATCATATGGTTTAACTGAAAACATGAGAAACTATGACTGAAGGCTCCAAAATTTTCTCTATGACTGGCTCCACTAAGAAAGAATCCTTGCATGCAACAAATCACTTTTATCACTCTAAGGAATCTTTGGACCTTTCTTTTCATGAGGGAGAGAAGAAACAGATGCCCTCAAAACATAAACAGCGTAGAAAATAATTCCCAGCAATCATATAATCTGCTAAAGCACTGAGTTGAGACACTAGAGGCGAGATTTTTTTTTCATTCCTCTAACTGCCCAAAGAGCAAAACCATGTAGTCAGAGCAGTTTTTTACAGGAACATATCCTTCAGATATACAAAGGGCACATTTGTGACTCGACCAAATGAAAGAGACCCTGTAAATTTACAAAACGAATGTCAGAGATCAGTATGGTGTACTGAGTGCTGCATCTCAACATCGCTACCAAGTATAATATGTAACATATATAATATTATTATATATGTTAGTATTTTACCAAAATTTGCACCTAAGAGTTGTGTGTTCAAGGCACCTGAAGTATTCTTAAAATATGAAGGGTCTAAGCCGTAAAACATCTGTTACCCGCTGAGAGAGAGCTGTGCAAGGGATGACTGCCACTTACACTCTCCGTGCGCAGTTGCATAAGCTTGAGAAATTGGCTGTAGTTTAGTTAATATTACACATATAGAACTGAATCTTCTGCAGTATGTTCTTTATATGTTCTACCATTTTTTGAAACAATAAAAAAAATTCGATTTTTTTGAGGGGATAAACCAGGTTCCCTCCTTAAAGTTAATTTCCTCCCCCATTTCATATCTTTTATTTCTTCTGAGATATGTTAATGAATATTCTCCAGCTCTTGATTACTGTAGGCACTACAAGAACTTTCACCACGACAGTTTCTTTTTGTTTTGTTGCTATGTAAACAATTATATTATTTTGTAAGAATCCCTTCTTTCTCAGATCATATATTTATCATGCGATCAGTGCTGTGGTTCCGTTTATGGACTCTGTTTGACTTATTCTGTAATTTTCTATTAAAAAATCCCCTTCTTCATTCAGCTCTCATCTTATACCTTTAATTGTAAGTCCACCTAATGCATTTATGATTTTCTCTTATTTCTCAAGCTAACATTAATGCTCTAGTCCTAAAATGTATTGCTTCTCCAACTGATACAGTGAAGTACCTCATAGAAATGATTTCTATGTTTATATTAGGCTCTATTGAAATTTGTAATTTCTTTATTAGTTCCATTTTGGTCAATAGGTTGCTGTCTATAATACACAAAAAGAATTTTAATTTATTACAGATGAGAAGTGGCTTTTATGTTTAAATATTGAATTGATAATGTTCTGAATTAATTGCAGCCCATCTGGATGTACCTTCTGGGGCAAGAAACCCTGGTCTAGGAAAAAGAAAATTCTCTGGCAATTGGGCACATTGGTTGGTGCTCCCGTTGGGATCGGTCTTCTTGCTGGAATTGCTGTTCCTGCCATGATCATAGGTTTGTTTTTAATACGCTCTTTTGAGTATTTATTTAGATTTTTTCAGTGAGCTAAGCAGAGTAAATGTGAATCCATTTCATCAGTCACAAACCAAATTTTGTGGTCCCTAGAAATTCTTTCAGAATTAGAAGTTTCTCTTTGTAAGAATTTATTGTGCTCAAAATTTAAACTCCTAAGTTTTATTCCAATTTTTTAGATATAAAATATCTAGATTAGAAAGTATGCTTCTAAGGAACTCATCCTGAATTCAAAAGACTCTTAAGGAACATTTCCTTATACTCACTCATGGCAGCTATTAGAAATTTTATTTAAAAAATTGGGGAAAATTATTTTATTATATCCTTAGGGGAAATATATTTATACCTTTTTTCACTTTTGATATTAATTTTTATTGAACTATGTCTCCTTTTTAGATTTCTTATTATATACCTTTTCATTATTAAAAATTCTATTCTGTCAACCTCTGATCTCCATGAAAACTAAATCAAAAATGATTTTACTCCAGAATTCATAATTTTTTATTCAAAATTTCATAATTTTCACAATTTTGCTTATGTTTGAGGTTTATTTGCCAGAAAATTTTAGTTTTAATAGAGAGGAAATAAGCATTTGAATTTTGCATGCATATCTAATGAATTGTTTACCATACACTTACTACCTAAGCTACGAATACCCTTTAAATATTCTTTAAAATACTTTATGAACTATGTTAATTGTGTTGAAAGTAATGATTTTTTAACCTTAACTGTATATTATAAGAATGAATCACCTTCAATAGCTGTGCACTTCATCATATTCTTTAATAAAATTTCAAAGAACTTTAATTTTTGTCCACCATTAAAGATGGTGTTGATCTTAATATTGAAGGGGAAATGATTTGAAGTTCAGTTTGCCAATTGGTCATAAATGTAAAATGATATTTTGGTAGAGTAACTTTGAGGTTTGTACCTGCTAGTAAGAGTTGGAACTCAGAGCCATTCTGTGGGGAGCAAGGGGCGCACCCCATCCAGGCAGCAGTATCTAAAGGGTGGCAAGAGAAGTGTAGCCAACCCTTACTATTATTACAACAACATTACTTGTGTGTGATAGACATGATTATCTAGGAAAGATTATGATGTGATATTAAATATTCCTTTAAATGCTCACTAATGAACATTCAGAGGAAAGAATCATGGATCATTCAAGATGAGGAAGGAGTTGTGTTGGATTTAATTGAAGAATCACAACCACACAAAAGATTTTCTGTTACCAAGAATAAATCCTCTTCAGGTTTTCGAATATATATTTTCTAGATATTTGATCGGAATCTTTCCTAATTTTCAAATAGCTTTGCGTGTTTTATTGGCACTTCCAGACACTGTTGCTACTAAGATAATGATTTTCAAAAGTAATGTGAACTATTAACTCATAATGACCATTTCATATGTCAGCATATGGTATATTCATAATTAATTGCAACTGATTTTTTGTGTTCCATGTAAGTTGAGGAACAAATTCATAAAACTGTGGTTTTTCAGTCTTACAAAATAATTTTTACCTGCAAATCAGGATATGTGTGGTTTTGTTATTTAATTTTAAGGGGTGGCAAATTATGTTTACACCCTGGCGGTAGATAGGCTGGGTAAGCCTCTGGTTATACTCATCTTGAAGTGAATCCTAATTTTTATTAAAAATTCTGCAGAAAACATAACCACTAAAACTGAATAATTGTTTATTTCCTCAGTTAATTCTGTATCAAAATAGAGTGGAGGTGAGGATTGTGATAATTACATGCAATCAGTAAAAGCTAGGTGAGCAATCATGATGTTTATAAAGAGGGATTTAAGAATTTTGTGTTTCAGTTGGGATTGGTTTAACAGTGATGGAATGGATGACATTCCTCAACGTCTTTTATCTTTAGCCACTTTTATATTTCGTATTTTATGTTTTTTTTATTTATGGGATGTTAATTTTACTCATGAATAGCAACTGTGCTTTGTTTTGCTCTCCTTGTAAAAGTAAGAGAAGAGTGAAATGATTCTCAAGAATTAGGAAATGTCTTTATGTAACATTGTTGGGTTAACGAAGGTTATCTGACTCTACAGATGATGAATCTTGATTTCAGAAGGACATGTGGGAAGCAAAATTGATGGCTAATTCATAAAAGTATCAAAGAACAAACCTTGCGAAATATTTAAAACCATGATCTTGCTCATTAAAATATTCTTCCCTTTTAACCAAGTAATTTTGCAAAATAAAGTTAGGTATTGATTAAAATTTAATTATAAACCAATTTTCTTCTTCACAAAACTAAGAATTAATTAATTCAAAATAGATGCCTAAAATTTCCCTGAAATAATTACCTTATTCTGATAATTGTAAACTTTCACAGAATCATGAAAAGCACTGACAACAAAGTTATATCTTATCCTTCTAACAATATCCTATTAGTAGTTTAAATTGTAGCTTCAAAATATGTATCCAAGGTTTACTCTCAACATTTTCCCTTTAAAAGAAAATAAATTGCCCAGTGTTGAATTGCTTATTTCTCTGTGAAGGTATCCCTGTTTGGGTTGGAAGGAAGCTGTATGCCAGATACGAGCAGGGCAATCGCCATCGACGCAACTTGGCCATAGCTGGCGGAGTTACAGCATCGGTAAGTTGATTAACCTTTCATATTAACAATTAGTCTAAATTAAGTGAATGGAATGATGATTGAGCAGCTTTGTCTCATTCAAAGGTAAGTGGTTCAGTGTGAGCAGTGTTTTCATTCAAGACCAATATGGAAAAATCTCCCTACAAAATACTTCTCAGTATGTACAGTTCCTTCCTTAGAAATAGAATCTTCATCTACATCTATATAAATACTCTGCAATCTGACTTTCAGCATGTGGCAGGGGGTGTAAACATCAAGTGTTTGAGTTATAACTTTAACTTATTGTTACTGTATATCATTTGCAGAAAGAATGAGTCCCTAAAACGACTTGTCCTCGTATCTACTTCTATAATTTTATGCTCATTGTCATATCAGCTGAAGCAGCAGGGGGGTCAAATAATACCAATTATGTCTTCTGAAAATTTACTTTCTCTGTATGTAATTCAGCAAGCAATTACAGCCTAGCTTCTAACCTCCTTTCTTTCATGGATTCCCAACCTTCATCTGGTAGCATTTGCGTAATGCTTGCCTTTCTATTGTAGCTCTTTTTAACAAATCGCCTTGCACTTCTATGAGTTTGCGAGCATTCTTTTCATCCGCTGGGTCCCATATACTCGCTGTATATTCCAGATGGGGCCTAACTAAGGTGAAATAACATTGCTCTCTAACCTTATGATTATGCATATACGTACAGTGTACTTTATAAAAATGATCTTTTTAGTTGCTTTACCATAGATGGTGTATTGCGTAGCGAAAGATAAGGGGAGAGGAAATTCAAGGTCCACTTTTTTGCCAAGTTACTTGTGGAAACAGTGGACTGTGGGACTGTTCATAGAAGATTCTCTTTTGTCTCTAATCCAGATTTTACAGGTTTCTTATGGGTAGGTTTGGAAAAGCATAGGTGAGGGTTTGATGGAAATATTTGGTATACCTAGATAGAATAATACTATATTTTGATAGAGCTATGGATAAAAGTCAAAAATGAGACTTTTCTATATTCATTATCAGGTGACCCAACTTTCTCCCCCTTCTTGAAATTTCCACATCTCGTATGCATAGCTATTATAACAAACTTATTAAATAATGATTGTGCTTAAAATGAAGAAAGGAATTAAGATTCTGACTCTGAAAAGTCAGCATGTTCTATCTACCATTACCTTCCTCCTCTAACACAATACACTCTTCTCATTGGAATAATTTATATTTGAGTGAACTCTGAGAGATGTTTCCATACCTATCAAAACTCAGTACCACATTACCAAAACTCAGCTGTTTGCAACAGCAATATCCATCATTGTTTTCAAATACGAGGGTAAGGTGAACATTTCTCAGCTTGACACAGAGATGGTGCACCAATCAGCGAAAATGTATGATCCCTGCCTGGGCATAAGTGTCATTAGTTCATAAGACAAGTTTCAACTTGTTCTCTCAAGTAGTTTGTTTACACATATTGTTGCAGTAGACATCTTTTGTGTTTTTTGTTAAAATGGATAAACTTGAATATCGTGCGGTCATAAAATTCTTCGTTTTGGCTGGATTAACCCCTAAGGAAATTCATCCGAAGTTGACAAAAGTGTACGGGGACTCTGCTCCTTCAATGTCAACCATTAAAAAGTGGGCAGCTGAATTTAAACGTGATCACACATCCCTTGAAGATGACCCACGTGAAGGACGGCCAAAAACTGCAACCACACCGGAAACCATCGAAAAGGTGCATGTTATCGTCAATCGCTGTGAAAATCACTAGCGATTTTTGCAGCAATATTTGAACCGAGTCAAGAGGGCACTGACCGATTTTGTGCGGTGATTTGTCACCATAGATGAGACATGGATCCACCACTACATGCCAGAAATGAAACAGCAGTCAAAGCAGTGGGTGGAAGCTGGTGGTTCAGCGCCAATGAAAGCGAAGTCGATCGCATCTGCAGGAAAGGTCATGGCCAGTGTGTTTTGGGATGCAAAAGGGATCCTGTTAATTGATTACCTTGAAAAAGGCAGAACAATTACAGGTGAATATTACTCTAACCTTCTTGACCAGCTGGATACCAAAATTCACGAGAAGAGGCCCGGCTTGAAGAAGGAAAAAAATCATCTTTCACCTGGGCAACGCACCTGCTCACAAAGGTGCATTGGCGATGGGAAAACTATGGGATTTGGGGTATGATTTGCTCGGCCATCCCCCCTATTCTCCTGATTTAGCACCCTCAGATATCTGTTCCCAAACTTGAAGAAATTTTTTTCTGGTAAGTGCTTTGCATCCAATGAAGAAGTTGAGAGGGCAGCAGATGTATATTTTCACACAAATGAAAGACGTTTACTGCAACAGTACATGTAAACAAACTACTTGAGAGAACCTGTTGAAACTTGTCTTATGAACTAATGACACATGCACCCAGGCAGGGATCATAAATTTTCACTGATTGGAATGCCATCTCTGTGTCAGGCCGAGAAATTTTCACCTTACCCTTGTATGATGGGAAATTTTTCAAATTCAAAGAGAATTCTGAAATATAAAGTGTTATTTATGTTAAATTCGTTGATTCTTGAAATTGTAAAATAAACTTTAATTCTTGAAAATACTTGAGATGGTGCATTTGCTGACAATGTATTTATTTTAAAACTTATATAGTCAACTATTTATGTTAATATTCAATAAGTCTTAGGAAAATCATTATCATGTAACACATACTTTATGTACACTTATACTTATGGTACACTTATACACATACTTATGGTACACTTTCATAACATTGTTAATTAATTGAACAGTTTGAGAGTATTCTCGAAAGCAATGCTTAGTATATGTAAACCAGAAAGAATGGATGTCCAAAAATTCTAAATTACTTCCAGAAATTTAGGGAGTTAAAATTAAGCATGTGGTTTCTCAAAGTAATAAAAAAAAAGTCATTGTGTTGTGGCACTCTGTTGTATTACATTTTCTTTACAGAAAAATAGGCAAATATTTGAATTACTCAGTGGCCCTCTTTAATGCTACAATTGATTTCTGTTACCAAAACGAAATTTCAGCATTGAAGATAATTATATGAACCGTCCATTTAATGAAATTATACAAGATTATACTTGGCAATTTCATTTTCTCATTGGCTTCAGTGCCACTGGCTTAGCGTATGGAGGAGGGCCTGCCCTTAAATCATGTTAATGCTGTGGTTGAGTGCAGGAGTGAGTTTTCAAGAGCTATGTAGTTAGGCTATAATTTGCCCATAAAAGACGATTTTATTGTTATTACGTTAAATCAGTCACTAATTATTTTTTCGTAGTAGCTAAACCCAGTTGTTGCAACAACACTATATCAATCTCACACACACACAATTTTTATCTTTTAACATAATGTTGCTCCACATTGTATAATATTACATGATACATTTTTCCTTTTAAATTGAATTGTAATATATTTTATGTGAACTCTTGAAATTGATAAATCATTATATATTCCATTGTTTGTAGTCTTAAACATGTTTCCAAGTTACAGATAAGGCTGTGTTTAAATGAGAAAAGTTCAATGAATAGACAATGTCGCAATGAGTTGCAGTGAGATTTGAATTAATTGTTGAAGCCCATCAGGGAATTTCAATGAAAATTTAATACTTGCGATCCAGTCAAGCGTATTTTATGCTTTCTTGCTAAAAACCTCTCAGCGTAAATATAATAGGATATCTGAAATTTCTTTTATGCTGTTTGTTAATTTTCCTAATTTATTGTATTATTTTCTTGTGAAATATTTAGTAAATGCATTAGTAAGTTTGAACTGAAATCATGAATCCTACATTTTTTAAGCATTTACCCTTTAAATTGTTAAATAGGTAGTAAATGTAGTAAATAAGTTGTAGAAACCCAATTTTTCCTATTTATTGTTATTTATAGTCAACTTTATTATAATATGTCACATTTTCAAATAAATAAATTATAAATCATTGGTAATAAAAATGAAATAGAAAATAATTAACTCAAGTAATTTCAGTCTTTGCACTTTAATCAATTTTATTAATTCCACTTTTTAATTTGGCTTTGACGGAAGGCATAATACTGTAAATTTTATTTTATTTTTTGTTTGGAAATTTTCTCAGGACTGAAGAAAATTTTTAACTGAAGTTGCTGGTTAATTCAAGCTTGTTTATTTGTTTGACAGAATAACTTAATTTTACATTATCAGACAAATTTTTTGATAGCTTAAACAGTTGACATTCTCACAACACATGCTGACCACATTAGAATTCAGCTGGTAAAGTTTTATTGGATTTGAGTTGATGAAACATCTGTATTGCATCATGTTTCCACTACATATGAGACCATTTCAACAACTTGAGTTGTTTCTTAGGGTCATTTGTTGTATCTTTCTCATTCAGGCACAAGTATAAGACTTCATATCCATCTTATACATATTTCATAACTGTGGGTTTCCGTCGTCCAATTGGTCCCAACTTGTTAACACTATTTGCCAAATGCCACACACCTCTTTTGACCCACCTCAGTGATTTACCAGATTGGATGAAATTACCATGATGCCATAAGAATCATAGTATACTTTTATTGACTATGACAGTTAAACATAGAGTCAGTAGCTACTTACATTATTCTCTATTTGCTAAGTCAGTAATTATCACACCAAACAGTAGAGGTGTATTTGCTTGTATGCATGCTTTCCATTTAGGCTAATTTATCTTGATTTTGATGCGAATATCTAGATGGTTGCCTACGTTAAGTTGAGCACCAATTAAACCATAGCTAAGAATTCTTCAGTCCAATCAGGAAGAATCACCTTTACGTGCAGCTTTGCTCTTAGTTTTCGCAGCATTTGGAAGTTTTCTACTGCCCACAGTCCAATAACAATTGCGGCAAACTATTTCTCCTGAGGAAAAACTTTATCCATTAAATCACTTTACCCTGAATATCCATTAATATTCTCTATGACGTTGCACAGCCTTTCCTGCCTTTGTTTCATTTAGTACTTAGGAGAATCATCTGTATTACCATTAATTTCCTATCGTTCGATTATGTTCCCATTTTTGTTATTTTGGAAAGTACCGTCAGAGAGATATTCTCGTTGGGCCTTTCATTGCTTTTGCTTATCAAGGATTCCAGAGAAATACTTCTGAAAGCAATGCTTTCTGTTTATCACAATATTTTGCAAATCTTAAGTATCATTTGGCCAACCGCTGTTTCATCATATTTCTGTATCATCTTGGTGTTTTCTTGTCTTCTTTATCATAGGTCAGTTGTTTTATCTCATTTTCATACCTATAATTCTGAAATAGAAATCTTCTGCTTCGTTCTCCCACTTGTCTTCTTTACCAGTGAAAATCCTTCTTTCAGCGGTGTCTCAACTCTGGCGTTTCAGAAGTATCTAGCTGGAGTAACGGATTAGAAATTATTTCTTTCCGATAAGTTGCCCCCTGTCAGCGCTACCCATTTTCTTGACTGCATTTATGCTCAAGAATTGGAGGAAGATATAACTCGTATTCTTAATTACGCAGCCTCACTTTGCGTCGCCAATCTCTCGCAGTTCTCTCACACATCAACACAACTCAACTGACGCATTCCTTCGCACTTGCGTCGCTCACCTGCACGCAGCCTTAGCCGTCGTAGTCCTTCCTCTGGTCGTCGCCTCCGTTGTCTTCGCCAAAATCCTCCTCGCCGCCCTCCTCCACGTCCTCTATCAGATCCAACAGTCTCTCCTCTGCGTCTGCATCCCCAAGAGCCACGTCCACTGACCCCACCACCAGAAGCAACGCCAACACCCTCGATCTTCTGAAGTCCCCCGCAAGATCGCAGAGACCGTACTTGACGGGTGTTCTGGGCCTTCCTCTTTGATCCACTCCGGTCCTCGGTTCGTCCCCAATGTCTATGCCGAGACTGTTGGCGTGGTCCAGTAGCGACCTCCAGTAGAAGGCAAGCAGCTGCCTGGACATCCTCCGCCTTATCCTCGATGGAAGGGAGGAAAGCAGCAGAAGGGCTGCGTCATCGGTGGGTCTTCCCCAAGACAGCATCTGCCAGTCGACGATCATGCAGTCGGTGACGTTGCTATCGGCTCTCTCACGAAACAGCAAATTTCCGCTCCAGAAATCGCTGTGAGTCAGGGTGGCTAGGGTCTGTTGTCTGTCTCCATGTCTAGGGCAGCCCCTGCTCTCAAAAGGGAGGGGTCTATTAGATTCAACATGATAATCTTTTAGTGACATCTTTCGTGATGAAATAACAGTCTTAGTAGAAATAGTAACATTAGAAATTCCTACGCTTGCCTCTTCTGGCGCAAAGGTATTCACTTTTTTTCTCCAAATAGAAGATAAATTCATGAATTTTTGTGAATATCGTTTGGAGTGATCATTTTCTTCTTCGCTCTCTATTCTTATAAATAAATTATATATAAATCAAACAACTTTAGAGAAGGCCATTTTCGACTGTTTCGTTATTGACGCCGTCACGTGGGAATCAACATTTTCTGACTGGATTATTTTGTTATTATCTGAAATTTATTGAAAGAAACAAGTGAAAGAAGTATGTCGGAGAACCTTCATTATGTGGGTAATATCTACCCACTATGTGGGTGTCCAGTACCATAATAATCTATCTCTTTAAATCTTTTTCATTGATTAACGTTAAAAGATTTTCATGGCTTCGGGTGCGAGCGATTAAGTTTCAGCATTGTTCAAAATTTTGCCATTCTTTTTCCATTACCGTAAATCATTTACGCTCATCGAAATCTGAAGCTTATCGGAGAATTTTATTAAATCGACGGCAAGGTTACCTGGTAAAACTGCTCGACAGAACAGTAAAAGATACAGAGTAACTCTGAAGTTAGCTCTGAAATCCGTGTTAGAAAATGAAGCAAATGGATAGTGAAAACAGAGCGTTCTCAGGGAAGATAGATAGCTCGCCATCTGATAGCCTGCGTAGATTCGAGTGATTCGACAACCTATACGTAAAATACATATATAAGAATAAAAGAATAGGTTGCATGCGTATGGGGTATGCGTCCATCATAAAACGATCCGAGATAGCTTATTATGATATGTACATTGAAATATATTGCGTTAGTTCTCTTGTTTTCACCACCTTTTTCGTAAACCGAGTTTGAGGACCTCCGAGTTTACTCACGTTGAGGTGGCTCCCTCATCTTCGCCTCGTCCCTCCGCGTCCTCTCCGAACAGCAGCCTCCCTCCCCAGAAGTCCGCCTCTGCCAAAGTGTCCTCTTCCTCACCTTCTCCATCCCTTCTGCCGCGCACCAGATGTAGAAGTCGGTGCAGAAGGCGCGGGTGTGCGGTGGCTCTCGGCCTCCTCCTGTGCCGATGCAGGAAGGACGCCAGCTGCGGAAGGCCCCTTCCGACGAGGCTTCTGCACGATTCGGGGGTCGCTCGGAATAGGAAAGGGAACCGGGAGGGGATGGTGTCGGCTTCGGCCGCCCCCACGAGGCCGTAGGCCAATGAGAGAGCGTGGAGGCGGGCGACAGCGTCGAGGGCGGCGGAAGCCTGTCCCGCCGTCAACCCTCTGGAGAAATCGCCCACGGAGTATCCGGAGGCTCTCAAATCCTCGAGGACCAGTACGGAGAAGTCCTCTTCTTTGGGGGCCTCTCTATCTTCGTCATCCTCATCTCCGTCCTCTGCGTGGTCTTCACTGCTTACTTGGCCTTCGGAGTCCATTCCGTGGTGCCAAGCGTAGTAGCACCGCGGCACTGGAAGTTCGATGGCCGATGTGGATCCCTCTCCCAGCAGCCGCCGTTGGAACGCCATCAGTTCAGGGACCACCTGAAAGCAAAGGGATTGCGCAAGGACGCCTTGAATGCTTTTTTCATTCATTTGAAATACTTATGAGTTATTCCTGTCTTGTTTTCGGGAGCACGTCTCCGATGATTCACGGCCTTGGATTCATCCTCAAGATCAGATTCATAGCCTTCTTTCCCAACAGTTTATCCAACTAGTAAGTTTCAGTATCCCAGTTTCCTTGCCATACCGCTGTTTTAGGACACAACTTTATATACAACCTTTAGTTAGAAACTTTCTTTACTACCGGTCTTACTTCCCCGTTTATTTTCTTAATTTCATTAATTCGTTCAGTCATTTCTTTACATAAAATGAGGATTAGCCATGTACTGTTTTAAACGTGTTGTTTTACTATTTCCTGTTTCCCCGCTGTACATCTAGAAGAAGAAAACTTCTAATCGCTTAGTATATTCATCCGTCTCTTTTATTATTTTTTTAAATGGCTTCTTGAACGTGTTTGATTAGGAATTGAAGAAAAATTGCTTTCATTTTCAAATGTCTAATTTTCCGAAAAAACCCACGTCCTTAGTTTCGGTTTGACTCTATTTACGGTTTTTGAGTTTCATAGCGCGTTCGGATTTTCTCATATTCTAAGAATAAATGGCCTTAATTTTCCATTGGAAAATCTCCGAGTAGTGCTTGTGCTTAAGGAAGTAACCGATTCGCATATATTCTGCTAGGATAAAAATTAGTTCGGGCATTTCAGTTGAGCATTTCTAAAAAAGGAGAATCTGTGATATTTGAACGACTTAATCGGCGGAACCGCTTGTTTTCAAGTTGCTTTTTGCGAGGTTTAATTCAGCGGCATTTCCAATTTATTCTCATCTTATCGTGAATCTGGGACTGTTTTACTTTCTCCTGCTCTCTGTATTGAATTTAACGCAGAGGAACATATTTGGGGGTGGCTCACCTCAGTGTAAAATTTGATCTCCCGAAGGTGAAACTGCGCTTCGGTGACGAACGCTCTGGTCACTGGGTCCTTCGGCGGGAGCTTCAGCAGAAGGCGGAGCGACCGGTCTTTGTCTTCTCCGATTAGTTCGTAGTCCACTTTGACGGAGAGAATCTCGCTAAGAAGGCTTCCGATTCCACCGGTCGTGCCGCGGTTCACCTCGTACTCTCGCACCTGTTTTAAGAATGCATATCTGAGAGAGGTTTGCCCAAGGCCTTTACCATTTGGGCCGCTCGTTCTCTTCGGATGGCATTTGTATCGATTGGACGCATCGAAATAAAACTACGTAGCTTTTCTCTATAAGCAACAAAATTTCATTTAAACATTTTCTCCCTTCTAAATTGGCGAAAAAGGCGAAATGAAGTGCTCGATACGAAATTGAATTACAAATGTAAAGTCATCTTTATATTATTAACGAAGTATTTATTAGATGTAAAACTTAACTATTTCATTTTTGCCTTTAAGATTTGAATTTATTCAGAAAGGCGCACGAATGGACTGTGAACAGGGTCGG
Source organism: Ladona fulva (assembly GCA_000376725.2). Lineage (NCBI taxonomy): Eukaryota > Metazoa > Arthropoda > Insecta > Odonata > Libellulidae > Ladona > Ladona fulva. The sequence continues at coordinate 449,346 of KZ309230.1, read as the reverse complement.
ATTTATAAAGGAAGTAAAATAAAAGGAAGCTAAAAGATCTGGTGCTTTTATAAAGGAAGCTGTTTATAAGGACTGAAATTGAAACTAAACCAGATTAACAGTGTTCTCTTTAATTGAATTTAATACGGAGGAAATTGGGCGGAGGTCTTATCTCATAATTCCGGAAATTCGCTTATTAGTCGTACATTCTGCCATCGATTTAAAGACGTATTTGCATAAGTGTGCATATTGCGGCTCTGGAATCCGCTGGAAGGTCACTCCTGCGTACCTTAGCTCGGAGTGGCGTGGATTCTTCCCAGGGCCAGGGAGGCCGAGCGTGGTGTTCCGTCAGCATCATCTCGAGCCACCTCCGCGTCACCCGCCACTCTTTGGCCGGCATCGCGGCCCTGAAAACGGATTCTATTTAATTTCCTCTGCACATCAATAAGAAGCCATGGATTTACCTCCAAAATGTGCATTATCACATTATAATCATCATCATTCGTCAACGCTTCTACTTTTCGTACATTGTTTCAGTTATTTTACGTCTCTTGTGGCGATCATTTTTGCATGCAACTTAATAATATTTATAATTTATTTAACTTCTTCAATAAATTGAGATTGAGATTTATTAGTCTCTTCTTACATCTAAGCCTTAGTCATTACAGATGGAATGAAGGAGGTATTGGGAGTTGAACTAAAGAAAAGAAGGAGCTATGATGAGTTTAAAAAGAAAAACCTGAATCTGCATTTAGGAAGAAATGAAAACCCTGCAGGAAAACACCCACGAGAAGGGGGTCGTGAAAAACCTGCGAAACCCACTGACAGTGGCGACTAAAATTTAAAAGAAGAAATAAGTAAAAGGAAAGTGTCAACATCTGGAAGAAAATAGACTTATACCTCGTGTGGCGGAAGAGATTCGTATTATAGTGTGAAGTGGCTTTCTATAGTTTCGGCGATGCGATATTTAAGGCGTATTATTTGTGATTATTATTCAAGATAGAGCGTTGCTTTAATAACAACTTTCAGGATTAAACGCGATGGCATTTCTTCATGAGATAATATATCTTGTTATTACTCCATGTTTTTATTCTAACCCTCCCGAAGCGGCCCCTTAGGATTGCTTAATAATCGGTGTTACTGTAATGTTTTCGAATGTGTGAGAGAGTAATATTTAACGTGACGAGCGATTAACGGCCGCTTTCGCTTGTGGTTATATTCCCTTAAAATGCGAAGTGCAGGGCCGGTGAGAAGGAAGGACTCAGGTCAGGGGAAAAGTGGTGACAAATGATGGCATCGATTCGATATCGGTGTTTCTTGCACTTCATCGGCAAGTATTCGTGCGGTTTCGACTTGTTTCGCGCCTCTGGGATGGACATCCTGTTCGTATTCTTATTGGAATTCCATTTGCGTCAATATTTACCCCGAATGTTAAATAAAACTAATTTTTAAAAAACAATATAAATAATCTATACTAATACACACTATATCACCTATAAGGGTGTCTCGTGGATTAGTAAAGGTTATTTATATTATTTTTTAAACTTTGTTTTATTTAACATTCGGAGTAATGTCAGAATTCCACAAAGTTACGGCCTCCTCCGTGAATTCTACATTTACTGTTCAAATTTATTCGGTATAGCTCCAGTGATCCAAATAACAGGACGTTTTGTGATTAAACGAAATTTGAACGATTTATCATCTCATCTTGTATTGTATACCTCATTCCATTTGTTTTTCCCCACGTTTTTCATTTAAGCAGTATAATTGCAAAGACAAGTTTTCTTCATATGAAGGTTCAAAAGATTATGCTTTAAAATTCAGTTTCTTTGTAATCTTCTGGTAATGCAAGTGTGCATTTTCCAAGTCACTATTAAAGTAAATTTACTAAACAGAGAATATCAGTGATATTTGCACTTGAGACCTCTTAATGATTGAATTGCATTAGCGGATTCATCGAGCCATTGTCGTAGAAATGAGCGAAAGCAATCTCCCATGCCTCTTATTTAGTAATAAGTGCTGTCATTATGCACATTTAGACCACTCACTTTCTTATTGACAGTATTTTCATCAAACTAAAGGGAAATTATTTAAAATTTCTGTAGTAAACATATGTCGGCTTGTTTATTGACGTCCCAGTCGCGTTTATTTTGGTAATGAATAATTTTGGTCGATTATATCCCGGGTTGTAAACCTCCCACGTCGCACAACTGTCAATGTCATGCTCTTGACTTTGACTGTTTTTAGCGCCAAACCCCTCTTCGCCAGCATCTATAGAGGCAGTCCTTGGATCTGTCTACTAATAGCGGGTATGCCTCTGGTGTCTTATGTTGATCTCAACTGTCCACGTCTTCAAGTAAATGCATTTGCCTTCATTTCCTCGAGCGAATGAATAATATCTAAGGGATGGCTATTTTGTTAACCGAGTTTCATTTTGGCTACTTTTTCGCACCTAAAGTCGTATTATCATGTTAGTCTCATTGCTTCGCTTTCAACATGATTTACATCTTCAAAACAATCTTTTCGTAATATATCATTATAGAGATAAACAGAAAGCGTATCATCTTTATTTTGTGCTCTATTAAGTTATAATCCTTTTTGATAGTTTAACACGATGTCTCAATACCATTCAGCTCAGTTTTTTCATTTTATTTATCGAACTAAAAAGTTCTCTCGGTTTCATCCCTTAGAGTGAGTTGGTTCCTGAATTCGGAAATCGTTTTCTTATGAATTTGCGTTGTGACGTTTATATTGAATGTTATTCCATGTGACATTATCGTTCTTTGAATTGTTAAACTGTCTTCAGAACGGATGCCCTTACCAAAATTCGCATTTTCTGTTTATTGGTCCAAATACTATTTACAAGCCAATTTCTCTCAATTGGAAATTAATATCCGCGCCGTGACATCTGTCATGCAGGGTTATCGATGTGCTGAAATGGACTTTATTTTTCTCTCCGAGGTTTTCTGTTACTTTCTTCCAAATTCGATCGTTTTATAGCTGTTGATTATATGTTTTATTTTTGATGTGTTATAATTACGGTGAAATATTGCGTGCCTTCATTTTCAGCCGCTGAATTTGCGGTGAAACTCGGTGTTTTGCTCGTGAGCGCGTCTTTAATTTCAGCTTTTAAACGTTTCCCTTCAATATTCAGCGGAATAGTGCTTTTCTTAGTATCAGTCTGCTCCTTATTTAAGCAATTTTCTCTATTCACGAGCCATTCTAACCTTTTGCAATTCTCACGAGTCTGTTTTGTTCCACAACCGTCATTCTTATCTCGAATTCATTCACTAAATATGTATCTTTCCATGTTTTGTGACTTTCTCTTTCCAACTAAGCATTATTTTTTTCTCTGAAAAAGCGTTCATTGTACGAATGTTCCCTTTAAAATTGAGGCGGCTTTCGTAGCTGAGATCAGACCAGAGTAAACTTATAATATGTTCGGCTCGAATAAATTTTATCCTTCGCTTACCGATTTCCAAATAATCCAAAATAACTTTCTTTGCATCGCGTTTGAAAACTAAATGAAGCGATAATACATCTTGTGTGTGATCGGCGACCATTCTTTCGTGTAAAAGTCGTCACGCGATCGAATGCCCTCGAGACAAAGAAAGCCAATCTAAAACCACGATGATGACCCGAGCGACGATGCTCCGAATTCATTGGAAACGCGGAGATTTTATTTACGCGTCATTTTCATGGTCCGGATTAGGCGGGATATTATTATGTGTATCTACTTAAAATGGGCTTCTAGTAGTTAATAATAATGTTAGTTTAACTCTAACAATCCATTACAATACAGGGCCCTAAACTGAACTTTGCTTAAAGTCCATTTTATGTTTACCTTTTAATACTCTTAATTTGCGTAAGAATTGATCGGTATTAATTGGTATTGCTAATGCCCATTCTATGTTCGCTTTATTGAGTGCAGTGTTGTTTCCATGTTAACGATGGATTTTCGGTTTCCCTAATTATCGTGTAAAGTACTCAATTGTTTGGGGGAAATTTATTCCTTTTGATGTAAACAACGGCAAAACCACAAAAGAAAGATTAAGAGGACGTGAAAATGTAATTATCACATCCTGTGCCGTCTAACTCGGATGTTGTAATGAATTAAATCGGAAACCCTTCAAGTATGAGAATGTTGTCAATCGATTCCGGATTTACTGCTCGGTAACTATTTATCGACATTTTACCATAAAGGAAGTACCGTCACTTTCATTTATCCTTGAGTCGCTATAACAATGAAAGTATTTTATGTGCAAGCGGACTCTGACCTGGACCACACATGTTTCACTCTACGGTTTCCGATGAATTTATTCATGTTTTTACGAAGGGACATAAAAAAACTGCGAAATTTATTCATTAAACGGATTCGATAATCGCTCAACGCATCTCGGGATCTATGTGAGGCATCCTCCAGCGATTTTTCCACTTGGCGTCCCTCGTCTCCATGGAAACCCTTCGAAAGGGCATTGGAACAGATCGAACCGTATTCACTATCGTCAGTGCGATAATATCACTGTACTTGTGCCTATCGTCGTGCTTTATTCGGATTGTTTTCCGCCACAGTCATTTGTCATTCTCTGTATTCTCTATTTTTACTTCCCCTTTAGCACATTAACTGTAGAGATATTAAAGGGAGACTGCACGGAAAGTATAGTTTGTGAAATGATTTGATGTTAACGGTTGATCCGTTTTTAGGTCGTAGAATATCGGGCGTTTCATTCGGTCTACCAAAATACTCCGCAACATAATAATAATTTCTTTTTATAGTTAGCGAATAGTTTAATTTCAAACAGAATCGGCACATTAAGTTTCAAGCAAAGTCAGTACATAAAGTTTCATTTTTGCAGCTACTGCAGTATTCTTCATTTTGGTTTTCCTAAGTCATCATTATCATTAATGGACTAAGACATCACGAATTGTCATAATAAAGGGACCTAAGGCATGCAAAGCCATTCATTCAGCGAAACCGATAGATTTGTCAACTATCTAAGGCTGTTTTTAAGATATGAAACGTTAACCAAGATATGGAATCTATTTTTGCTTTTGTAAGTACTTCGTATACTCACGAAGTCGAGATTCGTTTAATTAATTTTACTGTGAAATATCCCACGCGATGGAAAAAGGGCACGAGAGGAAGTTCTCAGTCTGCAAAATCTCCTTTTTCGCCATTCATTGCAGAAGCCGCTCTGGCCTTTATTTCCTCTTTCATTATGATCGACTCAAAATGCTGCTCAAGTGTGTATGGAAGTCGGGTGAAATGCGCGTTATTGGACTTCTTTTCTCGTAATCCATCAGATCGCTCTCATCGGATGAGTGTTGCGACGCCGTCGCCCTTGACCCTTTGCTGCACCACGAGGTCAATTGTTATTGCCCATTTCCGCATCTTGTCCATGGATGTCCATTTGAATGCCCCTTAGCATCGTTCAATTTATCGCGACACTTTTCATCGATCTTCGTGAGTGTGGGAGATCCGCTTCTTCATTTCCCTTAGGAAATTATATTCATGTTCGCGCGGATCGTATTTGCGGGTTTATCGATGCAGAGGAGAGGCTGCGCGAGATTTTGCTCTTGGACCCGAGACGAAGGTCGACGCAAATGAAATTTTTCCGTTCAAGATTTTGCTCATTAAAATCAATCTAAGCAATGCGAGCCTGGATGATTTTCTGATTTTGTATCTCAATCCGAGATCTGAAGCTACTGGAGCCATTGCAACGTTTTGTAGACTAGTGTATTATTTCTTTGGGAGATTATTTGCTGCTTCGATGCACCATCAACGAATACATCTGCACGAATGAACACCCGAGCCGTTCCATTTTATTTACCACATTATTTACGCTATTATCGACCACTTTCTCCGAGTTTCGAAATCGGCGCCGAATAATAGGGGGATCGAAGGAAAAGAAGAAAATCGAATCTCTGATTGGCCATCGCCGATGTCGCTTCGCCGCACTCACCGTGGTGTATCCTCCGTGTCCCCGTGCGTTGTGGCTGCTTCTCTCCTTTGCCTCCAAATTCACTAAACGGGCACTCCAAGCACTAACTTCGGTTCGCCTGCTGCCCGGACACTGCTCCGGGTGCCGGAGAGAGGTGTGTCGTGTGCGCGGCCGCGCCGCTGCGCAGCCCTGCGCACTCCTCACCGCTGCCATTGATGTTTCACTTCCCTTTATTTACGAACTAATCTTTCATTTGTTTATTCATGTAGCGCAATGATGACACGTGCGGCAAATCGAGGGTAAAATTACTACAAACTAAGGAACAACTAAATGAGTGGCTACATGTATGGCATGATATCCTGTTACATTGTTTTATTTAGAAGAGAAACCGAAATGCACTTGATAACAACTGAGTGTTGAAGATTCTGAAACGCTCGAAGGAAACGAAATGGAGAGGACATACTATCGCGTTGTTATTTTTATGTATAAAATCCCTGGATTTAAAATGTATAAGCTAACACATGGTGAGAGGACGTTGAACCGGAAACAAAAGCGTTATATTTCGCGGTAAAATTCTGTTTTGAACGAAAAATTATAATTCTTGAACGAAAATAGAAAGTGTTTTATATTCAGTTTTGATATTTGTATTCATGATGGAGAATTAGCACCGCTGTGGTTATCACGTTTCAGTGCCTTTCATATAAATTCAAAGTGCAATATGGAAAATTTTGCGAGTATACAACGACAAAAATAAATGCTCCGTTTCAAGCATAAATGCCATACAAAAATAGAGTTAACTGATTCTACATTTAGAGATTAATATCAGTAATCGGTTCTTGAGTTCAGCTCGGAATCTCGGAAATTAACTTAGTAAAAGACGTCTATTTCGCTGCAACGTGGGATCCGATACATCGCAGCCGTAATCGCCGTAACGTTATAGATTGAAACATCATATATATAAAATGCAAATGTCTGTCCGTCCGTCCGTCTGTCCGTCCCCCTATTTATGTCAGAAACGGCTTGACTTAGAGATCTGAAACAAACTGCATTGTGTTTCTACGATGCTGAGACCCCCAGGAAAACTATTTTCAATCTCTCTAAAGTCCCGGGCTCGAACCCAAGAGCACAAAATACGTTCCCATAGGAGATATACGTAAAGTACGTTTTTATGACTTGCGGAGGTTATTTCTTTTAGAAAATTAAATTAGAAACAATGGTCCTTCGAAGGAGATAAGTGTCACAAGAAAGAAAAATAATCATAGAATCTTATTTTAGTCGTAAATCATTCATATAAATCCGAAATTACGAGAACTTTGATAAAATAGACGTAAAATTCGTAAAAGTTTTTGGGAAATAAACAATCCATCCCTTTGATGACTAAGGTCATTGTTGAATGTTGATTTCATGAATCATCCCATATAAGTGCACGGGGAAAGTCTGTTCTTATAATTTTATAAGAAATTTTCATAAAGTATGCTTTCATTACTTGAAAACAGTAAAAAAATATTATAAATACTTTATATGATAAGAAATATATTGAGTTATTATGATCTTACGGAAGAATTTTTTTGTGCTTAGGAGGACCAGATATATACGATAATACATATATTTTTAAAATTAAGTCCCGTCATGCTCGACGGGGGCGTTTACTAGTCGTTTTATAGAAAATGTTTTAGATATATTCTGAAGAAAATTTCCATAGAGTCATACCGTCGTTTTGCCAATTTGATTAGATGCTTTCGAAAATAATACGCCTATGATCTTTTTAGTCTTTTTGATGCATTGTAATATTTGTGATTGGAGCATACACGGCAGTTATGACGCAGCTATGGTTGGTAACTGTACATGTATGGTCATTTTCTTTGGACTGGAGAGGAAAAAGTGACGGTGTAATGCCCTGAAGGGTACATGAAATATTAGAGGTAGATGTACACTTGATTATGTATGAGACTGATAATTCCTGTCAGTCAGAATCCTTTATCGGACTTAAATACTTGGTATTGAAACATTTGCGTGAAGAATAAGCATTCATTGAGGTAAACGAGGGGAAAGATGAAATGTTACTAAGGAAGCTGACGGAATTACTAATGTTAGTAAATCGCATATACTAATGCAATTGAGACGAAATAATAGATCCATCGACGTTCAAATTTCGACCGTCTTTAACGTGACATTGAGGAGAGCTTTAAAAGTATTCTAGTAAAATAAATCTTGGGAAATATTTACAGATGTTAGATTTTGAGATCTCAATAATTATTACTATTTACGAACGCAACGATTTCCTAACCGGAAAAATCCGATAAGCCGAGGCTCGATCGCGGGACCTTTGGATTAAGCTCTAGCACGCTTACCCCTCCGCCACCGCTCCCGCTAGTTTGTCTTTAATATCACTTAATTTTGTCTATTTTCGATCGTTGGAACATCAAAATGTTATCATTTTTTCAGTGAAATCCGTGAAATGGACATATTTCCATATGCAGAGACCACGCATTCATATCCGCAAAAGACCATCCGATCCAAGCCGTGCATTTTCGTGCGGATCGGGTCAACTTAGAGATCCTTGTTCCATATTCGACTCAAGTGAAGATAGAAATTATTATTAATTAATTAACTATTCAGTTGGTGATCAAATTCGATAGATATGACAAACTCTCATATCAAAAATAGATGTCTTACAAATACGATTTGGCGTGGTTTTAATGAAGAATTAGTTCCTGCAATGACATTGGTGTCAACATTTTTTTCTTTCCTATATGTTGATCCAAAAGATAAAAGAATGAGTTTTAACAATTTGGAAAGTGGTTGTATTACCTTCGCTGATGCATAAGGACGCAAATGTGCGTGATCGAAGTGCATTTCGCAAACACCCTCGATGCTCGCTGTATATCCTCGTTTCTTGGTCCATTCCACTCCAAACGCACGTCTCTGACCTCGGACACTCTTTGTTTTTCATTTTTAAAAATCGCGGTCGTATTTGCTTTATTGTCTATTGTGTATTTATTGTCCATCGAGTAATATATTTATTGCTTTAGGACACTCCACATTACCTCTGCTCTCTTTCCTTCTTCCGCCGACACAAACACTAACTTCAGTTAATTCCGGTTCGTATGGCATCGTTTTATTTTTTCCCCACCGAACGATCGTTTCCCGAGATGTGTTCGCCGTTGCTGCAGTCATCCACGTAATAAGACATTTATAACATTCTTAAAATATTGTGTATGTTTTCAATTAATAGCTCAATTTGACACTTCTAGCTTACCGGAATTTTAAATGCGTCGTAAGATTTCTTTCTTAAGTATAATCGATGACTTTCCTGTAAAAAGCAAATATTTGATATATGAGATGAAAATGGGAAAATAATGAAACGCTGAGTATTACTGAGAGGTATGTACATGTTTAGCGGACTCCTCAATCTATCTGATACACAAATGCTTGCATACATAATTAAAATAGTCTAATGAAATGTTCTTTTTTACAAATATTGCAATATTTTTTTAAATCTTAACTAAAGTCCTCCGCCAATAGAAACTCTTTTTATATCCCGACAATTTCAGCAAAATTAGAGTTCGGGGGAGAAACACCTCAAGCTAAGGTAACAAAACGGAGGAAAGCACCGCAAATGAGGAGTCATTGCTTCGAAAAAAGAAGACAGGGAGATTGACGAAGACAAATATTTTCTTTTATCTTTGCTCCTATCATTTAAAAAATTTAACTGACAATGAGATGAAAAGTTCGTCACAAAAAACTGATAATCAACATTAATTGACGAGATATTGGGAGATAATGATAATCAAATGCGGCTGGAAAACAGCAAGCTGCACATTATTTCTCTACTTTGGCTACAGGAAAATATAAATGAAATTTTCCGTTAAAAAGTCTCTGACTTATTATTGGATGGACCCAAAATCGTTTGATTTTTTCACCAGTATCACCCGGCTCACTTTCCGAGAAGAATTCGTTCATAGCATTCGCCGGGAAAGAAACAAGTCTTTCTATCGTGGACTCTATTTACAGTTAAGCAAAGTATTGTAAAAATAAAAATCAGAATAATACAAAAGGTAATCTTTCTTGCAGTATTGTCTCGTAAGACCCGCGAAACTGCTCTTTATGGCGGAATTTGGATAATAAGTTGTATTTTCTGTGATTGCACTAAAACATTAAAACACACTGTCCGCAAAATAATATATTTATTCACACAACCATAGTTTTGGTATTGAATTACACCATTAGAAGAAGCCCTTAAAGGTAAAAATGCTGTATCACTCATTATTGCCTTATATTTACAGAAAAACATCCTTCCGGATGCAGGAAAATGATTGCAAGGCATGTATCACAACCATCTAAGAATTTGGAAAATGGGTTTTCTTTAGTCGGAATGGATTCGTCGAAGCAATGAGCAATTTGGAAGCAAATGGAAATTCTCCCTCGCGAAATACTGATTTTTCTCGGGGGATGAATACGCTATTAATAATTTCCGTCGCGTTCTTTACCGAATGACCTTTTGGTCACATCCTCGGAGACAGTGCATTGCGGCCTCCCGTGTGCGCATGCGCATTTCTACGCATCCTTTGTTTTTATTCCGGAAAATCCAAGCATCCGCTGACCGCGCCTCAACTTCTTTGATTGGACTGGAAGGCGCATCCAATTATGGACTCACACGTTTTCATTTTGGTCTTACTTCTCATTTTTTGCCAACTGTTGGAGCCGATTGTCGTTGTCTCTAAAGTAATGAGCCCAGAGGTCGATTGAATCCCTTCGATAATTGTCGAAGGCCATCTTCCACTTTCTATTTCGGATGTATCAGTTTATTCCGAAACTTTTAAAGTTCGTGTATTTTGATTTACTGTCAACGAAAAAGGAAAGACGGTTCTAGGACGATTGTGTCCGCCATGTTTCTGATGAATTGTAAACTCAGAGGAAATCCGAGAAGATGAATTGCTGAAAGAAAAGAGCCCAAGAAGGACGTAATTGTAATTGATAATGTCTGGAAATATGGAATATGGTAAAAGAATGGATAGGAAAGAGTATTGAGGCGAACTATGAATAGGAGACGCTTGTGAAACTTGTGCATTCTACAATTGAACACACTGAAATAAATAATTAAATAATTTTAGTTATAAAAGCTAAACTTAAGTGAGAAATACCAGTAAATGTAGATGTGGTCATTTCTACATCTACAAAAAATACCCTACCCAATAAAAGTCCTTTCACTGTGTGGCAGTGGTGAAAACTTAGAGCGTTTTATTTACCTCTTTGTCTTGTTGTCTCGTATCTTTCGTGCAAAGAATAAAAACGACTTGTCCTCGCTTCTATTTCTCTTATTTTACGCTCGGATTGGCTGAAGTATCAGGAGGAGGTCTCATGATACCAATTATCGTACGTTTACATTGCGGCTTTGCAGATCTCTAATACTGACAACTTGCAATGGGTAATAAAACGCTCTCAACCGTGATTGCTTTTTGCAGACTAAACTGGAAAACTGGAAAAATAAATCCCACAAAGTGAAAATGTATCGGATGTCTCTAGAACAACAAAGAAATTGTTAAATCCCTAAATGGACATGTATGGCGGTCGCAGTTCATGAAAGTATGCAACGAAAACATCGTGCTTGTAGAGCGGGAAGCATAAGATTGACTAAGCTTCTAATTTATGTGTGCCACTTATATAGCTGCATAAGATTCAGGGACTTGTATCTTATGCGCTAAATGTATGGCATTCATTCCATATTTTTTATGAAAAACGTGTTGTAATACACAGAGGGCTATTTAATAAAATCAGCGACTCGTTCCGAATTTCGGCGGTACGTCCGCTTGAGTGTATATATGTGGGACTGGAAGAGGTCCTTAAACTTTCTGGCCGAGTACTGCATGGTAATTGGAAGATCCAGGATCTAATCCCGGTCCTGTCATACTATTTTCGTGACGGTATCTTTGTGGGAATTTTTCTAGGTGAACCTTTACGTGCCATTTTAGTCTTTTCCTTGAATCAAGATTGTGTACGAATTGCATACCAATTCTTCGCGCAAGCCGCAATATCCGGGCCGGATCTTGGAAACTAAAGGATCTAGCCATTACATGGGTCTACATAACTAAAGGGTCTAGCCATTACATGGGTCTACATAACTAAAGGGTCTAGCCATAACTAGGAAATCCTCAATAAATATCTTTCAATGTATTGCTAAAAGTATCAAAAGAAGAAACGATGAAATCGAAATAAGTACCATAAGAAGGGAAATTGAATACAGATTCTTATTACTGTCCCATTATTGGTACCCAGTTCAGAACTGCTGATGTCCATCGGTTGTCGTTTCTTCTCGCAACATGGCCTGCCCACATCCATTTCAGTGATCTTACCTTATCTATGATGTCTGTCACTCCTGTTATCTTCCTAACCCAGGTGTTGCGTTTCCTGTCTCTTCTTGTGATTCCAAGCATACATCGTTCCATACTTGTTTGTGTAGTCGAAGTCGCTGGGTTATTGCTGCGTTTAACACCCATGTTTCACTTCCATATGTCAAAACTGGTAGAATGCATTAGTTGAAGACCTTTCTCTTCAAGACCATTGGCATTTTTGACTTCAGAATATAGTTGTTCCTTCCGGAAGCACTCCATTCTAGTTTTATTCTTCGATTCACTTAATTGATCCTGTTTTTCTCTCCTGTCGTAACCAGGTGTCCCGGGACCAGGATTCTTCTTGAAATATGTGTTTGTTATGTACATATTGGTGCACTCTGCAAACTCTACCATGCGATGACCTCGTTCATTTCTCTGGCCTAGTCCTGTGACAGCATTATCTCCTTCCTGTTTACCTACACGAGCGTTAAAATCACCCATGATAATTTTATAATAGTGATCTTCCTTGTCAAGTTCCTTGCCGAGAGTCTGGTAGAAATTTTCAATTTCCTCTTCGCTGCTTGCTGCTGTTGGTGCATAAACTTGGATGATCTGAACAGAGTGACGCTTATTTATCCTTAGGATGAGCTTACATATAAGATAAGAAGGCTCCAGGTCCGGGCCGTGCCGTACCTTTCCTCCTCACTGAGTGAGAAGGTAAGGGCAACGCCAATGCCATCTATTGGAGATAAAACGTGAATAAGCGACATCATAACGTCCCATGAGGTTACCCCTCTATAAGATTACTCTATGCTAGGGCGTATCAAGGGATCGCCGCCAGTGGCGTATGGCAGGGGGTGTATTAATACCTTACCCAATCTGCCCTAAATGGTACTTCCCAATATGGTTGCTTTATTATTTTTTGTTATTTTGTTTTTATTTTATGTAAATTCAACATCTCTTTATTTCTGTATTTTCTGTTTCTGTACTTTCTGTATGAATGTGCATTCAAAGTTTTTTTCAGGCTTGTTGCTGACAGTTAACCATTTCTTATTTTCCCTCTTACTTATTAAATTTTAGTTACTACTTTCGGTAGGTTTTTGCAGGTTTTTCATGCCCCCTTCTCTTGGACGTTATCCTGCTGGGTTTTATTATTTCCCTAAGTTCAAACTGAGGTATTTTTTTAAAGAAACTCACACAATATTTCATTTCTTTTATTGATTTTTCTTTTTATACCTCCCGAAAGCTATCTCTTTCTTCAAAAAATTCCATTAGAAAGGGTTAGATGTAAGAAGGTACTATGTAGGAAGCCTCAATCTCGCCCTTCGATAAAGATGTTTTATTATTAATATGGTTTCGTCTTGAATCCCAAAGGATAGTTTTACATTTGTACGTCGCCGCAAGCCTTTATTGGCGTATGGCAGGGGGTGTTTTAATACTTTCCCTAACCTACTAGTTTCTCTGATTCTATAGTTGCTGGGGGAGATTCTGTATCTAATTAGAGTAGATATCTCCTAAACGTCCCTGTGTTCGATGTACTGTTCAAATTTCATCTATTACATTTATATGGGACGGCTATTTAATAATTTATTAGGGTCACCTTCCGAGAAGCCAGATTGCTGTAGTTTTGCATGTGAATATTAGGCATGACTATATTTCGCACTCAAGGTTGACAACTGCCATATTGTACCGTAGTTCGAGGCCACGGAAAGTTAAATATTCCTCCATATAAATTGTACAGGAAACTCGAATCATATGTTTAGCTTCTTCCCTATATGATATCGACTGTAAACCTTCGGGATAAATAATGGAGCAGCTTTTGCATCGTAATTCTAAAAAGGAAACTACTATAACGATCCTCTGGCCAGTGCTAGGACAGTTCAGATTTTGCCCGTTTAAAATATATGTGGCGGCTTATTAATATATGTCTATGCGGAATTATTATTAAATAAATTATTAAAAAGCCGCCCCATGTAAGTTAAATAGACTAAATATGAACAGTCCTAGCATCGAACACTAATAGATAAGGTAAGGTAATAATTGAGCGCGTGACAACTGAGCGCTGTGACGATTGAGCGTGTCTCACAACTAAACGTATCGTAAAAACTGTTATATTAATTTTTGACAATCTGATAAATAGCATAATTTGTAGAATACTTTTATAGTTAGAAATCTCTTTGTTTAACCACAGATGACGGCAGTGTTTTGTTTAAATTTCGTCGGCACTATTCATCAAGATATGAAAGATTGAATTCATCAGTGATACTTTAATTGTAATAAAGGTCTCTTTATGTCTGAATTCCACCCAAAATAAGGACATGAATTGCCTCTTAACTGCTTACCCATTAAGAAGAAAGATATCAGGAGTAATTGTGTGATATTCGATGATATGATGAAGTAAAACTTCTATGGTGAATCCCATAACGTTAACGTACAAATGAAAAACGGATATGAGAAAGTCGGACAAGACCTGGACTCGAACATGGAATCTTCCGTTTTCCGGGCGGATGCTCTATCTAATTGAGTTTTCGAGCCAGAACATCCTCCATGTCGTTTTTGGGAGACTTCGTAGGCAAGAGCGGAGTAGGTTCGTCAGACTGACCACGGCCAACGTTGAGGAACCGGTCATGCAAAGTGACGGGAGAACCCATCTCTAGGAAAAGGGTAACTTAGCACGTAAAGGCGTGCTCCTTCAAAGGTGATCTGACCCTTCCAAACTTTCTTCCGGCATTTTAGGGTGGACGACGTGTGTGTAAAATGCACGTAATATACTCGTATTGCTGTATCTCTTTCGCGTATTGTTTGTGATAATTTGATCTTTAAATTTGAAAGTTTTTACAACCGCTCATAATACGTTGGGTACTGCATTTCCTGCGGAGTGTTTCATCGAAGCATTTTTATGAGGTAATTTCGAAATGAAATACTGTTGCTTGTTTATGATTACCTACGTGAAAAGAAAGGCTTAGATAAAATGTGTAAATTCTGAGGCTTAGGTAAGCAAAACCAGAAGTACTGCTGCCTTCCGATTTCAGCTATGCCTTCGTGTGTTATCCATTTTTATGCAGCCCACTCTTCTTTGCGGTGAATTTCACTGGTGTTTCTATCCTAAAACCTTGTTACTGAAGTAAAATAAAACAAATATTGCTTATGATAAACCGTAAATTATGAAACGTCATACGGTTTCATTACAATGAAAACGGAAGCATCGTTTTCCTATTCATTATTGATATTCAATTGCAAATATATATATTATTTGCGGCCTGTGAATTATTTGTAGGAGCTGACGGAGCCCACAACAGGTAAAGCACTGCTCATTAACATAAAGGCAATAAGTCACCGTCATAGGAATATCACAAGTGTGTAGAATAAGTCGTCAGCGCGTAGGGTTTGTCGCCCCAATTTGCTATAAATGATCACATTTAATGCTTTACATCGCATTTCGCTTCACAAACAGCCGCCATTTCGATCTTTTCCATTTTGTACTTGGTCGATTGTTGGTACCCGATTAAACGCTACTTGCGATTACCGCTCATTATTGAATTTCATGACGACAAGAGAGGAGTATGAATTGTGACGTTTCTTTACATAACGGTGATTTCGGTCGATTTTTTTCCGATTTCAGTTTAAATGGATCTAAACACAGTTAAAACTTTGGTTTGATTCAAAATGGCAGAAAGTAGACGGGTTGAAATGTAACGAAAAACATCTCGCGTTAAATTCAGAATTAATTCTAAGTTACGGAAGACTTCCTGTAAATTGTATTCAACTAAGCTGAGTAAACGAACAAAGACAGCCCTTAAAGAGAAATTTGACATGGTGCTCAGCAGAACCATACGAGAAGTGGACGTTTCAAAGAGTAATATCCAAGCACTTGGCGACAGAGAAGCACATATGGATTTATCGGGAAGATCGGTCATTTATTTCTCAGAATTTTCAAACGCTAAGTTCAGTTAAATTAATGATTTTCGCTTGGCGTTTGATTTATTCTTCATCGACGAATGCCTTGCTTCCCAGCCTCGTTCTTTTATTTGCGTTATGTGCAGTGAAACATGCGGAAATGCCATGCAGGTCAGGACCAAGAATTTCTTCCGTAATGGACAAGTTGCCACTTATTTATTTATAAATAAATATTTATTATTTATTCCAACTTTTAGCCAATGGACCGTTGAGTTCGGGGCTTTTACGAGTAACTGAATGAAATTAACGAATATAACCGATGAAGTCCGTAGAAAATATCGATAGAAACGGAAATGAATCGGATGTATATTTAGGCTGTACTGTTAGGAAGAGATTGCAGAGGAAACAGCTTTTGAGAGGTAGGTGATGGTTTCATTAAAGAATTTTAAGGGAAGGAAGCGTTTGGTTTGGAAAAACCAGCAAAAAAAAGATATTCGAATGGTTTATATTTGATGAAGACGTCAGTGGAATTTCATATTGAAATTTGTAAAATATAGAAATTATTCTGGAAAGGAGAAAGCAAAAGGTAGAGAACTGATATCGTCATTATTGTGGCGGATTTTTCCTCTCCGCTTAGAGCAATTTGCTACCACATCTCGACTAATGGATCATTTTTGTCTTTTGATGCTCGATTGAGGAAAACATGTCTTTAATTTACTTTAGTCTCACAATCAGTCCTACTCATGGATGTTATGATGCTTAGTTGAATGGTACTCATTTTTAAATGCTACGAAATATTTTATTCACAGAATCCTTGCGCTGCTCTTGCGCGCTCTTTATTCTGATCATAGGTTTCTGTCTAAGTTAGGAAAGTGAGGATATTATCTCATGCCTCATATTGTCTAGTTAACCGCATTCCTAGCTAATGGTAGAAGGGAAACAAACCGGCATTCGGGTTGCATATTTTACAGACATCGCTGCTAGTTATTGAGAAGAAAGTTAAATTATTAGGCTTAAGAAATAGTTTCGCTTGTTCTTCGGATGACAATTTGCGTATCTTCTCCTAATGATTTCCCAGGGGAGGAAGGTGCACCTCCGAAGTTTATCTAAGAGGAAGTAAACAGCTTTGGAAGAGATAAAACCGTTTAATTCTGAATTTCCGATCGAATGGAAGCTATCTTTCAACCGCTAGCCATTATTTGGGCCTTCTTTCGGCATCTTCGGCCCCACTGCTTCCACTTTCTCCCCTTTCCAACTTTCCCCGGACCAATCGATAGAGGGAGTCACCGACTCGAGTAGTTGCGCGATGTGCCACCGCAGCCCACTGGCGCGCACAGCTGTCACCTACAATTTCCGAATGGCTTCCGCTATACATTCCGCGCCTCTTTTCAATTCCTTTCACATCGACAGCTCTTTGATGATGCTTTGGACACCTCTTCTGTTATTTCGAAAGGTATATTTTGTCGCCTCTAATCTTCTAATTCTGTTAATACTTTAGCGTTCTAACAAAAGGTGTCCTTATCGCCTAATCTTCTCATTTTATATACATTCTTGGAATTTAAAGTTAGCTTCAGCGAAGGAAATCATTACTATCCACTTAAGGATAAGGATCGTTTGCCTTCTTACTTGAATTTCATCGGAAATTCTAACCTTAGATCTTGAAAGTATTACACGAACTTCAGAGACGGACATTCTGACGGAAAAGTTACTATTTACTAAAGAAAGCCTTCGAAAAGATGCTTCATTCCTTAATCTCAATCTCCGAGGTGAATATTTAGTCCACTTTTAAGTTCTCAGTAAGCAATCGTATACATTCTCCGCGGGAATATGAAATTAGCAGAAGAGTTATGCGATCCCTGCATTCTTCGTTAATTTCAATTCCTACACTCGTTGCTTAGGAGCGCTTTTTCCCATTTGCATCGTCATTTCGATCAATTAGCAGTGAAAGTTTACCTCTGCGGAGCATCTGATTGGAAAGTCACAATTAAAATGTTGTTGATTTTTGTTATGTAATATAATAATAATAATAAACGTCTTTATTGGGCGAAATTGGGACTAAAGAGTCCCATCTTCCATTTAACCCTTGTCAGAAAGTGAGAGAAAGGAAACAAAGGAAAAGAAGGGAAGAAAGTGTTTTCGTGTAGGAATAAAAAAAACTGATATTTTATACACAGAAAAAGTATCTCCACTGCAGGAAAACACCCACGAAGAGAAGGGGGGTGTGAAAAACCTGCGAAAGATATAGGAAAGAGTGATGAAGGATAGATTGCAGCATAATGGTAGAAATTGAATAGAAGATTTTAAAGTTTGTAATACATGGCAGAAACATCATTGTCAATAAAAGGTAACATAACAGGTAATATATACAACTTAATTCACTATACAGAATGTCAGAAATTGTTCCTTGTCATGTATATGTATACATGTAACAGGATAGGGAGTGGGAAAAGAAGGGTGACAGATAAATAGAATGTAAATAAAAAAGAGAACAAATAGTGCCTATGCAACTTAGGCCTGCGAAAGATGTCTTATACAAAGTTTTTTGAATTATGATGTTGAGGGAGCATTTTGAATTTCAGGCGGCAGTACGTTCCAGAGTCTACAAGCGGTCACATGAAAAGATTTATTATAAGATCCGGTTTTATGTTTAGGAATTTGAAGATTTTGATTTCCCCTTGTGTAACGATCATGGATATTGTTTATAGGGATGAAATGCGAGGAAAGATATTGCGGCATATTATTCATTTTAATTGAGTATAGACAGGATAAAAGATGAAGCTTCCTTCTAGCATCGAGCTTAAGCAAGGATAATTTCTTGTACGAATCCGATACATGATCGCTTTTTCGAAGGTCGCAGATAACTCGAATGCAGGAGTTCTGGGCTCTTTGTAGTTTCGTCGCAAGTTCATCAGATAAATCCTGGAAAACGATATCGCAGTAATCGAAGTGTGGGAAAATGAGTGAAGATACGAGATTTTTATAAGAGAATGAGGAAGAAAAGCTTTTAGTCGTGTAAGAGAGTGTAGAGTCCTGTTTACATTTTTCCGTATTTTAGTATTTTGATCACCCAAAGTTAGAGATTCGTTGATTATAAGACCTAGATTCGTAACACTTTGGCAGAGCGAGATATTTTCATTGACAATCTTAAGCGGGTGTAAAGAATGTTTATTTAAGGTAGAGATGAGTTTAGGATGCCCAATTATAATAGATTGACTGTTAGATGGATTGATTGCTAGTTGATTTGTGATACACGAATCGTTTATCAATGAAATATCAGTGTTCAGTTGGTCTATGGCATGGTTGAGATAAGATGCTGGTGAGTGAGTGTAGAGCTGTAGATCGTCGGCATAGAGGTGGTAATTACAATTTAATAGGTTAGCAGCGATATCATTAATGTAGATAGTGAATAGTAATGGTCCGAGGGTAGATCCTTGCGGTACGCCTCTATGGTTTTTAAGCCATTTGGAGGAGGAACTATCATAAATAACCGTTTGGGTAGAGATGGGACAATCGATTGAAAAATACAATCGGGCATTTATTCGATTTTTTTCATTCGAATAAATTAATTTGTTTTGCGGGTCAGTGGTTTTACAGGGGTAGCAAATTTCTATAATTCTTTCATTTTACCATGGAAAACCTAATTAAATTTGATTTTCACATTTCCGTAAAAGCAATATGTATCTTCATTTGCACAATTTGAAATATAATTAAGCCTGCTTAAGGGGAAATAAATTATGGAGAATATATCAATGAAAATGCTATTAGAAAAAATCTCTGTTTAAGAATTGGCATTTGATTGCCAGATGTACAAGCGACAACAAAAATGGTTTGTATTAGGAAATTTTTTTGAATGAAATGTTTCATCAATTACTTGATCGCAACCAATAATAATCACCGTTTTTAGACTGAATTCACTTTCTATTTATATATTTTATTAGTTTAAATTTCAGAGTAATAGTAATTGGAGTGGTGCTATTAAATAAATGTTAATAAACATTATTACTGAAATTTTAATTAATTTAAATGACAAACATAAAATATCTCTCATAAGGGAGGAGACTTTCAACTGGCTATTTTTTAGTCTTTGTGTAGGAATCTCTGCCCAGGGCGCCAAATTACCTCGGGCCGGCCCTGGGTGGTAGTTTAATAGAACGAAGCGGTCAACTGGATAGAGTTATTTTATCTGGGTGAAAGCAAGCATAGGGCGCACGCGGTTGATATATGTGGAAAGGGAAGGAGATAACGGGGCGAATTCCAGTCTTCTGGAGAGCGAAGAATATTGGATTGAGGAATTTTTGGAGATGAGGGAGACAGAAATGGCTTTCTTTTGTAAGCGAATAGTGGGGTCATTATCTACTCTGGCGAAGCCGTTGTTTCTAATGTAATGTTCTCTCTATATTTATGACTTGTTTTGCTTCGCAGAGATCAAGAATTTTCCATCTTATCTCCATTGCGAATGGGATCTGAATTTGTCATTTAATTCATCTCCGCCTCACTCATCCCTTCCGCTTTTCTGATGTACTCAGAACTTTGAGGATTATTATCTTATTTTACTAAGATTCTGATGCTCATGTTGACGTATCTTTCAGCCATTGTAGTGGCTCCATCGAAACTTTAAATTTAATGATGCCACTTTTCGAACTTAAACAGTATTTTAATTAAACCTTCGGATTCTCGTATTCCTTGAGAGATGTCTTAGTAGCAGTCAATTATCTTAATACTCCTCGAAAGTCTCCAATTTAAATTCGCTCTTCGTTGACTCGGATATGGAAAATTGTCAGTATACGAGGGTTGACCAAAAAGTAATGTCCCACATCTTTTTCTTAAAAACTGTTTATTCTACAAAAATTAAATTAACACGTATGAAAAAATCATTTTTTATCAACACAATCTGTTTTTCCACAATTTCCTTCGGGTTTTATTGCCTTCCTCCAGCGACTCACTATGGCATGTATGCCCTGACGGTACCAGTTCTGGCTCTGGTTATGGAGTCAGGTTTTCACTTTAAACCGCCTTCTGATTTACTCACCCTCCATACCCAACTGTACTCCTATCGACTGAAGACGTTTTTGTAGACTTTCCATCAACTTTCTTTTCTCCACGCAAAGAAATTCAATCGCAGCACGTTGTCTGTAACCTGTATGACAGTCAGACTCCATTTGAAAGCTTCCTACAGCTGTGCTATCTGCAAGAGAAAACGGAAACTATGCACATAGTCACGCTAAACATCAAAGAATTCGAACCTACAATTTGGAATTACTAGCATTGGTTTTGGATGGAAAAAATGTGGGGCATCACTTTTTGACCAACCCTCGTTTACATCTCTCGCGTTTGGATTTCCTGAAGTTCATATCAACTCAGCTATTAGTGGTGCTGGAAAGTACTGCTGTCAAACACATCTACACGAGTGCTATTTATTTTTAATTTATTAATATTTAAGTTGTACTCGTAATTAGGGATTGTATTTGAAGCCCAAGTGTTTAATAATCCGCGAGGGATTTATCGTTATAATTTAAACTGCTATGTTGTAATATATTTTGAATCACGTTGTTCTTGTACGGAAAATGTTTTAACCGGAAATTATTCTCCACCTTTTCCGTATTATTTGAATAAGCGATTGATTTGATTTCGTTGAAAATTTCGCCGTGACCTGCCCCACTCCTTGTCGGCTTCCATCGATTGCCTTGCAAAGGTCAGAGGTCAAAGGAATGCGTCTGGACAGCCTCCGTCTTCACGCTGAAATACCTTCACAAATGATATTCCGTCGTCACTAATCACGGAAAGCCCCTTCAATGACGGCCATTAGGACATGATGATTTGGAGAATGAAAAAATGTGTTTAAGTTAATATGTGGAAGTGTGCGCCTTAAATACCGATGAGAAACAGGAGTGTCGATTATTTCGTTATTTTTTCACTTCAGTTTTATGGCACACACCTCTATGTGCAGCGTCGATCATCTTTTCTCATCCTCGTTTGTTTCCTTTGGGGGAATACCTTAAAAACATCGTTTTCCGCGTCGGCGAGAACCTTTGGCAGTGGTTATGTGTGTGGCCACTTGCATTGCTCGCATTTACTTGAGAAACGTGGCATGGTAGTGTAGTGTTAATAATACCTGTAAGTGTGATTCATGGCTTCGAGTCCCAGTCATGTAGCTATTTTTCAATTCTCTTTCTGATTCTTTAGTTATCTATCGAGAATCGCCTGAAGGCTAATTTTATACTTTTCTGTGCGTTAATTTTGCTGCGAACTTTTGCAATTTTAAAACTTTGAAATGTTAGGATGAAAATTCGAAATGTTGGTTGTTTCTGTGTCCTCAGATGTTCATAAAGAGCGTCTGATTGTATCTGTAATGTATTTATCCCTGACTACGATTTGATTATTAACCACTTGGTAATGTGCTTAGGAAACTTTGTTAGATGAGGAGTGAGGTGGTCCTTTGTTCTTAACTGAGCCATAATTCTCTCATTGGAACGTCTATGTAATTGCATCGCTACGATTCGATAAAATTGGATGTGATTGGGGCCCTCCTGTTTCCATTATAGAAATAATAATAATAATAAACTTTACTAACATTCGAAGAGGACTGAATGCCGATATACCTCATCGCTTACTTACAAGGGGAGGACCACCCCTGCCGGAAACAGATTCGCGCGACACTTTCAGGGCATGTTCCTTGCTCAAAGATAATAGACACCTGTCCGATCGTTGACACAACTAGGCTTTTTAACGCAAAATTAAAAACTGAAAATTGAATAGACACCGGAAACGGATTATACACGCGCATCACCATGAAGATCGCGAAACTTTCCCTTTTGGGGAATTGCGATTTCTCCCATTTTTTTAAATAAATCATTTTTCAGTCGGACACGTGTCTATTATTTTTGAGCTGGAAACATACCCTGAAGTTCTCGCGCGAATCTGTTTCCCACGGAGGTTGTCCTCCCCTTGTTAAATGTAGCATTTATTAAAGACGAATTCTCATAATGCTGTCATATATTTCATTCAGTTCATTTCAGATGAACACCAAGTATTGAAAACCACCCTTTTTTGCATCCCTAATTGTGAATGCGCGAACTCTGACGAAGAGTTCAATTTTGCAACATCTCTTTCGACCAAACGGTTGTCGAAGTACGCCGCTCTTGTCTCTCCATTTCATTAAGTGGCGCAAAATCGCCGTTTCGTCGATGAACTGCTTTCGGTCAACTCAGAGCACTCTCTTCGGCAATTTAAGAATTGTCTTTCTCGACCGATTTGAAGGAATTTCAAAATCGGCCCCTGGCGTCCTTTGAAGCTACAAGTTATTATGTATTAATATTAATTTGTATTTTTTCCTTTGAAAATCCTGCTGATTGAGAAACACTAATTGGTCGTGCGTCCCGGCAATTTGTATATCGTTATTGTAAATGCTGGCATCACAAAGAAATGGCTTCTTTTCAAAAAGACCGTATACAGGCCTAAAGTCCCAATATATTCTTATGGGAAAATACATTAGCTCAACTTTAAGAATCACCTTAGTCGTCAAGGGTGGTTTATAATCCTAATAATCCTTAAATTTTTCGTCTTTTTGTTCGAATTCTCACAATTCCTAACGGAAAACAATATTGCTTGAGCAAAGTAAATTATATTTATTCAATATTCTTTCTTTTAGTACTTGTCTCGATTTCATAGGAACATTTCTCTAATTTATTTTTGTTTAAGGAAAAAATGCATTTGATCAAAACGATCAACACTTCATATGCATTTCTTATGGGAGGGTTTTGAGTCGCCTGAAGTCAAACCAAGGATATCCATTGTAGAAGTAATTCGATTAATAAAAGACCAATAGATCACTAATAAATCTCTAAATTTCATGTTCCTATCTCATCAAGATGGGCTTGTAATTAATTTTCAAAAATTGCTTCTAAGCATTTCTGAAGGATAGTTACAATACCCATCTATGATGAGTCAACAAAATGAGCTGACAGGCAAACTATAGCTTTAAATTATATTTGATTATAATAGCATGTGACTTAAACTAAACATCCACATCTGTATCCATCTAATGAGATCCTCCAATTAGCATGAGGCAGGGGATGTAAGCAGTAGATCTGTATTCTCTATTCTAATTTATGACATTATAGGACACATTTCCTTTAAATATTATTAGTTGCTGCAATAATCTTGCTAAACTTAGGGTAATTATTTTCAAAATTGGTTTTTCTATACTGTAGCTTGATGAAGACTAGATAATAATTAGTCGAAAAAGCCATACAGAAAGTAGCAAAGGACCATGTCAAAAGAAAAGAAGAACACATATTATGTTAACATTGGTACATCAATAAACTCCTCGATAGAATAGAAAGGATTTCTGAGAATCCATAATGATACAAAAGATTTAAACCTATTGATTGGTTCAGCTTGTAAGTTCTTTGGTAACTTGTTAAATAGTTTTATACCAGTAATCTGATATTGTTCAGCTGTTTTCGACAGTCTACATAAAGGTGTATCAATTTTATAAGCATTTCTGGTATGTGGAGATGAATATCACCTCTTACCTGAAATTTAGGCATATTACTTTTTTTATGCACAAGTACCTCATATATATAAAGATTGATCACAGTCATGATACCTTCTGCCCTAAAGATTGGCTTACAGTGTTCCGTAATTTTAGCCCCAGCCAGAATCCTCATTGCCTTTTTTGAATCAACAGTATTTTTTTAATTCCAGAGCTATTGCCCCACATACATATACCATAAAGAAGTACACTATGAAAGAAAGCAAAATAAACATTCCGTAAATACTCTTTTGGNAGTGTTCCACAATTTTAGCCCCAGCCAGAATCCTCATTGCCTTTTTTGAATCAACAGTATTTTTTTAATTCCAGAGCTATTGCCCCACATACATATACCATAAAGAAGTACACTATGAAAGAAAGCAAAATAAACATTCCGTAAATACTCTTTTGGTACCTTAGTCTTCAAGGCTCTTATCACAAAAACAATTCTAGACAATTTGCTGCAGATGCTCTTAGTATGTATGTATTGCATCCAGTTTCTCAGTTGTAAATTTAATGGATGCAGATGAATGCATAGAATTTTTAGAGGAAGTTGTTAAAGAAAGTGATTCAAGACATGATGTTTAAGACAAAGATAGAGGCCAGACGAAATAGAGGGCTAATTGATGGTCCTAAGAAGAGAAAAGTGCATGAAGGTACTGAAAAGTAGAAGACAAATTAATTTTTCTTGAACAGTCTTCTTAAAATGTTCTTCTTTCCAGTTCATTATCTGAGATTCTACATACAGTTGGGAGAACTTGAGTCATCATAATGGAGTCACAAAATGTTGACAATTCTGTAAGACTTTATCAGCCCATGGAAAATAGTAAAAATAAAACTGGTATAACACAGGTTAAGGCAAAAAGTTTAAGTAAGTTATGACAAATTTAATCAAATGGCATCAATCATCATGTTAAATCAGTTATTATCGGTATCTTTTTCCTCAGTATAGATACCATCCTGTTGGAAAAGTCTATTTTGAGGATGTTAAGGAAAAATCTATTTTAAAGTTAATTTAAATAAACACAGGGTAATGAAAATTTTCAGAATCCTTACTCTATTCATGGGAAGGAAGTTCTCAAAAGACATTTCTTCCTCAAAGAGTGAATTGCCACTTAAGATATCTCTGGTCGTTGGTTTTCTCTGCTATTCCACTCCACTTTATCCCTTTCCCTTGTTTATTTTCCTAAGATTATTCTGATCCTCATCAGCCCATTTTCCTTTTTTAAACTTAAAATCCACTAACAGGTGCCATTTTGTGTATTTTCATTAACTTAGATAAAATTGCCTTCCAGTCATTTGTGTCATAATAGAAAAGAATAGTGGAACTGATAAATTTTTTATTATAATGGAATACCACCAAGTAAAGGCAGAGACTATCAACACCATTTGTATCAGTTTAATGTAGTTTTGAAACAGAAAGCAAAGTTAACTTCTATTAACGCCAATTAATATGTAGCTATCTAAATGAATCATGCTTTTTCTTATTGTTTGTGTAATTGTAGGTATCCTTCTTGATGTTAATGCACATAAAATCGTTTGCATAAAAATTGTTAAAGACTACATCTCTGGAAGACACTCTTAAACCAGGCTAACCAAAGAGAAGTATGCAATCTCTATGGTAGGTTTTATACAAGTAATTTTCCACTCACAACCATATTCATTTCCAATTGACCAGTGAAATTTATTTTAACATAAGTGGAATATGCAAGACTTTTGGTTGATTTCATTAGAAATATTATCTGTCACAGAAAGGCCAATGATGTAAGTTCCAAAAAATTCGTTTTGAAAATTAATAAAGGTGCAACCATTGCTAACTGACTGACTTTGTGTCCATCTAAATAGAGGCAGAGTTACAGTGGTTAAAAGTTTAAGATAATGCTAGTTGGGATGTTACTTTTTTAAGGTTTTAAATTGAAACGTACCATGAATGGCCAGCCATAGATATTTTCAAAGTTTAGATATATCATATTTGTGGCATTTGATGTTTCAGTATTACTGATGAGTTGTTCTTGTTTATCTTTTGTAGATTGTGGTATCTCCTGTACTAGCTGGCTTAGCAGTTGGCATTGGTGTTCCTATTCTCCTCTTTTATGTGTACGGAGTTGTACCAGTGTCCCTGTGCAGATCTGGAGGTTGTGGAGTCTCTACCTCTCCAGCTGGAGGTGTTCGGTTTGATTTTGATGAGGGGGATGGAGGAGTGGTTGGGGTTGGCAGTCTCGGTGGAGGAATTTCTGGACCTCAGACCCCAGGGGGTGATGGTTCTTCCACTCATGGACTCCTCGGCAGATCTGGAGGGGCAGGTAAGGCAATTATCTCAATATTTCTGCCTTTTACTTTTATTAGGAATTCAATATTATTTCAAAAGTATTTCATAGTTTTATTGTAAAGAGCATTTGAGGGAATAGCGGCTGCAGGATGAGGTGCATGTTGGCATAAGCAATTATTCACATTATAGCATCGATGATACAATGTACTGATGAAACAAACTTTCTCTCCTTTATTATTTACTTTTTTTCCATTTGAACATTGAATCACGTTTTATGATTATTCGATTTCATAAAAGTCATAAATCCTGTTGTAATTTCTTATATATTAGATGCTTTGACATGAGATCAAGTCTTCCTAAAAAGTAAATCAATTTTGGATCTTCGTTTCTCAGTTTCACTATCTTTATTTTATAACAAAATCTTGACTTTAGACAGATATTATAATAATGAAAGTCATCCTTCACATGTTGATGCAGATACAGCCTCAGTTGATACATCCATCCACCAAAGCGTTGGAGGAGGAGGTGGTGTTGGAGTGGGTGTTGGGGCAGTTGGCAATCCCTCCATTGGTGAGGCATCCCTGTCTTTGGGCAGTGGTAGCCAACTGGAACGCTTGGGGAGAGATGAGGATGAGGAAGAAGTGAGACAGGGAGGGGAATCTGGTAGTAATGCTGCCTTAGCTGGAGCAAGCCTGGCTGGCAGTATAGCTTCCAGTCTCCTCCCTGGTGGTCAAAGGTGAGCACAGCTGTGATTCTAATTCAACTATTATTTCTTTTATCTCAGTTTTAAACTCTGTCCTGTGTTTTCCACTCTGAAACCCCCAAAAATTTAAATTGTTGAAAATTGTAGTACTATTAGCTGTTTAATGTACTTAGTCTGATATAGGAGTGCACTGGCTTGCTGATGGTACACTCTTCCTTGCAAAACAAATTATAGGCAATCGTGACAAACGTCATTGATTATTATTGCGTAATGACCTTCGTCATTGATTACTTGAATCATTACTTTGACTTTCAATGGAAATTTTCATATCTTTGCCTAGGATTTAGAAAAGCATTCCCATTCCAGTTTGGAAGAGATGTGGCATGGTTGTTGAGTGGTTAGAATAGCTGCCTGGAAAGTGGGAGACCTGGGTTTGAGGCCCTGTCATGTCACTATTTTCACACCTGTTATTCCTTGTCTTCATCTAGTTGCTATATTGCTTTAATTTAACTTAGTGCACTGTACTAGAGTTACACCATGCTCACTTGAGGTATTGCTATCTATGAGGGACTCCTGTGACTCTGTCATAGCTGAGATAAGGAATGTGATTCATACCAGATGGAAAAAATATATATCACTACTGTTGGAAAAAGATTTATCAGCCATCTTTTGTTGAAACATTGAGTTCTTATTATTAATTCCTTTTGAACAAAGAATATTGTTCAAACTACAAATTGAAATCCTCTCCGATTCAGTTTCCTAACTCTAGAGTGTTCAAAGTTGAGGGTCATTTGGAATTTAAGATGCCATTGCAAATATTCAATTTAGTGCATTTATCAATGAGTCTGAAGATTCCTATTCTGTATTTTAATGCCAGATAATCTATATCATGAATAAGAGTATGGTTGTGTGGATGCATATATGTTTGCTTAAACTCATATAACTTTCAAACTTTTCACATTATTAAAAGTCTGTAACCCACAGATAATAAGCTAATTGTCATTTACCTAATGGTCCCAAGTTCATTCTCAGATGAGTCAAATGTTCCTATAAAAAATACACTACAACCTCATTACCTTGATTACAAGCTTTACTTCTTTTGCAAAATTTAATTAGAAAGAATATTCATAGAAAATCAAAACAAAGACCAAACAAAGGTAAATTAAATCATGGATTATTGATTTTGTTTGTGAGAATTTTCTTAAGTATGCAAAATTTTTCTAAAATATTGCTGTTGTAAACAAATCACAAGATAGTCAGACTCCCCAAGTAATTTTTTAATATGTACTCTTGCAATGTCACTAGAGAAGAATTTGAGAATATATGTTAATCTAAATATTAGAGAATTACTCTTGATAAACTTCATTAACTTCAGAATCAGGTGAAGTATTGTGGAAATCCATAATGGAAAGACTCAGAAAATGGTACTTTTTCCACAAGTTTTTTTTTTGTTTCACAAAAAACAACACACAACTTATTTCAATGAATTATCGTCATTTTCGGATGTAAAGCACTCAACAAGAAGATTTAAATACACACTAGCAGTGGAGTCATGTGAAAGGGGAATGGGCATGGGTGGCAGAAGGAGGGGAAGGAGTCGGAGGCAGGTGAAAAGATTAAAATGAAAAATTAAATGTATAATACATGAAGAGAAGGCCATTTTATGAGATAAAAGCTTTTGTTGTAAAAAGAATTGGCACTGAGTAATTGCTTGGTAAGAAAATATATGACTATTCATCATAGGAGTATTTCTTCTCAATATTTCCAAAGTAATTTAAAATAATGAAGTGACGAAATGTCCTTTTCCTTCAGAAAAGTTACACCTGAAATTGTACCCAGCAAGCCACCTTTTTTGGCATGTGGAAGGGAGTGCACGTAACATGACTCTTCTCCCTTGACTGGATTCTGTCACTTATTGTAGTTGTATATCCAGTAAATTATAACAAAATTTTGCATCTAATTTGTTACAGTGACTGTCTATTGTATTGTCAAGTATGTCACAATTAGTGTGGTACCTATCAATCTTTATTTCCTGTTGTGAGTCAATGGGAAGATTAGTTATTCAATATTATAATTTTTAAGTGTGAGTGTAAATGTTCACCTACAACTCAAGAATCAGGAGTTACAAAACCTGCTCATTAATTAAGTAGACTGTCTGCAGATAATAGACAGGCTTTCATGTACTTCTTGGATTTTCCTTATCCCAGATGATTCAAATCTCTCCAATAAGAAGTAAAGTTGATTCCATCACATGACGCTACGAAACCATGGTCGTGTTTGTATTATATAGTGGGTTTAGTAAAAGTACACTCTCATGTTTTAATATTAATAATTACCACAAGATCTCTGTATCGTTTATTCATTTCATCAGTTTGTGGGCTTCCTTTCCATTACAAATTAAATTTAGAAAAATCATTGTCTCACTGCAGTCGAATTTCATAAGAAAGAAGTTTTATAAATATTCAAATTATTATTATCAATTATAAAAATGGATCTCCAGCTATAGAACTTTGATAAGATTGATAATTTTTGTATCTGATAACCAGTCTTATAAAACAAAGTTGAGGTGAAAGAATTTCAATTTGTGAATTTCGAATTTTGATTCGACTCACCATCAGAATGGGTCTGTTCAGGGACAGGTTGCAGTCATATATTTCCAAACTTGTCTATTTTGTGTCTGCTATTTCATTTCCTGGTAAGTTCTGTTTTCCCACAAATCTGTTATCATAATAAACTTTCATCTTCCCTTCCTCCATTTTCCTCTCAATTTTCCTTCTCTAATCCTACTCAGTAGGCGGTCATGCCTCATGACGTGCCCCAACCAGTTTGCCTTCATTCTTTTTATCATGTTAATGATTGATCTTTTCTCTTCAATCTGTTCTAAAACTTGGCCATTCCTCACCTTGTCTTTCCATCTCACTCTCATCATCTTTCTCCACAAATAGGACTACGATATTAAATTCTACTTCTATTCTCCCCATTGAGAATCAACTGGCACTTCAGCTAGTATATTCATACATCAAAGGCCTAAAACTGTAGAAGGCCACTAATCTGTCAATGTTGATTACCAGTGGAAGCATTTTTGTATATAAGACGGGCTGGAAAGCAATAAACAACTCAAATTCATCTCCTGTAAATTAAATCCTAATATCACTTGTAACTTTAGCAGCAATTGTTCATATTTCATATAGACTGGAGGTGCAGGCAGATGTCGTAGCAGCAGGGTCTTGCTCCGTGTCATCATCTGGAAGAGGAAGTGCTGGAGGGGATGCAGTGAGCAGTCGAGATGAAGGAGGGAGGGAGGGTGCAGGAGGGCAGAGACTGAGTGTCAGCAGCAGTGGTAGCTGCACATCTGGAGGGGCAATCCTTGGGGGCATTGCAGGCGAGAAGGAGGACAAATGCCCATCCTCGAAATCATCATCTGCTGTTGATGAAGGGTCTTCTACTGGTGGAGCCTCCACAAGAGCTTTAGCTGGATCCATTACTCTTAACTTCAAGGTACTTGATCACCTTATTACTTTAAAGGGTTTAGTTAAATGATTGCTGAGGGTACCAGAGAGTAGCAGCTGAATCATATTTTAAAAAGAGAAAAATGTAATAAAACTACTTCTTTAACCAACTTCCGTTGTGCATAGATTAGCACGCCAGTGCTAGTGTTGTTGAGATCCTGGAGATATTTATTCATTCTAATGCACACTGATATCTTGAAGGCTTCTTTCAAGTTGAGATAGCCCCTAAAATTGCTCAGAGAATATTTTGAATCTTATGACTAATTGTTACCTTGAGGCAAATAACGCTTATTCATTTTCTACTTTAATATTAATAATAATAATAATGAGTTTATTAGGCCAAATTTGGTCTTAAGAAACAACTCAGGATTAGCCTTCATCACAAACAACCATGCCCTAACCAGGATTTGAACCTGGGACCCCAACATTTTGTTTCTTTATTATTTGTTAGTTAACAACAGTTTATTTGATGAAAGTAAACAAATAAAATTCTTCCATTGTTTAAATTCTCTCATCCCTTCCTAGGTTAGAGCAGCCCACGTGGGCCTATCCTTGCCAAATAAAGGGTTTTATAATAATAATATCTGCTACATTACCGTAGACTATATGACAACAGACCCAAAGACATTATAATGAATTAAAAATGGTATTGAAGCCCACATTGAGAAGTTAAACACAAAGAATTCCCATGTTCTTCTCAGGCACAGTTTCTACTCCTCAGCTGTCATTTGCCTTTCTTCATCACTTATTGCAATTACATTGCTGATTTTAACCCAAAGCTTCTATGCAGCTAATGGAATAATTAAGGTCTTTATGAATTAACCCTGTTT
The DNA here is from genome assembly GCA_000376725.2 of Ladona fulva. NCBI lineage: Eukaryota > Metazoa > Arthropoda > Insecta > Odonata > Libellulidae > Ladona > Ladona fulva. The sequence goes on along the minus strand of KZ309230.1, from coordinate 417,352 downwards.
TTTGTTGTAAAATTGTACCATCTTCATCTGTTTCACTAGAATTAGAGTCAGCAGATATTCAAAAAAAGGTAATGTAACATCTGCTTTGCTGATGAAATTAGCATAGATTTAGTAGGCTTGAAAACTTCTGTTGCTCACAATAGATGCAACTGTTTTACAATCCTTCACAGAACTGAGGTATTGTTTAGGGCCAGTCAAGGTCTCCTTTCTTCTCTCTTTAATATGTCAAATGAACGACTCCTTAATTTTTTTAAAGGCTTGTTTAGTTTATTTAGTGTGCTTAAAATGAAAGAAAAAACAACTTCTGCTAAAAGTAAAGTGTTGTCTCTGTTGCCCAATGTTTAACAGCTCCAACAAAGCCATGAATAATAATCACAAATTACAGAAACTTCCCCCTTCAAATGGTCAAAGTTGTCCATATCTGTTTAGCAGTTGATCAGTTGATATTTAGAAATCATATATCGTGATATAAAATTCATGGTCAATTGCATGAAACAACTTATTCTAAAAAAAACAATCTATCTCAATTTGACCAAAATTTACAGTTGTAGATGTGTTATTTTGTCTAAACCTATCATATAAAATATCTTTCTAGTAAGATTTATGTAAAGATGCTAATATTGATTTTAAAAGTCTACATTCTTAATATACTGTTAGAGTATCAATTTCTTAAAAAAATACATACCATAAAGTATCTTAAGATTTTGTCTTATATCCCTAATAACAATTTTTTGTAAAGCTCAGCCTTAAAGTATGTATGTGTGTGAAGTCTTTCTTAAATATCTGATGTTTCAAATGGAATTAATTTCTTAAACTGTTATTGAGATTATATTATGTTAATTATTGTTGTTATTCTTATTCATTTAGATAGATTTTAGGAAATGTTGTTCACAAAGATAACTTTATTAGTGATAAACATAACCTTGAAATCATATCAAATAAAAGAATGCACCAGTTTCATTTATTGATTGTAATTTATATTTATAATTTGGAATCATTGTCAGAATCTTTCTCTTCTATTCACATTAGGTTATTGATACTTCTATGACATGAGGGTTATTGATACTTTCTGAGAAAAATTATGATTATCAGTATGATATTGTTAACTTCCTTATATTTCCACTTTTTGAGCATAGGCCACTGATAGCAGTTCTCTGTACCATTTTCGAGAGTCCCCTGAAGAAGATTGGTCTTTGGATGGAGGGGGAACGAGTGAGGGGGAGTGTATCAGCAATCCAACTGAGTGTGCCGTACCCAGAGGACATGGTGTGCATGGTCGCAATCATCCTGCTCCAACATCTCACGCTGTAGGCTCTACTAGAAAGTGCACACCCAGAAGACCCCCAATGGATAGGGAGGTAATTATCAATTACAACTGCATTTCGGTCTTTGGATTCCTTTTCTCTCTGAAAGAAGAATTAATTGAGGAAGTCACAATCTTTCATTTATCATCATCTCTAGTATAAGTCATTCAACAGTTTCTTAATCCCAGCACTTTGCTGTGATTTCCCTTATCCCATTTGAGGTTGACACATTCAATCTGCAAATTCTTTGTATTTATGCTTAAACTGCTTTTTTGGGTTAAGTTATATCTAAGAAACTACTTGTATTTACTCAATTAAGAACTTTCCTATTTATAAGTACTGTATCATGTTAAAAGTATGTCAGTTATCACAGAAAAAGCACAATTAAACATAAATCAACCCTTAAATAAAGTATGTAATGTGTCATCAAATTATGCTTTTCTAGCGAGGGTCTTTGTCAATATATGTTTCTCTTGTACGTATTTGTGCATACTAAAGAGCAGCTTAGAATATTTTTTAGTTTCCAAATTTCTTTTGGGCAGAGATCAGTTCTGCTTAGCCCTCTAAAGCTCATAGGTTTTCATTGTGCTTTGCTCTAGACAGATAGTGGGTAAATATTTAGTCAACCATAACTAAATTTAGCCAATATTGTGGATTATCAAAAATAATTCATTACAATTTGATGCAAAAACAAATATTCTACATGAATTATTTACTGGGTGAAATTAATTACTTATATTTGATAATTATAAATATTTCCACCATAAGAATTTCTCAGGGAAAAAGTTGGTGGTTAAATATTTAGCCACTAAGCCATGTCACACATCTTGGGAGGTGATTTACAGGTTACAGGTTAGGAAGCTCTCAAATCACCAATGCATCCAAGTTCTCTTCATGACAAAGAACCCTTTAGGTTAAACCTTTGGGTAAGAACTTAAAATGAATAGGTTGGTGATTCAAGAGCTTCCCAACCTCCTGTGAATCACCTGCCAAGATCTGTGATATGCAGGAAAAATGTTCTGCTCAGTTGTTGACTAAGTTGTCTATAGCTAAAGACAGCCTCAAGCAGGTGGGGTATGGCAGGAGGTGTAAGGTAGGAGATGTATGGCAGGTGGTGTGTGGCAGGCATATATTACAGACTGTGTATGGCAGGTGGTGTATGGTAGTTGGTGTATGGCATGAGATGTATTGAAAGCAGTGTACGGCAGGTGGTGTATGGCAGTAGGTGTAAGGCAGCCAGTGTATGGCAGACGGTGGTGAATTTTGATGTTCCCTTGAAACTAAAGGATAGATATAGATTCCTACATTGTCGCAAGCAGCCACTGGTGAATGGCAGGCAGTGTACATATAATGCATTACCTAATCTATCCTATATTAAGCTTATGCAAGCAACTTTTACTTGTGTGTATATGTATGTGTGTGTGTGTATACAATAGGGCAGAATGTGTTGACATACGTATAATTACAGAATTACTTTGTAACTGACGAGATTTTCATTCACATTCAGTACTCTTACAGAAAAAAACGTGAATACATTACATCAGTAAGTTACTATTGCTACCATATAAATGAAGTATCAAGGTAATTTTCCCCGTTTATTAGTCTTTTATCTTCCTCTCTTAACACATTACTCCTCGGAGATTTCGAAAGATAACTTAAAGGGATAGCCGACGCAATAAACCCCTCGCGTTAGTACTCCAGTGAGGGGTGCCTTTTTGTTCGTCGAGAACGTTGCTTGACAAGCCGTAGTCTACGAGTCGGAACCCCACACTCGTTCATTCCCACTGAAGGAAACTTTTACCCTTTCTCCAGAATTGAGGATATCGCACAATGGGCTCCCGAATTTTCAGAAGCCCCCTTGCTCTTTCTCATCCTTTCCTCTTCTACGTATCCTCTCGAGAAAAGGTGTTTTCTCTCTTCTTCCCAAGGGCGGGAAAAGAATCTGTAGGGCGACAGCTTGGAGAGTGAGGGATACCCCATTTATATTTTATCCCTAAAGAGTACCGGCTGCGGAGTCTCTGCTGGACGAGACGGCAGCAATCTTTTTTTCGGCCAGGAAGTAATGAGAAGCGGAGTGGCGATAAGAGGGATGCGTGAGGAAGAAGGTGATGCTAAAGTACTGGGGAAAGGTTGTTATAGAGAACGGAAAACGGTGTACTACTTTACGGTCGTGCGCAGGTCTTTCTTTAGGAAGTATTTGGGATCCCCTGATCAAAATGGAAGATGTTACGTCTTAAAGGAGATTGGGAGCGTTGGAGCGGCATACTGGCTTCAAGCGCATCGCAAGGAGGGCCTAGTAACTTTAAATCTAAAAATTTTCAGTGATTTAATGTCAACTTCTTTGAGAACTTATATTAATTTTCATTTTATGTCGATAACATTATTCGCTGGAATTGGGGTAGAAGCAGAACAAGCTGAAAAAAGTTTTGGATGAACGTTTTCGTAATTAAAAATTTAATTTTAATCAAGATAAAATATTCTAAACGGAGTGAAGAAGTTAATCATATGAGCTCTTCCGTGCTTATCCCATAGATCTATTGCGATCACAGTTGCCAATTTAGCTATTTTGTCGCTAGATATCAAGACTTTTTCCCTATTTATTCTGATTTAGAGATATCTCAATCAATGTAAGGAGTAAGTTTTGTTATGTAGACCCTCATCTACGAGCTTTATGATCGACTTGTTTTAAAATAAAATATCCCAAATTTTAGTAGATAAAAGACAGCCCTGGCATTATTATGCATAGTTCATACGAACTCTAGCTGATGTTCACTTTGTGGCCCGTTTGTTGTAGAGTTAAAGTGAAGATTATAGTTAATCGCTATAATGTTCTATCACACATATTAGAGATTAACTAAAATATTCATTAAAACTCTGTAAAACCATTATTTAATATAATTTATTATAATACACTGAATTGCAATACAAGTCTATTTTAATTATACATTATAATACCGAGCCTTAATAT